>CM060687.1:35035543-35595543 GCA_030686995.1 Artemisia argyi
AAAGATACAAATCCAATGTCAATCCATATGGTTTTTCTTATCTTTATAAATAGAAAACAAATATAACATACAATTAAAGCTAAGGTACCCCATATGAGCGTAGTAGGGCATTTTGATTTACAATTTGTCAATATCACCTCACCGTCCCAGAGACACATCGTCAACTACAACTTCAATTCATTAAATACAACTTAAAAATATAAGCGAAATTTCCAAAACTGATATAGAAAGATGATATTTATTTACAACTTGACTCAACATTTTGACATATTACTACTAAAACTATGACTATTTTTGTGAATGACGAGATTGTCTTCGCTTTATATGTGAATTATCACTTTTTCATTAGCGACAAAAAGAAAATACTCTATTTCATGCAAATTACACGTCCATCGTCTTTTTATCTTATTATTATTATTATTATTATTATCACTTTACTAGAAATTTAGGATATTTACAAAAAATTAGTGGAAAGCCGAGATACTATATGGGCCCTCACTCATCCAGCTATAGCGAATCTAATCCTACTTAAGACGTAAAACGTAGCATGTGCCCAAATGTCTTGACCATGGAGAACTTTTGGATTCGCTTTAGCAAGATAACCGCATCATTCTCTAATTCCCCCAAGGAAAAGAATGAAAAGAGGAAAAACCTATATTCAGTACCTGTACACTTAGCCTCATACTTGACATTTTATTGTTGTTGATGTTGCTGTTGCTGTTATCGTAATACTAGATACTAAATCCTCTGCAATGTATGCATTATAATTTATAAATATTAAACTCAAACATGGGTTATTGAGTGTATGCACGGGATTAATTATAACATATATAAACGCTCCGTATTACTGAATATTAAACACTCTTAAACGTACACGTTATAAATATCAAGTTGGAGCACATTATAAAAACTCTATAAACAACAACAATAATAACATTATTCAATCCCGTATGCACGAGGTATGAAGGAGATGAAAGATAAATGTTATAACATTTATTAACTGAATTTGACTTATATTAAAATATCAAATTTAGTATTCAAACAATAGCGTATAAATAAAATTCGATAATACTTTTAAACTCTAAGTAATATAATTGAAATAATAGTTTTAGTTGTAATTCCGGTACACAAATATTAAAACCAGTTAGAATAGATGTGATTAGTGATTACACAAATTCTGTAACTCATATATGGACAAAATGCAAAGTTTGCCATAAGATTTTATAAGCCTTTTGATGAATAAGTCAAGTCTTCTAAGACGATAATATTCACAATGTCAAAACTATTAAATAGCAAACATCATATAGTTTGAATTAATTTATATTGTTTGAATATCAAGAACAACTGAACAAGTATATTGAAATATCGACTAGACTTGTCTAAGAATAGAAATTAGCGGAATAATATGACAATTTGAGGGCATATATTTTTAGTTCAGTTGAAGAAATTAAACTTTGAACATCTAGGGGCAAAGTAATAGATTGTCCTAATAACTACGGAATCAAGCTAGTACTACGTGAAATATATAGGTAGAGCACAACCTCGAAGTTCTTAGCTTAAATTTCTATCTCTGTATTCATGTGGGACGAGTTGTTATGATAAATCGCGAGTGTATGGGGTGTTTGTTTAAGCTTATATGTGAACTTATGAGCTTATTTGATTTCGGCATATATTTCATAAGCCCCAATTTTTGGGACTTATTTTGAGACTTATAGGCTTATATAACTATATAAGTTTATTACTGTATATCGTAATCAGTGACGGAGCTAGGATTTAGTCTCTGGGTGGGCCGAAAAAAGACAAGCATCGTTAAGTGTAAGACGAAAAGCTTAAATAATATTGAAAGCCATGAAATTTACGATGGATTTTATTCATGAAAGATTGTTAACCCAACTATTAAACCATGAACATAAACAAATATGTTACTATGCACAAATAAGAGTTCAATATATATTTTGTAATCACATTAAGCATAACAAATAAAAAAAGATTGTATATAGCTCTAGTTTGCAAGAAAAAATAAATAAGGTGGGCCTTGTTCATTTAAATATGATCAAATGTACTAAATTGAAGCAAAATACTTACACTGATACACAATTTGCAAGATTTTAGGGTGGGCCTTGGCCAACCATGTGTATAAGGTGGCTCCGTCCCTGATCGTAATAAACTTCTATAAGCCCACAAGTCTAAATAAATCTGGAAATTGAGGCTTATAAAATATAAGCCGAAAAACAAATAAGCTCATAAGCCACATATAAGCTTAAACAAACACCCCCTAGGTATGTGATGAGCTAATACTAGCGAGTGTATCTCTTTATTCATGTGCCACAAGGTTTTTCGTAATAGTATGAAAAAACAGTTTTTCAGATTGCAGAATTACGGCAGACAACTAATTTTTAAATTCTTGTTTTCCTTTAGATTAATGACTAAATATTAACCTTACAAATCTTGCTCTCAAGTAGCTAGCTAATGAAGTGTGTAGTTTTCACTAGAACACTTGTGAATCACACATACTTTAACTACAGTTTGGGAATGTGTGATTTTTGTTACGTTGTTTCCTTGTGTAAATGATGTTTCCGGGTCATAATGAAGCATGCAAAGACATAAGACCACCCGTAATAACAATTTGAGGACGTGTGCTACGCCTATGTGGCAAGTTGAAGACGCTTCTTTCCTTATTTCTCACCCTAAAGACGTGTGTAATGGATGTTGTTTAAGAGGACTCGTTGTTTGGACAACCGACTTGTGTAATTGTTGTTATTGTGTGTGTTTATTAAATGATTTTTGTGTGATATATTTGTGATAACTGAGGTATGATTTGATAATTTTTTATGCTTCCTTAGCTTAAGTTTGTTGTTTTATTACATTAGATTAGGTTAGTGAAGAAGTTGATTATAGAGAGAAAAATATAATATGACGTTTACATGACATAGGGAAGTTGGTTGTGAATTTTTGATGCTTCCTTAGTCTAAGTTAGTTGTTTTATTACATTAGATTAGGCTAGTGAAGAAGTTGATTATAGAGAGAAAAATATAATATGACGTTTAGATGACATAGGGAAGTTGGTTGTGAAATTTTGATGCTTCCTTAGCCTAAGTTTTGCGTATACATAAGAAAGTAGTGATCTTTCAATAATAACAATAATAAAAAAGATAGTGATCGATATCTAACATCCAATTTCTTGCACAACTTAACATATTTTTATGTGGAATATTTGTTTAATTAAATCAATACGAGTATTTTATAAATATTTAGATAATATTTGACTTTATATGGAGAATAAAATAGTTGTTAAGATTCCATAATCTAAGTGTGACTTTCTCGGCGTTGTTCGCATTGTTTTTAATTTCAACATTTTGATATAATATGTATTTAACGTATATAAATATAGAGTTAGAGTCCCTCTAATGACTTTTGGCAATTATACCCCTACACAATCGTTCCTTCTCAATCTCTATTCCTCTGCACTGATTCTAACTCAATCATGTTTTCTCTTCTTGTTAATTAACTAATCCTAGGGTTATTTACTTAATTGTGGATACAAGTGCGATTAGGGTTGTGCGTTCTTGGATAGGTTTTGTAGTCGTAGTGTGCTGCTAACTGTCTTGGTGCGTTTTTAATCCTATCATCTCTATTCTAATCGTTTGATTGGATCTCGTGCTTTTAGAGTTATCTTTTCTTGATAGTTCGAAAAGTTATGGTCTACGATTTGTTTATAAAACCATGACTTGTTAGAGTTTGCATCTTAACTGCTATTGTTCTAGTTTCGAGTGCTTAACGTTTTATTTGTTTTGTTGTTTGAGGTTGTGGTTGTTTCGGTTGTGTTTTGTGGCATTGTGTTGTTTTTGCATGTGCTAATTAGGGCCTGTTACATGTAGAAGGATGAAGAGTGGGTTCTTGAGTCCGGAAGAAAGGGGAGTTAAACAAAAAGAGGGTGTGAGCGATGGCAAAACAACTATGAAAAGTGGGGAAAACGTTGAGGGTGAGTCGAGTACAACAAGCTTGGATCATCCTTTGATGAGCAATAAGTAGAATGATATGAACATTGATGGATTGTGATCGTTCCCTAGCTTGTCAGAGGCGTTTGGTAGTCCTTCTCCTAATTCATTAGCTGCAAATATTAATGCTTAAGAGAGTCGAACGCTTAAAGGAAAGCTTGTGTTAGTGGGAGATGATGGGAAACCATTAAAACCTTCTAACTAAGCTTTGAACATCGTGTGTACTGATGTGGAGAGGGAGGAAATTATTATGGCTAATGATGTTGGTGGTACTTCGAATGCTGCTAACAAAATAATGATGCAAGCGGATGATTCTGGGGAAAAAGCTAATGGTAATAGTTTGAGTTCATTTGCTGATGTGCTTAATGTTGATAGAAACAAAACGCAAGTTAACTTTCGTGTTCTTACTATGCCTGCTTCTCGTAAATGCAAAGTAATGATACCTAGATCATTTGTGGATGAGGTAAGTGGTAGATTGACTAACTCATTATATGGTTATTTTATTGATAAATGTGTAACGTTTCTAGTTGTGCAAAATTATGTTTTTAACACTTGGGGAAAATACGGCATACAAAAGATTATGATGAACACCAACGGCTTTTCAAAAAAGGGCGTTGATTATGTGCTTGAGAATGGTCCTTGGATGATTCGTGCCATACTGATAATTCTTAAAAGATGGACTACTTCTACTAGTTTGAAAAAAAAAAAAAAAGTTAACTCGTGTTCCGGTTAAAGTTAAACTTCACAATATTCCGATAGCGGCATTCACTGCTTATGGTCTTAGTGCTATTGCAACTTAGATTGGAAAACCGTTAATGCTAGATTCATTTACTAGTACAATATATGTGCAACAAATCATAGGGACAAAATAGCTATGCACGTACTATGATTGAAGTAAGTGCTGAAAACACTTTGAAGGACTCAATGGTTATTGTTATTCCAAAATTGGATGATCATGGATACATATACGAAACAATAACTATTGAATACGAATGGACTCATCGATGATGTGCCGATTGCAAGAATTTTGGACATGACTCGGAACATTGCCCTAAAATGATTCCTACTAAGTGATGAGGCGAAAAATGAACCATTTTTAGGGGGTCATTTAAGCTCGGAATTGAACTTATTTGATCAAATATTGCCCTAAATCGTTCCTTTTAGGTACTTTGGGAGTGAAATCTGGAAAAGGAAGCAATTCGGACGTTTTTGGAGCATAAAAGTGAAGAAAACGCCAAAGTCTTAATTTTCCTTGCTGGGAACAGTAGGTGACGGCGTCAAGAAGGAATCCTTGACGGCGTCAAGAGCAAATTTCCATGACGATCCAGTACAGATTTGACGGCGTCACGAAGTAGGGCGTCAAGAGTAAAATTCATGACGGCCTGGAAATGCATAATACATAACGGCGTCAAAAGTAGATCAAGGCAGTCCGAGAAGAGTTTTGGCGGCAAGGTGACGGCGTCACAAGATTGGTCTTGACGCCGTCAGACCCTATTTCATATATATATTTTTCTAATTTTCACACATTAAAAGAGAAGTTTTGGAGAAACCCTAAGTACGAACTTGGTGCGAATTTTACAGGTTTTTCAAGGGTTCTAAGCCCTTGATACCTTTCATGTGTAATTGAGATAAGTATTCTTTTAATTCAATCAATATGTCTATGTGTTGGTTGTCTATATCTTGTTCTTGTCTTAATTCCATCATGCTAGGCTAGATCTATCTTGTGTTTGCTTGGATCTAATGAAACCTAGATGTTAATTATGTGTTGATTACTTGTTTATAGTTGTTTTGGATGAATGATTTATATGTTAGGCTTAAGAAAACTGGCAGATCTCCAAATGGTAACATGCTTGAACGTCTTACGAAACATGAACCGATGTGCACTAGGTCTTTATTGGTTGTATTTAATGCATGAGCCACTATTTATAATCCCTATGGTTGTGCTGGGCATGGCATAGGAGGAGATAAGAGCTCATAGAATTGGGGAGTTAAGTGCGCCACCCCATGAATGGTATTAAGGAATACAATCCGTCATCCATGTAACTATAACAAGTAATTAACGTGTAAAAGATGTCTAGGGAGTAGTGAAATCTAAGTAAACACATTTTCTCCACTTATTACTCACAACTTTAGTTAATTTAGTTTATTTTCATTTATAGTATTTTATTTTGATTGCATCTTTAGTATTGGGTTAGTTGACTAGCAACTAATTCCGCCCAAATCCTTCAAACCTGAGATTTTTACTTGCTTTCTAAAAAAAATATAAAAATACAAAAATAATCATCCCTCACCTTTAGAACTAGTATTTAGGTTTTCTAATCCTAGCGACACTATTCCTAGCTGAACGATCAATCCCCCGGTACTTGTCACTATATTATACTACAACGATCAGGTACACTGCCTGGTGGGGGTTGTAAGCTTCTCAAAGATCCCTTGAGAGGTAAAGCCTGGTGGGATTCCCACGTATCAAGTTTTTGGCGCCGTTGCCGGGGAATAGTTATTGTCTAGGTTAGAATCTCTTTTTATTAGGTCTACTTGCTAGATTCCTTTCTAGTGAGATTTTATTTTTATTTTTAGGTTTTCTTTAGTCTATCTTATTTCTTTGTGTCTTTGTTAGTAAATTAAATTCATTGACTGTTCCGTTGACCATTATGGAAAACGCGAATCCACCCCTTTCCCCTAGAGAAGTGGCTTTGTTACATGAACAAATTGAGAGTGAGATTAGGGAACTTAGGGAGCTTAATAGTTTGATTAAGGTTGAGCTCGAACATGCATTTAGTGACCTAGCGACCGCCTTGTATTCAAATGAGGACCTAGGGCCTAATGACTTTGTGAATGTTATTGAGGGACTTGAAGAGGGGGAAATAGATCAGAAGCTTAATGACTATTTTAATCTATACCCCACTAAGGAGGAGATTGCATATTATAATAATCTTATCGATAACCCGCGATCTCCTTTCACTATAATTGAACCTAAGATAAAGAGAGGCGATCCTAAGAATGCTAAGATACCATGTATGATTGGGTATAGGCACATTAGCAATGCTTACATCGACTTTAAATCTCCAATCAACATTATGTCCTCAACTGTTTATAATGATATAGTGAAAACAAGACTTGAACCTAGAAGGGATCCCAAATACCCCGGTGGAGTTTGTAACTTTGTCGGGAGAGTTAAAGGTCTACATGTCTTTGTTGGTAATTTCACTTTTGTCACCGACTTTATGATTGTGGAGGATCATGCTAATGTTATTGACTGTCGATTATCCAATGTTGTGTTTGGCAAACCGTTTATTGAGGAGTCTACGTTGGAATATGATGAGATAGAAGGAACGATCCGATTTGCAAGTAACGCCGATAGTATCACTTATAGGATGCCTAATAGGATGAAAGAATTTCGCTTTATATCCCGTTTTGATAAGGACAACGTTGGTGCTTTTGAGGACATCAATGAAGAGGATAAGAAAAAGGGCATGGATTATGTATGGGAAAAAAGGAGTCTTTATTACAAAGATTGCTTGGCCCTTGGACCAAGGTATAAAGTCGATAAAGAATTTGCCCAAAAGATTATGGGGGCGGTTGAGAAAAAGGTGATTGGTTTTTACAAAGAATATCTACAATCGGAGAGTGGAACCAACGATGAGGTCACGTAGTAACCCATGACCTTGAGTCTAGCTACAAGACTCGTAAATAAAGAAAAGCGCTTCTTGGGAGGCAACCCATGTTTTATGTGATTTTATTTTTGTTTGTTTGTTATTTGCTTCGGTATGCATGCTTTATTTTTATTGTTGGTAGATCATGTCTCTAAACTAAATAGTGGAAATACTTTACTTTGTTGTTTTGGCCTAGTCTTAACTCCACCTAAAAGAATTTTTGCAAAAGACAAGTGTGTAACAATTCGCAATTTCAGGTTAATTACTATTCCTGGAAAATTTCACTATTCACTTTTACTATTCATTTTTCCCGAAACTTTCCCGAAAGTTGATTTTTATTTGATATTCTCGAGTGATAAATCATTTCCATGGCAAATTAAATGTTTGACATTCGTCAGATCATTTTCATGAAAGTTATTAAGGAATTACACGGAATTACACGTTTTAGGGTAAAACGTCATTCAAAAATTCTACGCACAACGAAATTCGGTCGCGTTAATTTTCCCCGTATCAGAAAAATGTTAGACACACTCATGATTTATTTGAGAATAAATCATGACTGAGAAAAACATGACCAAAATAAACCTCGGCCGCGAAAAACTGGAATTTTCAGTTTTAAGCGTTTTTACTCAGCCGTAACCTTAGCCTATACCTGCACCGCGTTTCTAAAAAGATTTGAGTTTTCAACTTATTAGAAAAAGTCAACATATTTTTCCCTCCTCCATTGACCAAAAACCATTCCTTGATTTTATAAGTCATTTCGTGATTTTTAGGCTTACGGTTTGATGTCTAAAAGACATTTAATACCAACCGACACTAGACTGAGCCCAGTCTAGACATTATAAGTCTTTTTAAATCATTTATATCATATTAGAAAAGTAACATTTTACTTTTCTAAATTTTACGCAATATTCGTACGTTTTACGTATTACGCGTTTTAGACCCGTGTTTCCAGTTTTAGCAGGGTTTTACCACCCAAATGGAACCTACCACTTATTTTATATTTTATTATGGGACATATGGACATGTCTAACAATACTTTAAAGTTCCATAATTTTACGACACCCGGTTTTACGTTTTGAGGCCTAATCATTTACGGTTGTCATTTCCCGGAGTCAAAACTCTTCCTAATACTTAGGATAATACCAAGCAAAGTCCACACCTTGTCCCCCAAGTTTAGGAACCAACCTAGGGGGGGGGGGGGAATTCAGCCTTGTGTGGCTTGATCTCAAGCTTGATGGTCTTAGATCCTTACATGTGTTAAACTTGCTCACCAAGGGTTGACTAGTCCTAGTTCTAACCTCCTCAAGACCTTATTTAATCTTTCTCTTCCCCTCCTTGGCCATACCAACGACCCAAAACAACCTTAACTCACCATTTTGATCATTAATCTTGCTCATTCAATCCATCACAAGTTCAAGTCATAATTCCTAGTTGATCCTTAACACCTTTCAACCATAAAATCACCATAAAACACCACAAAAACTCATCAAATTTCCAAGTGTTCTTAGTGAAGATTTTTACTAAGGCTTGTTTTTGTGATAGATTAGTGTTTATCAAGGGATTATAAGATAGGGTTTTTGATATGGAAGCATGGCTATGGTTGGAAAGGTTTTGGAAGATTAAGTATTGGTTCTTGGTCTTGATCTTGGTTCTAGTTAGTTTCTTCACAAGTTGTAAGCCAAACCCTAACTTGATTCTTGTTAAATAATCATGTTCATGTTATTTACATACTATTCTTGCTATATTATGTCTTGTATGCATGTCCATGATGTATAAAAATGAGCAAAACAAGTTATTGTACATGATTGATAAGACAAGTTCATAAAACAAGTAAACTAGTGACTTTGTTGGTATAACCTGATCAAAATGGTAAAAATATGATATTGGATCATTACATATTGTAGTAGAGGACCTAAGAAGGAAAACATAGCAATTTGAACCACCTAAAATGAGTACACGAGTCAAAAGTTATGACGATTTGAAATTACCAAAACTTTGCGGCAAAGCTGCCAAAACTTTCTGTTACAGAAACATTAAACACGCAAAAAGAGACATTTCTGGTCCTATTCATCAAAAAGTTAAAACACGAAAGTTGTCCGGAATCACGTTTTCCTTCAGGAACAAAGAAGCTCGAGCCTTGAAAACGCTTTCTGAGTGAGATATTTCTCAATTTCTTAACAGCTATTTACATATATATAAGTCACTAGATTATGGTTATACTTTATAAGGAACAAGAGGTCTTATGACCTATAATCAAGACCACCACCATGGCTAGAGCCAAGGTTGTGTCTCATGACCTTGGAACAAGGACCAAAGGTCATGGCTAGGCCATGACGAAATGACCATACCAACTTACATAGGCGTAAACATGAAACAATGAATTAGGCGATAACTTGAACAAGCAATTTGGATCTACTTCACTTAAAAGGGAACCATGAGATATTACCAAGAGAAAATGGTCATACAAAACTTATGAAACTACCCCTAATAACAATCTTCATGTACTAATAAACTTTCCTAAGTTTATACAAATATCGGACATGTAACTTTTCGGATCAAAACTTATATCTATATATTTCATCAACTACTACAATAGTAGGGAGCCTCATGTGAGGAGTTCATTATGTAAGCCGTCGAGTTGAGTTGTGGATTTACGAATTAAAGTGTCCTGGCTCCTCGAACGCTTACTAACATGACTTCTGAATTATGTCGGCCCGAACGGTAGTAAACGATATATCCAAACATACATGTTTCATGAATCATTTCTTTCAAAGACTTACATTATACATCATACCACATCATGGACTAAATGCAAGATATATATATATAGGCACTACTTCATATTCTTTACTCCGATCCTAAGTCGCAACATTCGATTATAGGTTGCTCGTAGAAACCTTCACGATTCAACCGTTACATTCATTACTTACTATCTTAACTTAAGGTGAGTTCATAGCCCCACTTTCCATTACTTAATTGTTTTACAAATCCTTGGGGGGAATACATGCTATTTCTAAATCGAATACAATGCTTTTAAATTGTATGCTTGCCTGATTGTTTTATTATCACTAAGTACCAACCTTGCTAAACCGAGATCCTTTATTATGAACCATTTAGTCACTAGCAATAGTGAGCGCGAATATTAATAATAGGCCTATTGGGATTGACGAATCCCATTTGTATTGACTAAGTTCAAACAAATGCATTAATATTTGAGATTTAGGTATGTTAGCAAAGTACCTACCGGGATGAATCTGCCGATCGATATTGGTACACGTTAACGTTATGGTGTCATAAGCTTAGTGTATAATAACTGTTCCGGGCGTATAATAACGTAGCCTACCTGTTTTGTTTTCCAAACATTGGTGTGAGCCTATAACTCACACTACCATCATATTGTGTTCAAACGATTAAACAAACTCTATGAATATCACTCAACCTTTGTGTTGACCTCTCAAGCATGTATTTCAGGTTCATGACGATCAAGGATGGCACGGAAGGACACGGATACTCAAGAGGGCTATAAATTTTATTATCATTCAAAAACACATTTATTATACATTGTAAACATGGAACCATTTGGGACCTCATTTTGTAAATCTCTGATATTTATACAATTTGAATGATAAATCTTTTAAAACGACTCAATTGGAGTTCGTTTTCTATTATTGTGACTATTGTGCCGTCGAGTAACACACAGTTTGAATTCCGCTGCAACCATGAATTGGGGGTGTTACAGATTGGTACCAGAGCCATGGTTATAGAGAAACGGGTCTAATTGAGACCTAAACTATAACTACAATCACAAACAAAAACATTTTATAGCCTTCCGCTCTCCGTGTCTTCCATCCTCCAGACGATTATGGACTTAGTAAGCATGTTATGCTTCACAAACATATTAGTATATTCATATATACCCATTTTGAGCATTTCCCCGTAAGCATTAGTATATTGATATATAAACTCGGTTTATTTTCAATCATTTATCTAAACAATGGACTAAACATATCTGTGTATGCCTATTCTAAGGCATTTCGGCACAGCCACACTCTCCCAATCATGTTCCTACTCCAACATTATATGTCCAAGACATTGTAACTAATTACAATGGTCTCATTCACTTTTCAAGACATTGTATGTTACAATGGTCTCGTTCACTTTTCAAGACATTGTATGTTACAATGGTCTCATTCACTTTTCAAGACATTGTATGTTACAATGGTCTCATTCACTTTTCCAAGACATTGTGAGATACAATGGTCTCATTCATTTTTCAAGACATTGTGAGATACAATGGTCTCATTCATTTTCCAAGACATTGTATTATACAATGGTCTTAACCATTTCTCAAATGTTTTGAGTCACACAATGGTCTAACCTACTTCCCAGACATTGTGAATTGCACAATGGTCTAACCTACTTCCGAGACATTGTGTTTTGCGCAATGGTCTCTAGAATTATTCCATCACATCATCAATATCATTTCATATGATATCGAAAACCCGTCACAACCTATCGATTTCTAAATAAGAAATATGAGATTTCTAAAGGACAAACAAATCCATTACCTACAAATGCTGAAGTTCCGCTCTACATTCATCAAAGTTTTCTTATGAAACCTTCATTATTAAAAGTTCGTGATCCTAGCCAAGTATGTTCTATTTTAGAACTACTTAAAACTTCCTTTCCATACGTACCTACCCTTACTATCTTCTATGCAATGGAATATGAAAACATGGGTTACAAGTCTTGTATGGACGGGACTTGCAACTTAAGGGTTTGACATCGCCTTTGTTTAGTGGACAGTTTCCCGAAAGCAACAGACATATCACAAGTATACCTAATTTAGGTATTTGAAAATTTTATCGAACCTTGGCTAAATATAGACTAGTCACCTATATTTAACCTAGGGACAGTGGAATATAGTCTGACTAACTATATTCGACTTAAAATTTTCAAATACTGAGAGTAGTTGTACTAGGGTTATGTTCAGGTTGATTTCCTACTTGAACTCGATAAACCACCAGAATACATTAAAACAATCTAGAGACACGATAGTGCCTTACCACTCAGCAAGATCTTAACACCTTATTTGTATGATCTAAATTCATTCTTGAAAATTTTCATTTATGAGATAATCCGAACTACTATCTTGGGATAGTTATCAATTATTCTCTTCATCCTGTAGAAGTACTATCCTGTTCAGGTCCTAAGGATACCATTCCATCATAAACTTTTAAAATCTCTTAAGATTTTTAAAGCAAACTCAACATCTATACCTAAGAGTATTAATGTTAAGCATACACTACACACTTTTGTTCATAACATATCACATCATTATCTTCACAACCGTGGCAAACACAAACTCATTAACAGATCTTGATGCACTTTTAAAGCTCAAATCATCCTTAGTTACACCACAAGTACCCTCATCAGCTTTACAAGATTGAATATTCATCTTGTACTTTTGGAACACCAGTATCATCTCGTAATACCCTACCTTGTAACTCACCGGCTAAGTATGAATGTTGGGTTGGGAATTCTTAAGTAGTTTGATTTATAATTATTTGAATGAATTGGGATGCCTTTTCATTTAAATAAAGAAATTGTAAATCACCGAACCATAAGTTTATATTCCCCTATTTACATTGTTTGGGATGCCTCTCTATGTAAATAAAGAATTATAAACAAGTGGGCTTATTTGTATCCGAAATAACATAAGTATGAAGTCAATAAACACTAGGTACAACAACCGATTACCTACTAGGCTATGATTGCAATTACTATATCAATTCCTATTAATATTCGACTGCTATATCAATTTCCTTTGATATTCGACTATTACCATACCTTTCCTACACAAAAGTAAGCCTCATCCTACACCATACACTGAAATGACAAATCAAATTACATCACTGGTAATCCCAGACTTTAGTCCTTATAAGTAACCACACCTCTTCATCGACACGACTCCAACATATAACACACAAAGAACTTCGGGACGAAGTTCCCCGTAAGGGGTAGAGACTGTAACAATTCGCAATTTCAGGTTAATTACTATTCCTGGAAAATTTCACTATTCACTTTTACTATTCATTTTTCCCGAAACTTTCCCGAAAGTTGATTTTTATTTGATATTCTCGAGTGATAAATCATTTCCATGGCAAATTAAATGTTTGACATTCGTCAGATCATTTTCGTGAAAGTTATTAAGGAATTACACGGAATTACACGTTTTAGGGTAAAACGTCATTCAAAAATTCTACGCACAACGAAATTCGGTCGCGTTAATTTTCCCCGTATCAGAAAAATGTTAGACACACTCATGATTTATTTGAGAATAAATCATGACTGAGAAAAACATGACCAAAATAAACCTCGGCCGCGAAAAACTGGAATTTTCAGTTTTAAGCGTTTTTACTCAGCCGTAACCTTAGCCTATACCTGCACCGCGTTTCTAAAAAGATTTGAGTTTTCAACTTATTAGAAAAAGTCAACATATTTTTCCCTCCTCCATTGACCAAAAACCATTCCTTGATTTTATAAGTCATTTCGTGATTTTTAGGCTTACGGTTTGATGTCTAAAAGACATTTAATACCAACCGACACTAGACTGAGCTCAGTCTAGACATTATAAGTCTTTTTAAATCATTTATATCATATTAGAAAAGTAACATTTTACTTTTCTAAATTTTACGCAATATTCGTACGTTTTACGTATTACGCGTTTTAGACCCGTGTTTCCAGTTTTAGCAGGGTTTTACCACCCAAATGGAACCTACCACTTATTTTATATTTTATTATGGGACATATGGACATGTCTAACAATACTTTAAAGTTCCATAATTTTACGACACCCGGTTTTACGTTTTGAGGCCTAATCATTTACGGTTGTCATTTCCCGGAGTCAAAACTCTTCCTAATACTTAGGATAATACCAAGCAAAGTCCACACCTTGTCCCCCAAGTTTAGGAACCAACCTAGGGGGGGGGGGGGGAATTCAGCCTTGTGTGGCTTGATCTCAAGCTTGATGGTCTTAGATCCTTACATGTGTTAAACTTGCTCACCAAGGGTTGACTAGTCCTAGTTCTAACCTCCTCAAGACCTTATTTAATCTTTCTCTTCCCCTCCTTGGCCATACCAACGACCCAAAACAACCTTAACTCACCATTTTGATCATTAATCTTGCTCATTCAATCCATCACAAGTTCAAGTCATAATTCCTAGTTGATCCTTAACACCTTTCAACCATAAAATCACCATAAAACACCACAAAAACTCATCAAATTTCCAAGTGTTCTTAGTGAAGATTTTTACTAAGGCTTGTTTTTGTGATAGATTAGTGTTTATCAAGGGATTATAAGATAGGGTTTTTGATATGGAAGCATGGCTATGGTTGGAAAGGTTTTGGAAGATTAAGTAGTGGTTCTTGGTCTTGATCTTGGTTCTAGTTAGTTTCTTCACAAGTTGTAAGCCAAACCCTAACTTGATTCTTATTAAATAATCATGTTCATGTTATTTACATACTATTCTTGCTATATTATGTCTTGTATGCATGTCCATGATGTATAAAAGTGAGCAAAACAAGTTATTGTACATGATTGATAAGACAAGTTCATAAAACAAGTAAACTAGTGACTTTGTTGGTATAACCTGATCAAAATGGTAAAAATATGATATTGGATCATTACATATTGTAGTAGAGGACCAAACAAGGAAAACATAGCAATTTGAACCACCTAAAACGAGTACACGAGTCAAAAGTTATGACGATTTGAAATTACCAAAACTTTGCGGCAAAGCTGCCAAAACTTTCTGTTACAGAAACATTAAACACGCAAAAAGAGGCATTTCTGGTCCGATTCATCAAAAAGTTAAAACACGAAAGTTGTCCGGAATCACGTTTTCCTTCAGGAACAAAGAAGCTCGAGCCTTGAAAACGCTTTCTGAGTGAGATATTTCTCAATTTCTTAACAGCTATTTACATATATATAAGTCACTAGATTATGGTTATACTTTATAAGGAACAAGAGGTCTTATGACCTATAATCAAGACCACCACCATGGCTAGAGCCAAGGTTGTGTCTCATGACCTTGGAACAAGGACCAAAGGTCATGGCTAGGCCATGACGAAATGACCATACCAACTTACATAGGCGTAAACATGAAACAATGAATTAGGCGATAACTTGAACAAGCAATTTGGATCTACTTCACTTAAAAGGGAACCATGAGATATTACCAAGAGAAAATGGTCATACAAAACTTATGAAACTACCCCTAATAACAATCTTCATGTACTAATAAACTTTCCTAAGTTTATACAAATATCGGACATGTAACTTTTCGGATCAAAACTTATATCTATATATTTCATCAACTACTACAATAGTAGGGAGCCTCATGTGAGGAGTTCATTATGTAAGCCGTCGAGTTGAGTTGTGGATTTATGAATTAAAGTGTCCTGGCTCCTCGAACGCTTACTAACATGACTTCTGAATTATGTCGGCCCGAACGGTAGTAAACGATATATCCAAACATACATGTTTCATGAATCATTTCTTTCAAAGACTTACATTATACATCATACCACATCATGGACTAAATGCAAGATATATATATATAGGCACTACTTCATATTCTTTACTCCGATCCTAAGTCGCAACATTCGATTATAGGTTGCTCGTAGAAACCTTCACGATTCAACCGTTACATTCATTACTTACTATCTTAACTTAAGGTGAGTTCATAGCCCCACTTTCCATTACTTAATTGTTTTACAAATCCTTGGGGGGAATACATGCTATTTCTAAATCGAATACAATGCTTTTAAATTGTATGCTTGCCTGATTGTTTTATTATCACTAAGTACCAACCTTGCTAAACCGAGATCCTTTATCATGAACCATTTAGTCACTAGCAATAGTGAGCGCGAATATTAATAATAGGCCTATTGGGATTGACGAATCCCATTTGTATTGACTAAGTTCAAACAAATGCATTAATATTTGAGATTTAGGTATGTTAGCAAAGTATCTACCGGGATGAATCTGCCGATCGATATTGGTACACGTTAACGTTATGGTGTCATAAGCTTAGTGTATAATAACTGTTCCGGGCGTATAATAACGTAGCCTACCTGTTTTGTTTTCCAAACATTGGTGTGAGCCTATAACTCACACTACCATCATATTGTGTTCAAACGATTAAACAAACTCTATGAATATCACTCAACCTTTGTGTTGACCTCTCAAGCATGTATTTCAGGTTCATGACGATCAAGGATGGCACGGAAGGACACGGATACTCAAGAGGGCTATAAATTTTATTATCATTCAAAAACACATTTATTATACATTGTAAACATGGAACCATTTGGGACCTCATTTTGTAAATCTCTGATATTTATACAATTTGAATGATAAATCTTTTAAAACGACTCAATTGGAGTTCGTTTTCTATTATCGTGACTATTGTGCCGTCGAGTAACACCCAGTTTGAATTCCGCTGCAACCATGAATTGGGGGTGTTACAAAGTGTAAGGGGAAACCCCAAATATGTTTTTAAGAAACAAACCGATCATGATTCTCCACAATATTAAATGAACATGTATATTCATATTTATTAGAGTCAAATGCTTGTATTGAGTCATAATGAAGTTTTGCAGGATTTTCCAGGAAGTAGGACCAAGTTTTTCCAAAAATTTTCCAGAAACTTAACATAAGAATTTCTGCAGGTCACTTCTGACGGCGTCACGAGTTAACTCTTGACGGCGTCACGTGTAAAAATCTGGAAATTTTACCGGTTTTGTTTTTCTAACGGAGTCTTATGGTTTTTGTGAATTATTAAGTTTTATAATCTCCAGGAAATCTGCAAACTTCATTCCACAAGCATTATATCTTATCTTGTTTTCTAGGATTTAGTAACTTATATAGGATGCCGCCGATTTTACGCGAGGTTGTTTTGTCTATTTTCTCAGGTTTTACAGGTTATGTATGACAAGAAGATGATTTATATTCTGGAAGGGAAGCTTTGATTGTTCATTTTCTTGGAGGAAGATTTAACCTGATCACCTTATTATCCATACCGAGTGAATCAGGGGAGTATTTGATTTCATTCTTTTTATTTTTTTCACTTTTAAATTCTTTACTTGAACATTGGGGACAATGTTCATCTTAAGTGTAAGGGGAGGGTAAAAAGATGATACCTTACATATGCACTTCGCTTGAGTTTGTTTTGTTTGATGTTAGATGTGTAATAAAACTATGAGAAATACTTGTTAGTGTAATTTTAGCGCCAAATTTAAAATTTTTTACAACATTTAGGAGTGAAACTTTAGCCATAGCAAGCGTCTCAGGGATAGGAGATTGTATTACTAGCACATAACCGTATATTCAGAAAAATTTTCCACCCAAATATGTGAGGTTCGCCTGTAGATTTGATAGGAAAAGCATTTACTATTAGTGCTTATGGTAGCATTTAGATTCTAGAACTTGCGTTAGTGATGCATCCCGAAACCGCTAGTGAGACTACATTCGTGTAGTAGGATTTACTACAAGATAAGAGGCATTAGGATCACTCTTGTGTTAAACCCGTATTATAATTACTTGACCATTTAAGTCATATTACTTGGCTAGTTAAGTCAACTAATTTCTCCCACACCCTTAGCGTTGTACTCATTTTTATTACGCGAAACCCCTAGTACACCCCTCCGAGCCTATCTTTTCGTTTCTAACTTTAAGCATTTTACTTAAAGGAAGAATTTGTTACACCCCACTTAAATGTACACCCAAATCGCCTTAGCCTTCCGTGTATGCGCTCATTTTTAGTGCATTATTGTTATTTGTTAAACCCTAAGTTAATTATCTAATTGATTACATGGTTGCTAAGTCGAGTCATATCCTTGTACATATTGTTTTGGGACGATTGGGACTCATGGGTAAAGTACTTATTTATGGAGTAATGGGGAAGAACATCATATTACCCCCATATGTACGTTAATCTTAAAACTACTCCAAGTGTTTTGATTTTCTTAATTCGAGTCATTAGATTAGTTTAATGTAAAGTATGTAAAAATTCAAGTGTAAGGGGAATGTTCATCCCCTATGATGTATTATTTTGGATGGTAGGGTAAGAGTGTATGCAAAAAAAAAAAAAAAAAAAAAAAAAAAAAAAAAAAAAAAAAAAGGAAAAATCAAGAAAAAAAATAGAAAAAAAGAAAAAGAGAAAAAAAAAAAAACATACGGACTACCATCCCTTTTTATTCTATGTTCATTTTATGTTTTTGTTATTTTTCATTTATTAGCTTAAGTCGAGTCTAGTCTTGGCTTAGCAACACCACATTGTACATGTAATTAACCAAGATTGTTAACTCGCCACCAGTAAAAACTTCATTTATCCAACAAAACCGTGTATTTCATATCCCTACACCTAACGTTACAACCCTTTAAAAGACCTCTTTGATAGTTTATCCTAGGTGCTTACGCCATGTGGTGGAGGTTTGATCCTTTCCCAAGCCTATGGTAATCTATTTTGCTATGACAGGTAGTGAGAGATATCTTCCGTTTCCATATTGTAATTTATACTTTATTAAACCCGAGAGATGTGAGTATCTAAACACTATTTGTGAGGTGCTTGTGTATGACCTCCGTGCTTGTCTATTGGTCTTTAGTGGAACGATTATTTGTTGTAATTACTTTTATGTTAGTGTTAAATGACCCCTAACTTGTATTTTGAGTAGAATAAAAGCGCATTTGCTTGAGGACAAGCAAATCTCAAGTGTAAGGGTATATGATGAGGCGAAAAATGAACCATTTTTAGGGGGTCATTTAAGCCCGGAATTGAACTTATTTGATCAAATATTGCCCTAAATCGTTCCTTTTGTGATTTTAGGTACTTTGGGAGTGAAATCTGGAAAAGGAAGCAATTCGGACGTTTTTGGAGCATAAAAGTGAAGAAAACGCCAAAGTCTTAATTTTCCTTGCTGGGAACAGTAGGTGACGGCGTCAAGAAGGAATCCTTGACGGCGTCAAGAGCAAATTTCCATGACGATCCAGTACAGATTTGACGGCGTCACGAAGTAGGGCGTCAAGAGTAAAATTCATGACGGCCTGGAAATGCATAATACATAACGGTGTCAAAAGTAGATCAAGGCAGTCCGAGAAGAGTTTTGGCGGCAAGGTGACGGCGTCACAAGATTGGTCTTGACGCCGTCAGACCCTATTTCATATATATATTTTTCTAATTTTCACACATTAAAAGAGAAGTTTTGGAGAAACCCTAAGTACGAACTTGGTGCGAATTTTACAGGTTTTTCAAGGGTTCTAAGCCCTTGATACCTTTCATGTGTAATTGAGATAAGTATTCTTTTAATTCAATCAATATGTCTATGTGTTGGTTGTCTATATCTTGTTCTTGTCTTAATTCCATCATGCTAGGCTAGATCTATCTTGTGTTTGCTTGGATCTAATGAAACCTAGATGTTAATTATGTGTTGATTACTTGTTTATAGTTGTTTTGGATGATTGATTTATATGTTAGGCTTAAGAAAACTGGCAGATCTCCAAATGGTAACATGCTTGAACGTCTTAGGAAACATGAACCGATATGCACTAGGTCTTTATTGGTTGTATTTAATGCATGAGCCACTGTTTATAATCCCTATGGTTGTGCTGGGCATGGCATAGGAGGAGATAAGAGCTCATAGAATTGGGGAGTTAAGTGCGCCACCCCATGAATGGTATTAAGGAATACAATCCGTCATCCATGCAACTATAAGAAGTAATTAACGTGTAAAAGATGTCTAGGGAGTAGTGAAATATAAGTAAACACATTTTCTCCACTTTTTGCTCACAACTTTAGCTAATTTAGTTTATTTTCATTTCTAGTATTTTATTTTGATTGCATCTTTAGTATTGGGTTAGTTGACTAGCAACTAATTCCGCCCAAATCCTTCAAACCCGAGATTTTTACTTGCTTTCTAAAAAAAAAATATAAAAATACAAAAATAATCATCCCTCACCTTTAGAACTAGTATTTAGGTTTTCTAATCCTAGCGACACTATTCCTAGCTGAACGATCAATCCCCCGGTACTTGTCACTATACTATACTACAACGATCAGGTACACTGCCTGGTGGGGGTTGTAAGCTTCTTAAAGATCCCTTGAGAGGTAAAGCATGGTGCGATTCCCACGTATCACTAAGCGTATAAATCGTGAGAAGGTACATTATGGTGGTGCGATGAAGAATCAGAGTAATGCTGAAATTGGTGGAAAGAAACCGAATTTTAGTTCAAGTCGACTAAACAAGTATATAAACTTGTTTCTAAGAAGAATGGTGATACTACATGCGGTACGAAGAATAATACTGAAACACCTAGTAGAGAGGCAAGTTGTTCTAACCTCTTTGATGCACTTAGATCGGTTGAAAATGATGATGTGTTAGGTGCAAATGGGGGTAATTCCATGAGGGCTGAAACTGTTATAGACGAGGTGAAAAAGGCTTTTGGAGCTTATTTAGATCTTGCCGAGTAAGCCTAATGATTTCACACTTGTGCATGAGGTACAATTGGCACAAGAACAATCAACGTCTAATGTGGCTGGTTTGGGTGACGAGGACAGTGAGAATGAAATGGAAGAGGTTTTTTTTTTTTTTTTTTTTTTTACATAAACAACAGGTTTTATGGCATCCAAGAATGGAGGTGGAATATAGAGGAATAGCATATACGAGCGTTGGAAAAATGATTATAATAATAATGTGTATGATGATGACTGTGAAGATTCTACTGAAGAGCAATAGCTTTTCGTGATACTTATGATATAAAGGTTCGTGGTCATACTAGACGTAAGTAGTTCTATAGAGTAGTTTTTTCATAAGTTTGGTTTGTCAATGTTCGGTTTGACACACAAATAATGCGTTTGTTTTTCCGTCTATGTAACGGGGCTGAGATGCGTGATGTATTCACATCCTATGTAGTTAAAAAGAATTTTAGAGTAATAAAATTTATCAGGTGATAAAAACATATTTTACCAAAAAAATATGGAGTTTGACTAACAGGTGCCCAAAACATTTGTTTACATGCATAAGTAAAAAATATTTAATTCATTAAATCAAAAATCACATCGAATTAAAGTAATTTATAGTTTTATTTAGTTTGTATTAAATATATTTTTTTATTTTAAAAA
This sequence comes from Artemisia argyi, assembly GCA_030686995.1. Classification (NCBI taxonomy): domain Eukaryota; kingdom Viridiplantae; phylum Streptophyta; class Magnoliopsida; order Asterales; family Asteraceae; genus Artemisia; species Artemisia argyi. The sequence goes on from CM060687.1 coordinate 35,057,382, forward strand.
AATGTTATTTATTTAATAACATATAATCTGAGCCTATAAGCACCCGTTAAACAAACGACTAAACGAACCACCCTAGGTTATCCATCAAATCAATCGTTATGTGTTAATAGTATAAACAAGAAAAAGAAACAAACAAAATATGCAGTTGATAGTTACTTGGATACTCTCCTCTATCTTTTGTTTGTCTTATACTCGTAATACGTACAGTAATAATTTTAATTGCGTGTATGTGTAAATTGATACATTATGCTGATAGCGAAATATATAGATTTCTTCTAATGACAATAAATATATTTTTGGTATGATCGTCAATCGTAATATATAGTGGCAGTGAAGACCGTAGAGCAAAACAAAAACAAATTAAACATACTTGAGACAATTTTCATGCATGAATAATTATCATATCGGTCATATGCATGCATGAAAATATATAATTTTCACAGTTTTCACCACAATTTAATACGAGTAACGATTAACAGTTACGTACAACTGCAAGTGTACGTTAGTAGTAATATCTGAACTTTTGCCACAAAAAATTTTTACATTATATTTGTTCATTTACCCTTTTTATATAGGTTTAATTTTGTCTCATTTCCTAACAGAAAACATAACTTGTTACAACAGATTTTTCTTTAAGAGACCATTAGTGCAATTACCTTTATGTTTGGGCAGAAATGAGACATTGATGAGTAAACAATTAAAGTAACATTATTGAATTAGAAAATGAAGAAGACAAGGTTCAAATGTTAGTAAGCTTTTAACTTAAGAGTAAAGACACCCCTTAATTAGTACTATAATTGAATTTCTACAGACTAAATTATTATGAGATCAATAATTGAATATCATAGACTTGTAACGTGACAACGAAACAAATATAGATGGACATTGTACTTTTATTTTAATGGATTTTTTTGAACCAGGCATGTAGTTGATCGCTTTGATATAGAAGTGTTCACCAACAACGGGATTGTTGTTATGGAGCGGGAAAATTGTGCAAGTTCAAAAAACAATCTCTAGTTCAAGGTAAGTTGCCGGTTTATAAACATGCAGAAGATTGATGCATAATCGAAATTAGCAAAAGATATTTATGTTTATGTGTATCCAAGATATATGAGATGTATTTTAATCTTCGTTAAATAATAATAATAATAATAATAATAATAATAATAATAATAATAATAATAATAAAGGGTTCTGTTAACAAAAAATTAGGGTTACAATAATTAAAATTAAAAAAAATATATATATTAATATAAAACATTTCATGTTTAACAACATATTTTATAATTATAATCATTATATATGCATAAATATGAAAATAATGAGTTTATTAAATGTTATATTTTCATAATTATTAAGCTTAATTAAATGTGCTACCATTCGTAGAAAGAAAGTATACAAGAGAGAGAGATTTCATGCTCGTATATGATCAGGTCAATTACATAGTTATATAGTCTTGTAGATGTGGTAACATTAAAGCAGTTATAGTTTGTTACGACTACTCTTGCGAGAACCACATGATATGATGGTCCTGTAGAAATGCATAATGCATGTACTTTGGTCATCAGCTTGAGAGTGATTTAATTTTAACTTTCACTATTCTTCTTGCTGTTAATCGGTCAATTGATATGACGTTATAGAGTTGTTCGCCTTTGGATACCTTAAGGCTAAGCACTATGGTGGTGAAGCACCAACTGGTGGTGGAATGCACCACGCGCCAATCTCATAGGAGGGAACCAACTCCACGCGTGATAGTTAGTATTTTACAAGGATTTTGGTTGTGGTGACCACCGAACGGCTCCGGGTAAAAAAACATAAAATGGTCCAAAAGTAAGCCCCCAAACGGTTACTTTCACATTCAATATATATATATATATATATATATATATATATATATATATATATATATATATATATATATATATATATATATATATATATATATAGAGTTAGGATCAAATAAGAAGATTACTTAAAATAAGAATGAATAAGAAGAACTATAACCACAAATCCGAGATGCACCGACCTAAATTAGATGCATCCCTATAATCTTAGATGCATTATAATGCACCATAATGTGTTTTCTAGCTTTTAATCAGATGCATATACGTATATTAGATGCATTTCATGATTTCTCTTGTTTTTTGGCCCTCTGCACGTGCCAAAATAATGAAAATCAATTTGCACCATCTATAAATCAAATTAACTTTCGAAACTCAAGATGTTGCATCTATATGAATATAAATGCATCTATTGCAAGTCGTTGCATCTCAAATGCGTGATTTTGGTCACTTCTTACAACTTCTTATTTTAATTTACTTCTTACTGGATCCCTACTCTCTCTCTCTCTCTCTCTCTCTATATATATATATATATATATATATATATATATATATATATATATATATTGTTAAACTTTATTATTTTATTTATATATAAATATCTTATATCTTATTATTTTATAAACAACTTCCAACATCATCTTTCTCAATATCCACATAAACTCGAACTAAATATTTATCATTCCTCATTATCTAAATAAATTTTGAAACATTCATGTTCACATACTCATCTGAAGAAAAAGAAGAAGTTAATAGTATGAACTTGTGATCATTTTAAAAAAGAGTTGCGTTGTTTATTAAGAACAAATTAAAAGGTGAAAATTCGTGAGGTATAAGAACATTGTAAGTAGAGATCGTTATTGTAGTCATGAGCGTTTAATCGCCGCTTATTTTAGTGAGTATCCGATGTACGATAAATATACATTCTGAAAGAGGTTCCGAATAAGCTGAGAACTATTTACAAGCATAGTTAAAGATGTAACAAATAATCGTGAATTCTTTCGTAATAGTATTGATTGTACTGTAAGAGAAAGTATTTCAGTATTTATGAAGTGCACCTCCGCGATTCATCAATTGATATACAACACCGTTCTTGACACCCTTGGGTGAATATTTGCAAATGGGTGCAACAACGTCTCGTGATTTTATTGAGTATTTTTGTAAGTCTGTTCTGGAAGTATATGGAGCAGAGTATTTGCTAAAAGCTACTTACAATGATGTGAAAAACTTTGTCGGTTTCACGAATAAAGGCACAGATTTTCAGGAATGTTAGGAAGCCTTGATTGTATTGATTGGGAGTGGTTTTGTTGTCTAAATGCTTATAAAGAGCAATATTGTAGACGTAATCATGGTCCGAATCCATTCATTTTGCTGGAAGTTGTTGTGCCACAATACTTATGGATATGGTATGCTTTTTTTTGTGTTTCTGTGGCGAACAAAAACATCAACGTTATACACCAATCTCCTATATTCAATGATCTCAATGACGGAAAAGCACCAAAGGTTCTGTTTGTGGCTAACGACGTAAGATACAGATGAGGATATTATCTTCTTGACGGGATGTATCTGAAATAGGCGACACTTGTTAAATCGATTTCATGTCCAAGCGACGATGACCACAAGCGAATAGGGTATAAGCGATTACATAAAGCAACAAGCAAAAAATTATAACGAGTGTTTAGTACTCTCAAGAAAAAATGGGCTATATTAGCAAATCTCTTATGAGCGATGTCGATTGATAAAATACGGAAAATGATGTATACATGCATCATATTACATTATATGATTCGAAAACACGAGGGAAGACGATATCTCCCGACTGGCATCCGGAGAAAACACATCATGAGGACGACCTCATACGAACTCATAAACAAATGCTACAAGTTATCAGACAAATCAAATCGACAGACGCTCATCAAAACCTTCATGTCGAATTGATAGAACACCTTTCCAGTGGAGTTTAATTTAAGTTTTTGATATGTACGATGAATGTTTTTAATTATGAAAGGAAAGTTTAATTTGTTTTTTAATTAAATTAGTTAAAGAAAATAAGTTTGATGGGAAAGTTAAATTTGTTTTTTAATTAAATTGGTTAAAGAAAATAAGTTTGATGGTAATCATAGTATCTAAAAAAATATGAGTTTACTGATGTATTGAATGGTGATATTATGCTAACGTACATAAGTGTCTTTTCGTACCATACATGCACTCTTCGATACCTTGGAATTTAAGTGAGCTAGCCATCTATAGGCCAATAAATGTGTCCACCGTGAGGGATTTATTATCTTCTGTAAACTTTACTTCTAAGTTAAAAATGCTTTCAGTTAAGTATGTCCAAAGCTTGCAGCTTAAAATCCACCATATATATGATCATATTTGTTACTGATTATATATGAAGTGGATATATATCACTGAAGTTTGTTCGAAACTTTTATGTGTGGCATCAGTTAAAAAAGTGACGATTCGATTTTCCAAATTAGTATGACCGTTACTTGTATTATATGGTTAAATTTCACTTTTACACGAAATACCCATAAACCATATTCTTGTTTTGTCGGCAGCAAATAGCAGAATTCATAAATCTAAGAGTAGGTCCATACATATTTAGAAAAATATGCGTATATTGTCGCCTTCACATTATTACCAAAATCATTAGTCTACAAAAGAGGCTTATGAACAAAATACCACTTGAAAGTTATTGCTCACCAAATCTATCGTTTTATTCATATCCGTGTTCCATCAATCATAAACATAATATAGAATTTTATGTACGAAAACAATAATTAGTAACTAGCTAAACGAGTTTGATCAATCATTAGGGGTGGCCGAGTTGATAAAGAGTCTTGTTAATATATATGCCATGCAAAACTCTCAAAAAAGAAAGGTTTAGTTGGTTTAAGTTTTGTGTGCCGTTGGACTTAAACCGTGTATTAGCTTAGCTTAGTCAGGTAAAAGGTTAGAAAAACATGGCGAAAAAAAGTGTGTGGTCGAAGTCGAGGGTTATAGATACTATACATGACCATGTACTAATCGATGAAACTTTTAAGAGACTTGTATGCTGGAACAACAAGAAAATCAAACGATCAACTGAAAACATGTTTACAATCAAAAGTTAGAAACCCAAAAGTATATAAGCAATTAGTGGTGTCAAATGGGTTGACCCGACCGACCCGAACCCGATAAGACCTTATAAGCTAATAGGGCCGTGTTAGGGTCTTAGTTAATTTCTTATCGGGTTATCGAGTCAACTCAATAAACCCGATAATATACAATGATATGTTAACAAACCTTTATTTTTGAACAAAAACCTTTCTTTATTAACATACGACACTTCTTTTGTCTAGCATACAACACTTTCAATTGCTTGTCACACTCTTTTTGATAGACATGGAGCACAAAAATATGAACATTGTTTATATTCGTGTTTATAAATACATGCTACGAAATTTGTATTAGCATGCATCCCTCGTTAAAAATGGAAAATAAGAATAGAATATGCATGATACTATGCCAACTTTGATTTAGTTACATTTGCATTTATATTCATATCTGACTTTTGCTAACCTTTGTTCAATTATATTGTTCATTGTAGGGCTGAAAACGAACTGGACAAACATGAATGGAGCCTTGTTCATATTCGTTCGTTTAATTTTAACCGGACAAATAAACGGATACGAACACTTAAACGGACATATTTTCTTGTTCATGTTCGTTCATTAAGACACTAGACGAACGCTAAACGATCTAATATAAATGAATATAGACAAACAAACATAAACTTTATAAAATTATATACAATATATTGTTTTGTTTCAACAAACAAATTTTAAAATTATACAATTAAAACATATGATATGCAAATATAAATAAATATATGAACATAAACGAACGCATAATCGGACGTTCACTAACATAAATGAACGGATGTGGCTTTTGTTCATGTTCGTTTATTTAATTAAACGAACGTAAAATATTGTTCATGTTCATTCATTTAATAAATAAACGAACATAAATAAACTTTTTATCGAACGGTTTATGAAATGTTCACTGAACGTTCGGTTCGTTTAGGGTTCAATGTCTAGTGTTGTTATTTGTAAAGCTAAGGAGCTTGACGTGATAACTTGTTTATTAACATACTCACTGTTGTCTAGGAAATTAATGATGATAACTTGTTTAAAGAGGCTAAGATTGTTTTCTCCTTATGGGTTTAAGAGTTTGTGATTGATAGTTGATACCATAAGGAATTTTTGATTATTGGTAGTTTTTATATTCCTTAACAAGCAACCCGATAACTCGATAGATCTAACCCGATAACCCGCAATCCGATAGACCCGATTCCTTATAGGGTCGGGTTGCGGGTTAAATTATTTTTTCGAAACCCGATAAGCCTGAAACCCGACCCGATAACCCGATTGACACCCCTATATGCAATGAAGTACACTATTTTGTGATCTTGCGTAGGGAAAATTTGTAAATTTTATGCTATTAGTTAACTTTTGAATTTATTTTTATTCCATATCCATTGTTTTTCGCTAAGACTCGTCCGTGTTTACAGTTTCATTTAGGTCGTCGTTTAAGTACATTTTTAAGCCTCATGAATCAGTACTCGTTCTAGGCTTTCATCGAAATTATCTTGTTCTTCATCTTTTCCTTATTCATCCATGATTGCCTGATTCATGGCTTAATTAGCTCACAAATTGCATAATTGTTTTCTTAACCAAATATCGATTTTGTTTTAATCATTTTTGAATAATAAACTCTTACATATGATTCACAAAGTTGGTCTCAGTTGGGACTTACGCATTAGGCTGTTAAACCCTCATTCGATAGACAATAAAAGGTTTCATGCATCGTTTATTCAAAATATTATGGGTTTTTCTAACATGTTAAGCACAACAAAAAGTACATAAAAGTACTCATGGACCCACGCAAAAGTACAAATAAGTGTACTTTTATATGTCCTTTTTCGTGGGTCCTATAGTACTTTTTGTATGTTTAACATGTGCCTTAGGGCACATGTTAGAAAAACCCAAATATTATTGGTCAAAGTAAGACACACGCCTTTGCCCAAAAGCTACTGTTTCTATTTTTGTCAACTTGGTAGGGATAAATCATAAATCTACCCCCATTTGATACTACCATGAGTGGGTCCGAACTCATCATACACCTTCAATTCCTATTTATAGCACCACATTTGCCCATTCTTCACATACTTGGCCTTTAATTCCATTTACACAAATCATACAATGTCTCACCTCATCACTCTTCTTTTCTTGCTTATTGCTTCTATCTCAAGCAACGCCCAACCTTCACCCGGTTTTTACCCTAGTTCAAAAGTTAGCACAATACCTTTTAACAAAGCCTATAAGAACTTATGGGGCCCACAACACCAGCGGTTCGACCAGAACTCGCTTGTCTTGTGGCTAGATAGGTCCTCAGGAAGTGGGTTCAAGTCACTCAAACCATATAGATCCGGCTACTTTGGGACCGCAATGAAGCTTCATCCTGGCTACACGGCAGGGGTTATTACATCATTTTACGTATGAACTTAATTTATCATTACTTGTGACACAAGCATATATATACATTGTTTTGCATGCATGAAGTTTAATTTCAGGTTATAACTAATGGTTCTTTTTGTGCTTGAAAATGTTGTAAAGCTTTCAAACAACGAAGATCATCCGGGAAACCACGATGAAGTCGATATTGAGTTTCTTGGTACGACATTTGGGAAACCTTATACGTTGCAGACGAACGTGTACATTAGAGGAAGTGGTGACGGAAAACTCATCGGACGGGAGGAGCAAATTCACCTATGGTTCGATCCAACCAAGAGTTTTCATAACTACGCTATACTATGGAGCACCAATGAAATTATGTAAGTATGCAATAGTAGCATGTCGAATTCGTCACACACGTACACTCCAGAATAAAATTTAATGTCAAAACCACTTAAAAAGTTTCTCATTTTACTCCTTATTACATTCATCATAAATATCGAGTTAAAAACTTCTTTTGGAATAATGAAATATATATTCCGACATGTATTGATTTTGATTCATTACATTTATTTAAGTGTAAGTCCCACTAACAAGACCATCAATAAAACAAAAGAATAAATAGGCACTATGCACCTATAACACAATAATGTCATCTATTATTAAAGTGTACGGATACTATAAAAATGTGGATATATATATATATATATATATATATATATATATATATATATATATATATATATATATATATTTTTAATTATTTTTCTATATCTTTTTAGAACTTCAAATTTAACTATATCAAAATATAGGGTACTATTTAGTTGAAGAGTTTCTTACATAATATAGGTACTATTGGATCACAAGTCATTTGATAAAAATGCAAATAAATAGATGACAAGTATTTTCTAATAGTGTTAATGAGTGAATAAATGCAGATTTTTCGTGGATGATATACCGATAAGGCGTTACCCGAGGAAAAGCGACGCTACATTTCCAATGAGGCCAATGTATATATATGGGTCTATTTGGGATGCATCTTCGTGGGCTACCGAACATGGCAAATATAAAGCTGATTATAAGTATCAACCTTTTTACGGTAGGTACAATAATTTCAAGATAGGAGGTTGTACCTCCAACTCTCCATCATCATGTCGTCCACCATCTGGCTCACCTGCTAGGACAGGTGGGCTTAGCCGCCAACAGATGACGGCGATGAACTGGGTTCAAAAGAATTTTAAGGTATATGATTATTGTAGTGATCCGCAAAGAGACCATACTCAAACACCAGAGTGCTAAGTTATAGTAGTGATTTTTAAGAAATTGGAGGCTTGAGATGTGTCTAAATGATTTACAAAAGCGTCCAAGCCTTCATTATACATTTATACGTACACTTTTTCTTTTGTATTGTGTGGTGAGTGACTTATTGGAGTGTTTGTATACAAGTGACGATGATTGTCACTTTGAATTATAAAAAATAATGAATGCATAAGGATTTATTTTTATTTTATTTTTACTTTTTTTTATTTATTATTATTATTTTAACAAAGATTACTAGCTCATACACGAAAATAGTATCGTAAATGTTAATACAGGCTCGAAGAGTGCGGCATTGTATTATTGTAACTTCAATGTTCCAAACATTTCATTCAAGTATCGGACAAATTCTAAACATGATGTGACACATATGTATCGTGAGCCACATCTCTTTCTAAGAGCATCCGCAATACATGCTTTTCTAAAGACTTTTGATTGTTAATTTGAAAAAGTCGTTCAATTGATTTTTGCATTGAGAGTAAAAACTTGTGAGAACAAATCAATAACTTGTGAAACTCTTAGCATTTGATTAATAGCTTAGAGCTCTTTTTCAAAAATCTTTTATAAGTTCTATCTGCCAAACAAAGTTTATATTTTAAATGACATAATTTTTTTCAAAAACAAACATAATCATCTCATGATCTAGTGTGCCAAACATGTCCATTGTCACCTCCCGCCAAAACGCAGGAGAAATAAAAACCTTGTAAGAATCAAACATTTAAACAACTACTATATCTAACAAAATTCAAAATTCTATATTCAATAAGAACCAACTTTTCGTCTTTTTGATGAGCTTTTTAGTTAAACAAGAATCAAAAGTCAAATACAAGAATTCAACTAACAAAAATCAAGCCACAAACAACAACAAATCTAGCACAGTTACTCTGTAGCAATTTTAACAAAATTAGCGGACTAGCAACCAAATTTTGGTATCATAATTGTTTCTAGTCACTTTTATTCCGAGTAAGTCTAAGGTCTACGGTCATTATGTATTTAGTCCAAGTTTTTTAATTTAATCATTGCCCCATCCCATTAGAGGAAAGCCAGAAACTTAAGGCCCATTAATACTTGTGAATCGTGCTAAGTTGAGTCAAAACCATGTCAAGCTCAAAACTTTATTGGATCCAAAGCTCGAGCTTAATACTTGACTCGAGCTCGATCAAGTATTAACTTCCAAACTCTAGCTTTAGCTCCGTAGGTATAATCGACACTCATGCGCTCAGCTTGATTTAACTCATTTATCAAGATTAGTCAATATCAAATTGATTGTTGAGAGTTTGAGGCTCTTCTTGACTCACATATATAGTATGAAGATCATGCGAAGTTACATATCAACAAAGGGCAAAATGTAAGATTACAGAAGACTAACAAGCTCGCGACAACTTTACAAGCAGAGTGTTTTCTGGTTCGAGTCTTTTTGGTCCAAGTCTAAGGTCTTCGGTCTCTATTCGGTCCAGGACTTATTCTCACAACTACAAGTCCAAATTTAAAGTATGCCGTAATCCTTGGGAATTTTCTTATCAAATCAAAAATTTAACTTATACGTCAGAATAAAAGTACTACTCCATGTAGAGGTCTTTGGACCTAGGTTGGTCCAAGATAGAATTGCCCTTGACTCCATCCTTGATTTGTGCATGTCGTTAGAATGTTTGTGACCTTATCTGCTCATCTTATGAAATGCACCTTATGACCTTTAATCCTGAGTTCGCCACCGGTCAGAACATTGGTTTATAAAAAAAAATAGCTATTTAACCTCCTACAAAAGATAATATTATGCTAAAATTCAAAGCTAGTTAACGGGTATGTTGTGTATGAGAATCAATGTTGCAAAAATCGTGAATCGGTCCTGAGGCGGTCGAGGGCCGAGTTGCGTTTTTTAGCCGATTAATCGACCCAAAACCTTGTAATCGCCGATTAATTGGCCGACTTCTTTGTAAATGTCTCCAAGTTCCAGGGCCTTGTAGCTTGGAATCGGCGATTACAAGGCCTTGTAGGCCGTTTTTTGCAACATTGATGAGAATATATCAGCTACAATTTTTCGGAGCAAAATGCATAAAAATGTACTCAACTTATTTTTAATATCTTACTGCGGTACTCAACTTTATTTTTGGCCAAAATGTCTTTTACTACCTTAAATTTGACTAATTGGATCTCCTAATACCCTAAAGTTTAAATGGTACCTTTTAGTACCCTAAATTTGGTTATTTGGTCATATAGTAGCCTAAACTTAATTAACTAAGTCACATGACTGTCACATGCCATATAGTCATTAGTTTTTAACGAAGTAAATTGGATATGAGGTTAATTAGCAAGCTATTTTTCTCTTTGATTTAATTAGGCATTTCTTTCTTTTAGTGACTAAATAGGATGAGTAGCAGCATGAGCAGGTATCATTCACTTCTCGATTTTATTGAGCATTACTTATGCCGATATAAAGGAATCAAATAGAATTAGTACATTGTGTGTATTAGAATCTAAATTTGTCAAAACCGCAAATTTGTCAAAATTTTGTGATTTTATTATAATTATTTTTTATATAAAAGGTGTTGTAATAGTAAAATTTGTTGGTTGTCGAATGTGATACGGATTACACCTGATTTTAGTTCAACTTCATGGGCATACCTCTTGGGTGTCGGGTGTAGCACGTCTACACTCGATTTTAGGTCTTGTAGTATAATTTTTTCCGAAAAGTGTATTTTGTTCGTATATGCAGCCTCCATTAATATTTTTGTGCTATTTTCATTCTTTATGGTGCAAATTTAATTTTAAAAAAATAAAATAACAAAATAAAAAAGAATTGGACAATTTTTTTATGGTGCAACTTTAGTACTTGTGATAATAAAAAAATTATGCAACACCCTTCTAAAAGTTATAATCCATTCCAGGATCAATATTGAAGAAATGAATAATAATCTTTGAAGACCTACAAGAAAAAAATTGTCCAAAAAAGTAGGGAACAAATGTCAATAGCTAAATCTCACATCCAAGTTCCTTCGTTAAAAACTAACGGTAATATGACATGTGAAAGTCATGTGACTATATTAATTAGGGTTAGGGTAGTATATGAACCAAATAACCAAATATGAGGCACTATAAGGTACCAATAATACTTTATGGTAGTAGGAGTTCCAGTTGATCAAATTTGGGGTAATAAAATGCATTTTGGCCTTTATTTTTAACAATTTAAGGTACTAAAGTTGAAGTTTTGCTCAAATTTAAGAAAAATTACCTTTACAACAGGCTATCACAATTTTTCTATGTTTCAAATTTTAACTTGAGTTTTACTTAAATCGTCCATTGTTTTTACGTTTTTATTAGTTTTTGTCCATTTTTATACGTTTTCGTCTGTTATTATACGTTTTCGTCTGGTTTTCTTACGTTTTTATCCGTTTTCGTTCGTTTTTATACGTTTTCGTCTGTTATTATACGTTTTCGCCCATTTACTTACGTTTTTGTCTGTTTTTATGCATTTACATTCGTTTTATATGTTTTTGTCTGTTTTATACATTGTTGCCCATTTTATTACGTTTTTGTCAGTTTTTATACATTTTCGTCCGTTTTTATACGTCTTTACAAGATTTTATTATGTTTTGATAAGTTTTTATCCGTTTTTATAAGTTTTCATACGTTTTTATCCATTATTATACGTCTTTATCCATTTTCATCTGTTTTTACATGTTCTCATCCATTTTTAAATGTTTTATCCATTTTTATACATTCTTATATGTTTTATATGGTTTCATAGTATTTTATACATTTTTGTGTGTTTTTATACGATTTAGTACGTTTTATACGTTTTTATGCTTTTTTATACGTTTTCATACATCTTTATTTGACATTAACCATTTTTATCCATTTTCATACATATAAAAACATACGAAAATGTAAGAAAACAAACAAAAACACAAGAAAACAGATAAAAACGTATGAAAATATAAGAAAATCGTATAAAAACGGATGAAAATTTATATAACAGATAAAAACGTATAAAAGTAGATAAAACTGGATGAAAACATAAGAAAACTGATAAAAATGGATGAAAATGGATAAAAATGGTTAGAAACGGACGAAAACATAACCTTAAAAGTATATAAAAACGGACGAAAATATATAAAAACAGATGAAAATGTATTAAAACATAAGAAAACGGGCGCAAACATAAGAAAATTGGTGAAAACGTGTAAAAACGGAAAAATCCGTAAAAAAACGGACGAAAAAGTATTAAAACATATGAAAACATAATAAAACATATTAGAACTTAAGAAAACGGGCGAAAACATTTAAAAACGAATGAAAACGGATAAAAACGTAAGAAAATGAATGAAAGCGTATAAAATCAGATAAAAATGTATAAAATGGACGAAATCTTATAATGACGGATATAAAGGGATAAAAACGAACGAAAACGGATGAAAAACAGACGATTTAAGTAATTAACTCAAATTAAAATTTTAAACAAGTAAAAAAATGTGAAAATATGTTGTAAAGGTAATTTTTCCCAAATTTTAGCAAAATTTAAACTTTAGTACTTTATATTGTTAAAAATAAACTTGAATACCTCAATTAGATATTGAAAGTAAGTTTAGTACATTTTTACGCATTTTGCCTCAATTTTTTGTAAACAATTGACTACAATTTTGTACTATAAATGTGGGTCTCTGATTTTTTTTTTGTGAGTCCCTGATTCATTGCTAGTGTATTTTTGTGAAAGATTGTAGCCAATTGACTACAACAATTATAGCCAAGCTATCCTCGTCATGTATTAGTACTTGAAGGATTTTTGTTACCTTTTGTTTAAAATTTACCCATAATTTCATACCAACATCTACTACAGTCCTGTTTAGAAATTCAAACAGCTAAGCGTTGTGTGTCCTAAAATTCGATTATAGGTGTTAGGAAAAACGTTTTTTAATATGTTAGGACCAAAGAGCTTCGGATGTTCCCCATATATAAAATCCAACTAGCTGGGTTGCCCGCGCGTTGCGGCGGGTGTGTTTTGTGTTTTGTATTTTGTCGGTTGTACGGTGTAATTAATAATTTTGTTATTTGAAGTATGCATATGTTTACTTGGAAGCATAATTTGTTTATGTTTCCGGTTTTTTTTTTTTTTTTTTTTTTTTTTTTTTTTTTGGCGTTGCGGTTGAAATTTTTTTTGGTTGTTTGTTTTTTCGGTATGCCTTTTCTTTCTTTTTTTTAAAAAAAAAAAACAAATTTGTATAAGAAATTTTTTGTAAGTGTATTATTTTTTGTATTTTTTTATTTTTATTTTTTGTATTTTTTTTTTAAACAAATTTTCTTAAAGAAATTTATGTTAAAGAAAGAAAAAAAAAATCCAAAATTTCTTAAGGAAATTTATGTTAAAAAAAATAAAAAATAAATAAAAAAATCTGTACCGAGTACTGTAGCGACGAAAAAAAAATGTATTATTTTTTGTATTTTTTTATTTTTTTTTTGTTTTGTTTTGTTTTTTTTTTTTTAAACAAATTTTCTTAAAGAAATTTATGTAAAAAAGAAAGAAAAAAAATATGTACCGAGTACTGTAGCAACGAAAAAAAAACGTTACTGTAGCAAACACTGTAACGACACGTGTCGCTTTGTGGTGAGTTGCCTGAGTTTTAGATAGTATATATAATAACATAGGTTAGGCATTTTAGTTACTATTAGTTACAGTGAATTAGGCATGTTCATAGTTGCAATGAAGTATTAGGCATGTTCGACTATTAATTTTAAACCAAACCAACGCTAATATCTACTATGCTATCTAGAACCACTTGAACTTAAGACAACCAATTTATACATCACTGGAGTTTTGTTTTTAGCAGAAACAAGTACTATAAAGAAAGTGATAAACAATTATTATTATCTAAATAGACAAAACAATTATTGAAATCTGGATAAAAAACTAGAATCTATATGATGAAATAACGTCCATGTACGAAAATCTATATGATGAAAAACTAGACCAAAATCGTGATAAAGAGTTCCCGAGAATACGTACTCCATGACGAGAAACTTGAGTTGAAAATTGCGATATTTAGAAGCCTTTGAGTGCTGGGTGCAGTTTGTGTTATTCGCAAGTTATTAGCACACCAAGTCACCTTTTCTATTTTTTTTTATTTAATTCCCATAACAATAAAAATAAACATCACATTTCCAAATAATATACTGCACCACACTGCAATAATCTCGCTTTACACTAAAAAATATATAAATAAATAAAAATAAATAAATCACGCGCAAATTGTTCGTTATCACCATGGCGCAGTGCCTATAACCCACGGGTCGGTGCAATATGGCACCGTTATAAGTACCAAACATGTCTTATAACACCTCTTTAGTGAGTTGCACCGTGCACTCTCACACTTGAACCGGCTAATATTAAAAACGTTGTTGAATTATGAATTCTCCTGAGGAATCAAGGAAAACATGAATGCTATTAGTACATCTCAAGTCCAAATAACATGATAACGAAGATAGAATACTCGATAGTTAAAGCATGTAGTATGATGAGAATGAGATACATGAAAACTTGGACATATGTATAGACCTTTTGCTTCCTGCCATACGAGGAGGAGGATCGAAGGCTTTCTTGTTTAATTTTGTTTTGTTATTTGATATTGAGGATGTGCCAGCCAATTTTGTTTATATGCAACATTTGTTTACGTGTTTTGTTTGTTTATTTAGAGTGTTGGTTTACAGTTAGAGAGCGCGATGCAAGGGACTTTTAACATGCTATTGTTTATTTTTATTTTTTTATTTTTATTTTTTTGTTTAATGGCGCTGTCATTCTGCACCCGTGGTCGTGGTAGTGTTTTTCGCTTGTCATTCGTGTCCTCGCCGGGCCATTTGTTTTTTTGTTTTTTTTTTCTTTAGTGAATGGGATATTGTTTTAATATTAACAATAACAGTTTACACATCATTGTCACACCTGGAATGAACATCCTCATCCAGTGACATACAAAGAACAGACATACTAGCTATCCTATCCAATTACTGTCACAAAGCTTTAACAGCATACCATAATGCAGCATCATGGCACATCTTTTGACATACAGTATCATTCACCACAGAGATAAAGCTACATTATAATGAGAACCATGCCAGCTTTACTCAAGATTCACCTCAATATGCACATACACCAATAACAATTATAGCTAAAGAGAGTGTTTAGTTATTATGGTGTTATTAAATGTACGCCGAAATAACAACCCAATAGCATGACTATGATATGTTTGGTGCTGGGCTTTTTGGAGCTTTTTAGAGCGGTGAGTAATGAGTTTTTTTATTTTTAGTATTCGTTTAGCAAAAAAGTAGTGAGCTTTGCTTTTTTTTAGAAAAACTCATTTTTCTAATATTTTTTCAAGAAGTTGTGAGCAGTAAGCTGCAGCCTATACGTAGCACTCTTGCTATCAACACACATTCCTCTAGTTTTGTTTACATATAGTCTGAATACATCCCTAAATAAACCATAAATAAAATGAAACAGAATAAACGAATTTGGTATCTATCAACTCATTCTCAACAAAATTCCAACAGAAAAAACAGAATTTATTTCTACACTTTTCGTCCAATTAAAACCAACCCAAAAAAAGTTCATACCATATTCATCCAGGTCCCCACAATAAGACCACGAGGACAATTCCAGCTAACCAAAACCCAATTTCACACCCCACCCGCCCAACTCAACCAATCACATCCTGCCACGTCAAAACATAACCCAAAAATGCCAGCTTGGCAACGTGTCTCTATTCACCAAGTAAGAGCCCACATACGCGGCCAACATGTATAACATTGATGTTTTGTCACATCTTAGTCCAGCTGTATGCCAAACATCTTTTCCACGCTGGCATTTCTTATATACCCGGTAACTTCATCGAACATACTCAGGTATGATGTAAACAGTCACACCTTAACATTTTAACGGGTAATAACATTAGTGACTTCGTAAAACTTTCGACCTTACAGGTTTCAAAAAGATTAGATAAGTTTCCGCGTGTCATTTTCTCATTGGCTAAAAGGCTTTATTCTTTTGAAAGACCTACCAAGCATTTTAGACAATGTGGCAAGTGTTTGCCATGTGGCGTCACCCTCTTCCATGTCAGCGTTATAAAGTAGTGCACGTCGGATTCTTGGGTCCCACAAGTTTTTTTGAATGGATGAGAGGTTTGTTGATGCCACGTGGTCGAGTATTGAGGCGAGGTGTGTGACGTCTTTCTCGGGTATGGTGAGGGAAATATCGGGCCAAGGGATGGTGGATTCGAACGGGAGATGTATCCCGTCGGCTATGATGACGGGAATGCAACCTAAAGCGACTGCCTCGGCTAGCCGAGGACTCCATGGGGCCCACCCGAGCGGGCACAAGCAAAATGTCGATCGTGCAATTTCCGACTGGTAACCAGCAAAACGATGACGCTTTAAGTAAAAGCGTTTGTTGTTGCCATACTTGCGCCATATCTCCGTTCTCACACGCCTATAATAATAAAACGTACAAATTAGTCTATAGCTTCTCAATAGTTTTTTACACTAAAAAACATAAGATTTTTTTTTCTAAATAAGTAATTAACAGTTATTAAAAACATATCAAGAGATTAACTAGCAAACCCTTTTTGACTTTTGATTCAAATGCTAATTAGAAAAAGTCAACTTTAGTCAAAGTCAAAAGGAATTAAATGCCATACTTGCTGTAAAACCGTCCGCTAACATTCTTCGGGTGGACTTCCATTTTGCCTCTAAAGAACACGAAAATGTCTCGACGGCCATTGACTGGCGCCTTTAACAGCGTTGACTTGACCTTTCCGGGTGAAACATAAGGCGGTATAACAATGTGCTCAACATCTTGACAAGGGTGCGCGTATTTGACACCAAACGTTTGTAATATAATCGAGTTCTTCATAAAGTTTGGTATACCATTAGCCACAGCTTGATCCTCCTACATTTATAACACAAAAAACATCAGCATACGCAGACTTCTACTTTTACATTTACTTAAATCATATATCGGTCGATACTATTGGCATATATGGTTCATAATTGCACTGTTTAGTTTCATTTTTGGTCCGGAAAGTGTATTCCTACCTTCAATTTTCACCTAAAAAGGGTCAAAAGCAACGGAATAAACATGTGAACCAACAACGCAACTAGACTATTTATGCAAATAGTATGAACATAAACGATTTTCAATATAAGCGAAATCAGTAATCTACTCTAACTCATATTTTAGGCGTACCATGGAATGAAAACAAGCTCCATAATCATGAGAGGCCACAAACACATGATCCAAACCATTACTCCTATTCCAAAAGGGCAATTCAGACGAAACTAGCTCAATCGCAGACGAAATAAGCCCACGAGCATGCCCAATGGCTGGAAAACCATTAACCGTGCTAAAATTACACGAAACATAAACCGGAACAAAGAAAAAATCAGCCTCGGATGGGTCTAATGACCGCAATTCGCTATTTAACAACGCCTTGTGTATAGCCACTTCAGATGCAAATAAATGATTGCTACATCGATTATTCGATAGCCAATCCACATTGTATTTTGATGGCAATTCGTATACATAAACTTTCATATCATTCAATAAACCTGTAAATCATATTGCATTAACCAAATTAGCATTGTTATTACTCCTATATAACTACTTATTGCATTTTACTACAACTAAAAAGGTAACTATTTAAAACTGGTTATAACATTTCCATACAAAAATTTTAAATCTTTTAAGGGATTTCACCTTATGAACTAAAACTGTTTTATCTGTGTTATTATAAAAGCAGATAAAACAGTTCAGTTTAGACTATTCGCATTTTGCGGATAAGACTGTTTTATCTGCATTATTATAAAAGCAGATAAAACAGTTCTGTTCAGAGTATCCGCATTTCGAAATGCAGATGCACATCTGCATTTCGGAATGCGGATAAGACTATAAAATGCAGACAAAACATTTTATTAACTTGAATATCTCGACTAACCTTTCTTTTGTCGAATAACTTCGACCGTGTCGCGTTCCAGAACAGCACGCGACACGGCATTCGTTTGCGAATACGAACCAATCGTCGTTCGCAGCGAATTCGTGTCGGGTTGATGGTTACTAATAAACCTAACCAAGACCAAAAACGTTACACCAACAAATAACAAAACCCATTTAACAATCCTAAACAAAAACCCATTTCGTAAATGCCCTTTTTTATCTCTCATTTTTTTTTAAATGTGAAATGTGGTTGAAGAAGATGAGATAGTGATTATGGTGGGTTTAATGAATGAATAGTTAAATTTTTGAATAAAGAATTCGTTGTTGTGTTGGGTTTCGAGATGTAAAGAATATTTGGTAAAAAAAAATGAAATGAATGAATGGATGTTGGTTTTGTTGCTGGTGCAGAGAATGGGATTTAAAATGGTTTAAGTGGAGGTAAATTAAATGACGGAAATGCCCTTTGTGGCAGATGAGTTAAAATGTTAACTCGTTTGCATTTGGAATACTAATTTGTCATTCCATAAAAACACACGCATATTTAAAAATACAAGTTTATTACTTTTTCTATATATTTTCTAATGATAGTTTTGCTCTTAACTAACTAAAAGTAAAAAGCTGAGCAAAATATATCAAAAATTGAACCAAGCCGAAAAATAAAGTCAAACCGGTTCAATCAAAACCAAACCGATCACATACTGTTTTTATTTTGGTTTTATATATTTATGATTTTTTTTTTTTTGGTTCGGTTCATTTCGAGCCAAATCACCTCACTTGTATAAACCGAACTGAACCAAATGGACTGACATAAAACCGAACCGAGCCAAGTCACTTTGGTTCGGTTCATTTCTTCCACAAAATTAGTTTTCAATTTTGTTCGGGCCAGTTTTGACACGATACTTGACCCTACACTGGTTAATGCTTGTAATAACAAATTCAAGTAACGGTAAAATATATTAATCTCGCTCAAAATATTTTTTATTTGTTTGTATTAATGGACAATTAGTTTGAACAACCCAAAAAAAATGTGAAAATTAATTTGAAATGGAGGAAGTAAATAGCTAAATTTAATGTTTTAAAAACAGTTTTTTAATTAACTTGCTCATTTTAGTTCCCAGTTCGACTGGTTTAATTGACGGTTCGGCTAAGTGTTTCTTTCAAAACCGGCTTTTGATCACCCACCGTCTTAAAACATTAGTTAAATTTGTAGTGATGGTTGAAAACTTGAAATGAATAAAGGGTAAAACAGGAATAAGAATTATTGTGTGAAAATTGTTCAAACCAAGAAAGTGGAGTCCGAAAAGGTGAAGCAGAGTACATTAAATAACAGCTGGTTTTGTATTGAATTTATAAAATTAAAAGTTGGGAAATAACTTTAAGATTGATTTATTGTGATACCAAAAAATTTAAATCACATATTTTTTTTTTGAAAGGTGAATTTCAACTTAGAATCGACCACCTTCGCGGACAGCGAAGGCCCCATCGTCACCCCGCCAGACTATGTTGTCTGAACCGGGTCCACGCTGATCTCAGGTGGTAACGGGTTTCCCCCGGAAACCGTACTGCCTCCACACAAGTTTACCTTGCTGGAGAAACAGCCGGATGAAAACCGGGCCATGCTCAAGATTCGAACCCCCGCAACGAGTGGCTCAAGGGTTCAAATCCATCATTGCAATATATCTCCGAAACAATATGGTTTACAAGTGGACCATAAGTGAGGACTTCCCGGGTGGTCACCCATATTGAATTATGGTTCTTTATGTTTTGTAAAGGAGAGTCAAGACTATTTGAATCTCGGTTAATGTATAGTATAAAAAAGTTCGAGTAATTATTTAAGGAAAAAATAGCAAAAATTCGATATTCGAACATGCTTGCAAAGCTTGAATAACTCCAAATGAATAAAAAAAAATATATAATAATAATAATAAAAAAATAGGTGTGGTTGGTCTTTACGCATTACTAAATGGAATTGGTCGGTTTTTAAAGTGTGCTTTGAACTAACATGTTTTGATATTTAATTATTAATTGGTCGTATAAAGACAGTTTCTTTTTATTGGGGTTGCTGGAAAAGATATTATTAGGACACATTTGATTCTTTGAAGAAAAATATCGAGGTAAGAAAATGAATAAGAATTTTAGAACATATTATGAGCTCTTGGTCCTTTTAACCAAGAAAAGTGTTTTGGTACGTTTGGGTGAAAAAGCCTTTACCATCATTAATCTAAGACTATTTTATTCGTTATCGGAAAATATTTTACTAGTTTTTCATTTTAACGACGACTCGGCTTTCTCTTTCCATTTACATCTCCTTACTTTCTCTCACTTTTCACCTATAATGGTCACACCACCCTCACATTTCAATTAAATACTCATTTTCTACAAATATACCATATAAAATACATCAACCACACTCACAAACCAAATAAATAACAAAAAGAGTGCACGCCAAGTGGTGAGAAGCTAACCATTGTGAGCTTATTTTGGCCAAAGTCACGCACTACAAAAAAAAACCCCATAGTGATGCTCACTCGTGAGGTACAACCTTACTATGCATCATGTGTGACTGCAACGGGCAGTCTAAAGGTTAATAATCAAGTCTTCCAACTTTTGTAGGTTTGAATACTTTCATCTACCGGGTAGGGCAAATTGTCTTATTTAGTCATTTTCAGATGTGGGTAGGGCGAAACCTCAATATAAGTTTGCTAAATGTGTTCTCTTTCATAATGCACAACTTGAAACCATGGTTATATATATTGTTTAATTGCTCAGACATCAAGTTATCATTGATCGTATAGGTCTTTTGATAGACGCACGTATGAGTATATTTAAGACCCGGCGTAATAAGGAGGTGAATACCGAGTCTTGGGACAAGGAGGACGCATGTTACGGGGCCCCCAACACGCGTTGAAAATGGGAAAAAAGCAAGACTGTCGTGTGCAAGCCCGAGTCATGGGATGAAGGAAATGAGGCCAAAAGTAACCCCCCCCCCCCCCCCCCCCCCAAAAAAAAATGTTTGGCTTTTTTTAAATATAATAATAATTCTTTTACGTTTTATCCCTATAAATACCCCAATATTCTTTCATTTTCATTCACACTTTAAAACAGATTATTTCTTATACACTCTACACTTCCCATCTAAAACAAATGGACTCTGAACAATTTTTTTTTGCATCCTCAGATAAAGAAGAAGTTAGTATTAACGAGCTAGAGTTTTTAAAAGACGCTGTATGATAAACACTAAGTCACAAACATGATGCACATGGTGGATGTGTGGCGTTTATGTTAGAAGAGAAATAATAAAGTGGGAACCTTTAGAGAGAATGAAAGAAAATGAAAAAGATTATATTACTTCAAATGAAAGGTCCAACCCTTTCCCTTGGTGGGAGAGGGGTATTTATACTTACAAATAATACGCCCTCTACCGGGCTGTGGATCAGGCATATAGTGGGTAAAGACTCGTCCTTCTTCCACGGTGTTACTTAAACTAATTCTAACTAATAAACAAACTAACTACGAGCTAACTTAATGCTATTACTTCATTTAGGTGACCGGGTCTTTTATAGGAATAATTGTATTCCTAACAATCTCCCCCTAAGCGAGGTCACCTTTGAAACTTAAGATCTTTGTCTTCAAGCATTCTTTAGATCTTGTAGCTCGTAGGTTCTGATTCTTCACTTTTGATCTCACTTTGTTCATCAAGCAATTATCTTGTGATTTGTGGTTCCTTTGAGATAAGTGTGATTTTTTAGTTTTCTTTGAGATCATCAGCCACAGTAAATCTCCAAGCTCATCCTTAATCGTATAGCCTTCATGTGATGTAATGACTTTAGGACCGTCATGCTCACACTCTTCTAGATTAGGAGACTTCTCATTAGAGTTGCGAAGGCGTTGTTGTTAGTCTCTTTAACATTCATTGTTGCACGTCTCTAAACAGATATGATCTTCATTTAGAATGAGTATGCAGTGTGAGCATGAGGTATGGAATGACACGATTCAGCTGGAGTTGGGTATCACCATCGCCATCTTTATATGTTCCTGAAATGAAACATTTAGCAATAAAGATAGAGAACGAATATGGCTTTGTCATTCGTTCTGCGAGGACAGACTACCATCCGGTTTTGTGAAAACCGACCTGTGATCAGGTAGAGTCTCAGTTAAAGAAGATTCTCCTTGACAGGAATTTCTAGCTTGTAGTATTGAATCTTCCAAAGACTCCACTTCGGAATATTCATACTAAGCATGTTCTCATACTGGAACGTCTCAAAGCAGACAGCACGATAGAGTGAATCGATGAATTGATATTCACTAATTTGATGAGAAATTGATTTATAGAAATCACTTGCGTGTCATATAATAAAAATTTTGAGACACGACGAGAGTTTTATTCTTTGAATCACATTTCCATCAAAAATACTTTTGTTTGAAATAGTATACACAATCAATGTGCTCGAAAGTTAGTTTGCGAACACATTGAAAGGTTTTGCAAAAGTATTCGTCAATCCATTTCCTGGAACAAGTTTGATTCAATGTTGAATCGCACCATCGTTGCTTTCCAGTTTTGATCCAAGATGAATCTCGCATGTCACCTACTAAGAGCTTGAATGATGTTCGCTCTAAAAGGATTTCCATCTTCATTGTGAATATTTTCATATCACTCGGATATTCTGGCAATACCACAAGGATAATGCGTAGGACTCTAAATATTTTATCTTACTTTCCACATTGTGTGAAACAATAAGCGTATTTGGAAGTGTGTCCTAATGAGATTTATGGATGATCTCTTTGGCTCTAGACTCAATAGTGCGTTTTGATCCGCTCCTGGAGACTGGGGAGGCGTCTCCTATTTAAGTACCAACATAGCTCGCAATGAGCGGTTGATACATTGCACAGGGTTCCCCGTGAGAATGAAACAAGTTCTTTTGAGAGAACTTGAGTGGCTAGGAAGTTTAGTGCAGTGCGTCAGTGGGTCCATGACGTCTTGTCTTCAATACCAGTGTTACCTTGGTAACCACTAGTAGCATATGAATTGAACCTGGTTTCTGCCCTAAGGTTGAATATATGGAGGGCTATTTCTTTTCACCCTTTCTCATTTCATTTCTTTTTAATTCTTCAACCCCTTCAGTGCTTACCGAGACTTCATCACTAGAACCTTCTTGGGTTTGTTCCAGTCCTAGCTCTATCTCAGTCGGCACTCTTACCTTTCTCACTTTTCTCCTTTTTTCAATCATTCATAAGGACTTCTAATCTATCTAGAGGATTGTCCCTGGGAAGATCCTTCCGGTTCTGGTGGATCATGGGAACTCGTACCTAACCTTAACCATCCTTATAACTCCGTGCATTAAAGTAAATGGTCAGTCTTTGGTATTTTTCCACAAACCCTTTTTGCTCCTCCTTAATATGTGCCTCGATATTCGAAAGAGTTTAGCACATATGTGGGAGCCTATTATTGAGTCCAAAAGATCACGTTTGATTATCAGATTTCATATTTAAATCACATTCTCTCCCCCGATCAAAAATTTCAAACCATTCGAGATTTTGGATCTTAATTGATTTAAATAAGTTAGAAAACATTTGGGAGAGAAATGCGGTCAGTTTTAATATTTTCTGATAAAAAGAACCTTTTTCTGCTCCCCCTCAATCTGTGAGGGAGGTTATTATGTGTCAGAATTGATGAGTTTACAAAAGATTTGAAATTTTAACGAAAACTCTTTGAAAAATTCTCATACTGACACATAACCATCACAAAATGTATTATTGCTTATTATGTACAAAGTGGAGAGTTTTGATGATACATAAAATTTTGAGAAATCACTCTCCCCCTCAATCAATGACGGATGTTAAAACTGAAATAATTGATGTCATTGATTGAATGAAAATTTTTATCAAAATGTGGATTAAGTTTGATTTTCAACCAAAATTTCATGGTACCACCAAGTTTTGCACAAATACTTTCCGGAAAAATCATAGAGGGGAAAGTATTGGCGATAAAAAGAAGATTTATCTTCTTATACAAGAAATGATGCACTGAAGCGTACATCAAATCAAGGGTGCATGAATGGAAAGTAATTCACGCTCAGATGAACGGCACCCTTTGCTAGGAACAACCGTCTTTTTGGCGAGGTGTTTTCTTCATTTTGAAAAACGGGTTGCTATCTGAAGTAATAGCAAGCCATAATTTTGAAGTCCAGGTTACAGCCTGAAATGACTGCAAGCCATAATATTTAAGATTGATTTTGAGAAACGACATGTTTTAGAAAAACATTATTTGAAAAAGAAAAATTATTGCTCAAGCATATGTATGATTCTGTGTCATTGTAGAATGACATTTCTAGAAACGTACATAATATTGATTATACAAGAGACATGTCGTGAGAAGAATATTTTTGGATTTTAATGATTTTTCAGATTTTTATGGTTTTTATAGGTTTTATATTTTTCTATTTTCTTTTTGTTGTAAGCTATGTACAAAGGATATGTGAAATCGATCCTTCTCTCTTCATTCTCTTTCTGAAGACACTTAAGAGTTTCTGGAGTAAGGCTCTTCATCCCAATTCGTGGAAGAATAAACTGGAATCTTTCTCGAGAGAGAGCCTTAGTAAAGATATCAGCCAGCTGAAACTCTGTCCTCACAAAGTAGAGTTCCACTATGTCACAACTCGTAATTTCAGATCCCTTGTTCAGATGTCAAAATTTCATTATTCATCTCAGGAAGTTACTATTCATTAGTTACTATTCACCGATCACTATTCATCATTTTACTATTCATCATTTTTTGTGTCAGTTTGAGATTCCGAGAAGCGTTCAGAAAATTCACTATTCACATGACACTATTCATTTCTAAAGAGAAAACACTATTCATGCGCATCACTCATTTCATCGTAAATTTAGTTTACGGATATTTACATTCGCGTAACCGGTCAGGTTAAGCTGCGAATTCATGCATCGCCAATATTTACATTCGCGTAACCAGTCAGGTTTAGCTGCGAATTCATGCATCATCAGTAGGGACACTTCATATGATCTAGAAATAGCTTACATATCATCATAATGACATTTGCATACTATTCCACTCGTAGGATATTCCAATTACTATTTTTGGTATAATTGACTTTTTACGTATGTTTATTTTTAAATAAACGTTAACACGCAACCAATAACGTGACTAACACGTTCGACGCTCCCGACAATGATCCTAATATATTTTCATACTCATTATAATGATTTATAAATTATATTATTATTTTACCTGATATTTTGGAAATTTATTTATTTCGTATCGTAAGTTTAATAAAATTTCGACGGTTTTCATAGAAACTAAACAATAATCATCCAACACACTCAATATTTATACCCAACATATTTTCACAATTTTTATGACTTTATTATGTCCCGGTTAACTTCGTTAAAATTTATTTCTAGTTAACTCGGTACCCGGTATTCCCTAAAACTATTAAATATACACATAAAATCTACCTTATTTTCAAACTCTTACACAAAATCTCTTACAAAATCAAATAAAATCAACCAACTTTCCCCTTGGCCATGTTTTTTTGACCAAACCCCATCCTAAGGGTGATCACGGTCCAAAAACCGGACCGGACCGACCAAGACCGGACCGGACCGAAGACCGAGAACCGGAAAAACCATAGACCGAGACCGGACCGAATGTGGTCGGTCCGGTCTCGGTCCGGTCCGGTCCGGTCGGTCTTCGGTCGGTCCGGTCCAATTAGGCAAGATTTGGCAAGTTTATTCGGGTTTTTGGTCGGTCCGGACCGGACCGGACCGGACCGACCGGACCGAGGACCGAATTAGCCAAAAAGCTTAGACCGAGGACCGGACCGAATGTGATCGGTCCGGTCCGGTTCGGTTCGGTCCGGTCGGTTTTGTCGGTCGGTCCGGTCCATCCGGTCCGTTTGCTCAGCCCTACCCCATCCTACCCCTTCTTACACAATTGACAAATTTTGCTTGCCCATTTAATACACATACTAACTTTATTTTTTTTATATAATATAAGTTAGATATTTTGGTTATGAATGCACACATTCATTTTACTCAAACAAATTTCACCAAGTACTCCCTTTTCTCTCTTGAGTTTCGGCCAAATCCAAAAAGAAGAGAAGAAAATTTGTTTTGATCATTTCAAGGTCTATTAGTGTATATTAAGGGTTAAGCTTGTAGATTTGGAGTTAAACCTAGGTTTTCATCACGTCATTCTCAGAATCACTCAAGTAAGTATGTCAAACTCATTTTCATAATTTTACCAAGTTCTTATAATGTTCATATGATTTTTATACAAGATTTACATGC
Source organism: Artemisia argyi (assembly GCA_030686995.1). Classification (NCBI taxonomy): domain Eukaryota; kingdom Viridiplantae; phylum Streptophyta; class Magnoliopsida; order Asterales; family Asteraceae; genus Artemisia; species Artemisia argyi. The sequence goes on from CM060687.1 coordinate 35,084,318, forward strand.
ATGTGTTAGTTTATACCACTCCTTTTAAACTTTTATAACTTTTGAACCCTAGAAATAGATAATAGGTAGATCCTTGGTAGATTAACTTGGTGGATGATGTTTAGGAACCTATGACACCCTAAGAAGGTGTATGGTAAGAATAGATTAGATTGGTGGTGATTGAAAGTGATTTGGTTGGATTTGAAACAAGCTTGAAACTCTAGAAATGATTTTTGAAACAATATATATACCTACTGTCACTATTTTAAAAACGTGGGAAATCAGTGAGTTGTGGGTAATTTTTGACCAAATATTTAGAAAATTCTTTCAAAAACGAAGTCGTGGGCGAAAGAACGGATAAAAACAAACTTATAACGAAGTAGATATGATTTTTGCAAGTTTAACGACGAAAACTATTTTTCTGAAAATTTAACGTGCTGTTGGGCGATTTTTGACGGACAAATAGAGGCGTTAGACGTAACCTAGAGGAGCCAAACTATCAAAAATATATTAATACATGTTAAGACGAATCCTTTGATATAAAGAACGTGGAAAATGAACTTAAAACGACAAAGATATACACGTTTCAAAATCGACAAAACTATATTATTTTGGCAGCTACAATTGGAAATAATAAACTACGCACTAAATACTATATTTTCTAGAAATATTGTTAAAGAGCTATATTCTTAACCAATGAAGTACGTATGACCCAAAGCTTATTTATACGACTATTGACGTTATTTTAAGGTTTTCAAAACGATAAATATAACACTAACATTTTATATACGATATATTACGACTAGTTTTTATAAGTCTCGTAGGACTTATTTTTCCTAAGTATAGAAAATACCTTACTTTGACAATAACTAGTATTTTCAAGTTACGAGTGGTATAGGTATCATGTACATGAACATTCGCTACATCATTTCATGGTCTAAAGTAGATCATATTCATTCATTTAGGTTGCGGCTAGTGTTCACGCCTTGTTGTCCCGATCGTTTCACCACATTGTACTATCACTTCAAGGTGAGTTTTCATAGCCCCATTTTAATTCAATATTTTGATTTCAAATCTCACGGGGGAGAATACATTGCATCACTTATTTTTGTACATGCCAAAGTATTAAATTCCTTACATTACTTAAGTTGCCTTCTTACCACGTCATGACAAGTCCCCTTTATTATCATGGACCGTTAATTAATCTACAAGCGAGAGTGAGTGAATAGATCTATTGAGGGTGACTCCTCCATCCGTGTTTGGGTTTCTCCAATGGGAAAACGGATGCATTTCATGTCTAATAAATTTAAAGTGTCTGGTAAACACTCCTTTGGGGCCAAGTAACGTCTAGCTTCGGGGTCATGAGCTTAAGAGCCAATGTATTATTACTTCTGAAATCTTATTGCTTTACTTTTTACTTTTGGCTATTGTACATACGATTTAACTCATAAACCTATTACTTCTCACCAACATTCGTGTTGACGTTTTAGCAATGTATTTCCAGGTTATTAAAGTAGCTCTTGCTTGCATGCATTTGGACCTTCATGGAGTCGCGGAGTCGACGCGTCTCATTTTTATTTCATGCACTTATGAAAACGTTTGATCTAGTATGACTTGTCTTTCAGTAAACTTGCAACACCTTTTGAGACCTTACCTGTAAACTCTGAATATTTTAAATGATCAAACGATGTATTTTATAAACAACACTTTAGGTCGTTCAATATAACTGTAATTGTGATGCTATGGCAGTCACCCCCAGGTATTCCATTCCGGTGCTAATACAGGTATTTTGGGGGTGTGACACACTACCCCTTTCTCAATTTGTTCTCTAATGAAGTGATGACGGATGTCAATATGCTTGGCTCTGGATTGCTAGACATTGTTGCAGCACAAAGCAATGGCACTTTTGTTATCACAATACATTGGGATTTTGTTGAAGTCATACCCATAATCTGATAGTTGAGATCTCATCCACAAAATTTGAGCACAGCACGAGGACATGGCAATGTATTCAGCCTCTGTGGATGATATCGATGTGCACATTTGCTTTTTAGATGACCAGCTTACAAGTTTCTCACCCAAAAATTGAGCACCTCCTGACGTACTTCTGCGAGTATCTTGACAACCCGCATGGTCAGCGTCTGAGTAAGCCGTAAGAGCCATAGCATTGTCTTTAGGGTACCAGAGACCCATGTGAATGGTTCCTTGTAGACACCTAAATATTCTCTAGACAGCTTCTAAGTGCTTTTTGGTAGGCTTGGATTGATATCGGGCACACATACATACTGCAAATAGAAGGTCTGGCCTACTTGCTGTGAGGTACATGAGAGATCCAATCATGCTTCTGTATTTGGTCTAATCGACAGATAAGCCTGCTGAGTCGTCATCAAGTTTGGATCTTTCAACCATTGGTGTGTCAATTGTGTTACTTGAATCAAAACCAAACTTCTTTAGAATGTCACTAGCATATTTGGCTTGATTAATGAAGATGTCGCTTGGGTTTTGTGAGATTTGTAACTCCAAGAAGAAAGACATTTGTCCCATCATAGACATTTGAAACTTGAAACTCATTTCCTTTGCAAATCGATCACATTCATTGGAGTCGGACGACGCAAAAATAATATCATCTACATAAATTTAAACGTGGGGTTGATTGTTTCCAGTCTTCCTAGTGAACAAGGTAGGATCAACAACACCCTTGGTGAATTGGTTTGCAAGGAGAAACTTGGACAAGGTGTCGTACCAAGCTCTAGGAGCTTGTTTAAGACCCTAAAGTGCCTTCTTCAAACGATATACATGATTTGGTCGTTCAGGGTCCACGAAGCCTTCAGGCTGAGTGACATAGACCACTTCTTTCAACTCTCCATTCAGGAAGGCAGTCTTAACATCCATCTGGTAAACAATCATGTTACTGCTAGCAGCATTGGCAAGGAAGATTCTAATGGCCTCGATACGAGCAACTAGTGCAAACAATTCTTCAAAGTCAATACCCTCTTGTTGACTGTAACCTTTAGCAACTAGCCGAGCCTTGTTTTTCAATACGTCACCATGCTCATCAAGTTTTACTTTGAAGATCCACTTGAGAGCAATGATCATTGCGCATTCAGGTGGCGGTACTAATTCCCATACATCAAGACGATCAAACTCATGGATTTCTTCTTGCATTGATGTGAACCAGGATACTTTAGATAATGCATCCTTGAAATCTTTGGGTTTGATTTTGGATAAGATGGAATTGAAGAAGCACTACAAGGCATATGTGGCAAGTTGTTTTCTGGTGGACACAGGTCGTGAGGGATTTCCTATGATGTTGTCAATAGGGTGATCAGTTGTCCATTTTCTGAGATGTTCGTGGGGTTGAGGGTAGTGGACCGATATAACATTGTTGGATTCTCCTGAGGATGATGCTTCGTTGGAGGACTCAGGAGCAAACACATTTTCAAATGGTTCATCTTCAGGTGGAACAAAAGGATTAACTTCACATGAGTTTTCAGCTGTCATTCATTGATGTTCAGAAGATGATTGTATATTTGACTCATATTGAGAGTTGCTGCATTCTGGAGCATCCAGATCTAAAGAAATGGAGGTAGATGGACCATTAGTGGCATGAGGGGCATCTACAGCTATAACATTAGGATCTGCAGCCTGCTGTATAGGTTCGTGAGGTTGTTGTGACTCGAGTTGTGACTCGAATTATTCCTCAAACATAGGGTCAAATAACTTCTTCAATTCTTCACAAGTGGAAGGAACATAAGGAGTGACAGGGTTGGTATTTTGTACAAGTCCCGAACTAATTGGTCCAGGAGATAAAAGATTAGGTGAGGGTCCAGAACTAGTGTGTCCTGAAGCCATATGCTCTGTCAGCTCATCAAACATGACATGGATCGTTTCCATGATTTGTCGGGTTCTTTTGTTGTAGATTCGGTACCCTTTTCGATCTGGCGCATACCCAACGAATAACCCAATATCAGCCTTAGCCTTGAGATTACCTAAGTTTTCACTATCGTTATTTGGATAGCACATGGCTCCAAACACCCTAAGAAAGGAGAGATCATGCTTTTTGAGATGCACCAGCTCATATGGTGTCTTGTTGTAGAGAGGATGTATCAACGACCGGTTTTGAGTGTAATATGCAGTAGCAATAGCTTCAGCCTATAGAAACATTGGTGTTTTAGAGAATATCAGCATCGTACGAGCAGCTTCAACAAGTGTACGATTCCGTCTTTCAACAACTCCATTTTGTTGGGGTGTTCGAGGAATACTCTTTTGATGACTGATTCCGATACTTTCATAAAACTGAGTGAGTTGTTGATTGACAAACTCTGTTTCATAAAACTGAGTGTGTAAATACTCATCATTTTTACCAGATTTTAACTGCCAAAACGCGTGAAAACATTCAAGAATGCATCAAAATAATGAAAATATCCCAAAGATCGCGTTTTATATGTTTTAAATGCAAAATGATCAAAAACAAACGAAAAACGAACAAAGTTTGCATAATTGGCAGTTTCAGTCCCCCAACTTTCAAAATTTGTCAAAACTAGTCCCTAAGCGTTTATTTTGAAAGAAAAGTCAAACCAAGTCTTTAAAAATCAAAATTTACCAAATAATGATCTTTGGGTGAAAATCTTTCAAAATGTACAAGTTTACATCTTTTGTCCCTCAAGTTTGGAATTTGACGGTTTTGGTCCCTGGATGTGCGAATTTGGAGATTATTCATTTAAGGTCCTTGGAAAGTCATAACTTGGCATGATTAGTCCTTTGATGAACTTTGAAATATGGCAGGAAAAGACCCTCAAGATTCAGTAAATTACGGAATTGGTCCTTGTGTTAAATTGTCATTACAACCAAACGGACCCTCTTGGTATTATCTATAAACACAAGCCCAACCTATTATTTAATCACCCTTGGGCCCAAAAATTTCACCAGCCCACGTTTTACTAAACCACCCAAACCCTAAAATGTTATTAAATATAACGCCCCCCACTCCCCCATTTACCAGTCAAACGTAACACCAGATTATCCCATCTTCTTCAACCTCAGGATATTACCCAAGGGACAATCCACCACCACCACCACTGCTATACTCCACCCCTTCCCCAAGACCTCAAAAGTACCACCCCACTTTCACATCCCCCTAACCCTCACAAACCCGTACCTACCCACATCCCCCTTTGTAATCCGTGAACAAGATTTGGGCGCCAAAAGAGAATGAAGGGTTGTGATCTAATCCAAGGGTTGAGAAGCCACGATGCACAAAGAAAGTCCCAAGGAATCAAAAGAGTCACGAGCCAGTGGTATCCAAGGAAGCTAAACAAGAAACCCTAGTATTTTTTTTAGTATAAATAGTTTAATGTAAAGCCTTAAGAGGCATGTTTATTTTAGCTAAAAATTTCCAAGGTACTTTGTATTGTAATCACTTTTAATTTAATTTGATCTTTGGTCTCAATTTATATTTTTAACATTGTCGAATACTGATTATTAAGTTCTTTTTTTTATCTGCTCGTTATTTTTTTTGTGATGTTCTAAATACTTGTGTTAGTAATCTGAGGTTGTAATTGGCCTTATAGTGCTTGGGATAGAGTAAGAGTAGTGGTAGATTTGTACGAGTTAACTTGCGCAAAAGATTTCAAAAGCCCAAGTTTTTTTTATTTTCTGCAAAATGGCCGATCTCTATGGAAGATTTAGGGTGCAAATATGTTGAGAAATTTATGAAAAATTGTTGATTTGCGAACTTTGATAGCTTGTTTTCAATTAGCAAAAAGAATTTCAAGTTTTGGATGTCGTTTACTTAGTGAAAGTCAAGCCCAAAGTGGGCTGTTTGAGCGTATTTTTACCCTGCACCCAGATTTTGCCCAAGTTTCTCAGAATGATAGCATGCTCAATTCTGGTTAAAATTACTAGTAGTTTGTTGTTATGAGTTCCCCTCTGGGTAGCAATTAAGGTTTAGTTCTTAGTTTTACTAGTAGTGCTAATTTAGTGGCTTATCTTGAAGCTTTTACTTGGTCCTTTGGATGACTACTACTGCTGCTACTTATTCTTATCGTTGTTCTTGTCGACCATGTGTGTTTATTGATGTTGGTGTTACTTGTTAGTGTAGTATTGTTTGTTATAGTTGTTTTGCTTAAACAAGCCATAAGTTCGTCTAAATCTATTTAATTTGTGAACCCAAATTGGCAGTAGAGAAAAAAAAAAGAAGAGAAAACAAACAATTTGAAAACTTAATTTTGCTCCTCAAATCTGTTGGAACCTTTGATTTAAAACCGAGTGAAGTTAAATTTGTTTGCAAAAATTTGTTTTCTAAAAAGGTTTTATTGTTGGCATTTGTGTTATTAAGAAAAAAAAAAAGAAAAAAATATGTTCCAAAAAAAAAATGCCATCGCTGGGATTCGAACTCGGGCTACCCAGCACACCCTACACACACTCAACCAATGCGCCCTTGGGTCTTTTTCTGTAAGACTTTACAAAATTTAATTTAAGACCCTTGTTGTCTAGTTTAGCTTAAATAAGCTTAACAGCTTTTGTGTGCTTATTATCTGCTTAATTGGTATTTTTCCCAGCTTTTTGTATTTTTTTTCAAATTGAGATTTACTTTTAGTATTTATTGAAAAAGTTTTAGATTTTTCGGCCTTGTAATTTAATTATTAGATTTTATTTTAGTTTAATTAGTTTTTAATTCGTAATAAATAGAATTTTTGTTGAAAAATTATTTTTCTTTTTTTTTTTTAAATTTTCTTTTGTCGTTTAGTGCGTAAGAAAATTATTTGGAAACCCGTAGGACTTGCGTAGCTTAAAATTCACGTTTTTATTTGCGCGTTGACGTTTATTTAGAATAAACATCACGTTTGTGTGAAATTTGTGATTTTTAGGATTCCCGATACCTAATTCTTGTTTCCCGTAGCATTTTAGGTTATTTTTAATAGAACTTAACATTTCTTAGTTTAATTTCCCACTTAGGTTACGTTTATTCCATTTTCGTTCTTTAATTTGTAATTTACGTTAATTTAACGTACAACAAAACCAAATAACCTTTCCAATCATACAAGATTTTAATTCCATTCTCACTCGAAGCTTTCCATTCACACCTCGTTGGGGTACGACCCGGGAAATTACTTCCCGGTCTCACAATTTGAATATCACCTTTACAAGTATTGCGGGGTAATCGTTTTCATAAACGGTTTACTCGTATTACTTCACGATTGTTTGTCTCACGACAAATATTTGATATTTTGATAAAATTGTTGTTTACACACACCAAAACACAACGAATCAAATGGCGCCGCTGCCGGAGAGGCTGTGTGTCGAAAGTCTCGATAAGGTTTAGACGATTAGTCTTGTAGAACCTTCGCAAGAAGTTACGCTTTTATAAAACGTATAAAAAACCAAAAATATTTTTCTTTTGTTTCTAGTATATGTATTATATCTATAAAAGTTAAAGAAAAACACAAAATGATTTTCCCGTTTAATTGTTTAATAAATACAACGTTAAAATCTTACCACCGCAAACCAAGGCAGAACACCTACCAACTGGGGGTGTGACCATAATAAGTTCCCAAACAAAAGATCAAAACTTGCCTTTGTACCACTTGCGTTTTGGAAAACTTTTAAACGAGAAACATACTTTAAGAGGAGTCGAAACGGTATGCGGTGATCCAACGAACTTCGCCCAGTGAGAGATCCATTCTTCTCTCCCGCTCCTTTGTGCGTTTTTCTTTACAAGTCGACCTTGCGTTTGTGATTATTAGTTTAAGTTCCCCTGTCTTTATGAGTGGTCTTGTTTTAATTGTTGCGCTTTTCGAAAAACCCAAAAATAATCTTCGTCTCCTACCGTTTAATTCTTCCTTCTCATCCCTCGTTGATGTTTAATTCTTATGTCAGCACTCGACTATCACTGTTTTCATTGTAAAAGTCCGGTGGATGACGATCTTCGTTGTTACAAGTGTGGGTGTGAACGGTGTGGAAGTAATATTAGAGACGGATTTTGTAAATGGTGCAAAGCAAATCCGAATGCTTTCAATGATTCTCAAAATTCTTCCGACTTCCCCTCACATCCCGAAATACGAACTATGACTGGGAAACCGTCAAGAGTCGATCCACAACTCTCACAATTTATGATTCGAAGTTTATCAAGTAAACGTACTGAGCTTAAAACGGTGACTAAAATAAACGACTTGCCTGTTCATCACGTTTATCAAGAACAAAAACCGGGGACCATAACGGAAGTGGTAGAAATCCCTAGCTCTCAGAGCATACCACTTGTCCCATTTCCGAATTTTTCAAAATACTCTTCGAGACTTGATAATCATTCGAATTATTTTGTTGATTCTTTGAATGGCCCGATTCCTTATCTAAGGCAATCGTTTATTCCTTGCGTCGGTTGTGGTGAGCCACTTTTCGGTCAACCATGTCGTTGGTGCACGTGTGAACGATGTGGTAATGATATTCAAAACGGAAGTTGTTTGTTTTATGGCTCGAGTAATTCATTCGCTTACGATTCTAATCCGAGCTTTTACAATGAGCCACAAAAAAATTTCATTTCATATGAGCATAATCCGTGTTATCAAAATTTCAATGCCGAATCATTTCAAAATGCACCAACTTCCCAACAATACGGTTGTGAGTATTGTGGAGCTCCACATTTTAGCACCGATTGTCACATTACGAATCTTTTTCCTTGTGACAACAATTATCACGATCAACCTCCACAATACCAAACTTTTGAAACACAACCTCAACCATTTCCTCAAGAACTTTTGCAAAATATCTTAAATACTCTTGAGGATTTGGTTAACAAACCCGCTCCGGAAGAACCTTGTCCGAAGTCTTACAAAGAAATACTAGCCGAAGAAGCTGAAGAAGCAGCTAGAGTAAGACTTCAAATGCGTAAAACTATCATCTACGATGATGATGACGATGACAACAACAATAGTGATGCTGAAGATACCCTTGATATTCGTCAAGGCTCATCAGATTCATCAGTTATGGTTCCTTCCGTGAAAAATCAGGGAGAAAATAATGTGACGGAGAAATTACTAGCAGAAGATCAAATGGAACTTGTACAATCCATGAATGCTAGCTCCTCTTAACTCCCTCAGTCTATTGATATCACACCCGAAGTTCACACTCACTCTCTGAATATGGGGGATGAGCATCTTAGCACTGTTCCTCAAAAGGAATCGGACGAATTCATAAAGTCTAGTGTTGAGAACCTTGTCCCAATCCCAGGAGAGTCGCAGGGAACTTTTGATCATATGTGTGATTTACTTTCCCCTCCTGAAAATCCAAAAGATCATTTTGAAACTTTCTCCGACCTTGATGATGATTGTACATCTTATGGAGAAGTTGAGTATGTAGAGGCATCACTGCCTCATTCTAATGTTGACCTTCTCCTTGAGGAGTTCAAAGACGAACTTACTCACATCAATCCACTTCCATTGGGAAGTGATGATGATCTGTTTGACTTCGAAGCCGATCTGGGAGAAATTGAAAACCTTTTAAATTCTAATCCCAACATCGAGCTTAGTACTTCACATACCGATGAAAATTCTTTAATCATCAGTCATGTGGAAGGATTACCTTCTGAGCTAGTTAGCTTAGAAGATGAGAATGATGATGAGACTGACATTGAAATCAAAAATGAAGCCCTTCGTGCTACATTATTAAATGTCAGTCACCTCATCTCTAAAATTGAGGCTTTCAAAGAAAAACCTATTTCATCTCCTATCCCCATTAAGGATAGTGAAATTTTCTCCGATGATCCTATTCCGGAGTTTGAAGCCTTTACGTTTGATCCTATGGGAGAGAAGATTAGTGGCAGTACCACTTCTCATTCTCATAATTCTCTCCCCGATTATGAATCATTTACCTTCGATGAGTTCTCCTGTGAACTCACTCACATCGATTTCGAATATGATTCATTCACCTTTGATGAGTTCTCCTGTGAACTCACTCACATCATATCTCCACCGGAGTATGATCACTTCTATTTTGATCTAGGCACACCCAGGATATGTCTTGATCACATGAGCTTAAATGATGAGATTCATGAATCCATGAATCCTCCTCCTAATGATGATGAGTTAGTCAAGATGTTTATCATGACTTTCTTTCTCTTTTTCACCTATCGGGTGACTTCTCCTGTTCTTCATTCCTTCGGGAATGAAGACATTATCTTTGACCCCGGCATCACCGCTTATAGTTTATACTATTTAGAGCCGGGTATTTATCTCATCGGTGTGGAACTTTCACGTGCTTCAAATGTTTGTCCAAACATCTTGAATGAAAGTCCGATGGAGATTGTCTCTTCCACATCATGCTTCCCCAAGGACAAATGAATTCGGGGTCGAGTCAAGCTAGCGACTCGGTAAACAAAAACAGTAGCATGTACTTAGGGTTTTCACCCTAAGTGTGGGAGAGTTACCCCTGCAGTGGTTACTTATGAAGTGAAAATACAAAATGGTGTTTCCACATTTAGATTGTAATGTTGCCCTTTTACGTTCAAAGAGTCGGCATAATAGCCGGGACTTTGAATATTGAGGACAATATTCATTCTAAGTGTGGGGGGTATTCTAGCAAATTTTATCACATTTTACTATCTAGTACCCCTGTTTTTAGCCAAAAATCTCAAAAATTTAATTTTTTTTTCACTTTATTTCAAAAATTTTGTGGTAATCAGTCCGCCAAGTCTAACCGACAAAAAGGATTGGCTAATCCAGGAGCAAACAGCTCTTGGTAAAGATAACTCAAACCCGTTTATGGCTTGCAATTTGCCAAAAATTGTATGGTTCCTCAACTCCCCATTATCCTCAAAAGCTAATGAGTTGGCTAGCCCACAAGATTATGGCTTGTGGTAAAGGCCGTGGAAAAACCATAATTGGTAATCAGCTCACCAAGATGTTGACTATTCCATCAAGAGCTGGCTAGTCTAGAAGCAAACGGCTTTTGGTAAAGACAAATCAAATCCGTTGACAGCTGGTGGTTTGCTCAAAATCACACGGTTATCAGGTGTGCCACAGTTCTTACACCTGGCTACTCCAGAAGTGATGGTTTTTGGTAAAGAGACTTCAAATCCATCAAGTTTTTCACAAAAGATTGCTAGGGACTAGCAATACTCAAGTGTGGGGGATTGATGAGTGTGTAAATACTCATCATTTTTACCGGATTTTAACTGCCAAAACGCGTGAAAACATTCAAGAATGCATCAAAATAATGAAAATATCCCAAAGATCGCGTTTTATATGTTTTAAATGCAAAATGATCAAAAACAAACGAAAAACGAACAAAGTTTGCATAATTGGCAGTTTCAGTCCCCCAACTTTCAAAATTTGTCAAAACTAGTCCCTAAGCGTTTATTTTGAAAGAAAAGTCAAACCAAGTCTTTAAAAATCAAAATTTACCAAATAATGATCTTTGGGTGAAAATCTTTCAAAATGTACAAGTTTACATCTTTTGTCCCTCAAGTTTGGAATTTGACGGTTTTGGTCCCTAGATGTGCGAATTTGGAGATTATTCATTTAAGGTCCTTGGAAAGTCATAACTTGGCATGATTAGTCCTTTGATGAACTTTGAAATATGGCAGGAAAAGACCCTCAAGATTCAGTAAATTACGGAATTGGTCCTTGTGTTAAATTGTCATTACAACCAAACGGACCCTCTTGGTATTATCTATAAACACAAGCCCAACCTATTATTTAATCACCCTTGGGCCCAAAAATTTCACCAGCCCACGTTTTACTAATCCACCCAAACAACCCAAACCCTAAAATGTTATTAAATATAATGCCCCCCACTCCCCCATTTACCAGTCAAACGTAACACCAGATTATCCCATCTTCTTCAACCTCAGGATATTACCCAAGGGACAATCCACCACCACCACCACTGCTATACTCCACCCCTTCCCCAAGACCTCAAAAGTACCACCCCACTTTCACATCCCCCTAACCCTCACAAACCCGTACCTACCCACATCCCCCTTTGTAATCCGTGAACAAGATTTGGGCGCCAAAAGAGAATGAAGGGTTGTGATCTAATCCAAGGGTTGAGAAGCCACGATGCACAAAGAAAGTCCCAAGGAATCAAAAGAGTCACGAGCCAGTGGTATCCAAGGAAGCTAAACAAGAAACCCTAGTATTTTTTTTAGTATAAATAGTTTAATGTAAAGCCTTAAGAGGCAGGTTTATTTTAGCTAAAAATTTCCAAGGTACTTTGTATTGTAATCACTTTTAATTTAATTTGATCTTTGGTCTCAATTTATATTTTTAACATTGTCGAATACTGATTATTAAGTTCTTTTTTTTATCTGCTCGTTATATTTTTTTGTGATGTTCTAAATACTTGTGTCAGTAATCTGAGGTTGTAATTGGCCTTATAGTGCTTGGGATAGAGTAAGAGTAGTGGTAGATTTGTACGAGTTAACTTGCGCAAAAGATTTCAAAAGCCCAAGTTTTTTTTATTTTCTGCAAAATGGCCGATTTCTATGGAAGATTTAGGGTGCAAATATTTTGAGAAATTTATGAAAAATTGTTGATTTGCGAACTTTGATAGCTTGTTTTCAATTAGCAAAAAGAATTTCAAGTTTTGGATGTCGTTTACTTGGTGAAAGTCAAGCCCAAAGTGGGCTGTTTGAGTGTATTTTTACCCTGCACCCAGATTTTGCCCAAGTTTCTCAGAATGATAGCATGCTCAATTCTGGTTAAAATTACTAGTAGTTTGTTGTTATGAGTTCCCCTCTGGGTAGCAATTAAGGTTTAGTTCTTAGTTTTACTAGTAGTGCTAATTTAGTGGCTTATCTTGAAGCTTTTACTTGGTCCTTTGGCTGACTACTACTGCTGCTACTTATTCTTATCGTTGTTCTTGTCGACCATGTGTGTTTATTGATGTTGGTGTTACTTGTTAGTGTAGTATTGTTTGTTATAGTTGTTTTGCTTAAACAAGCCATAAGTTCGTCTAAATCTATTTAATTTGTGAACCCAAATTGGCAGTAGAGAAAAAAAAAGAAGAGAAAACAAACAATTTGAAAACTTAATTTTGCTCCTCAAATCTGTTGGAACCTTTGATTTAAAACCGAGTGAAGTTAAATTTGTTTGCAAAAATCTGTTTTCTAAAAAGGTTTTATTGTTGGCATTTGTGTTATTAAGAAAAAAAAAAGAAAAAAATATGTTCCAAAAAAAAAATGCCATCGCTGGGATTCGAACTCGGGCTACCCAGCACACCCCACACACACTCAACCAATGCGCCCTTGGGTCTTTTTCTGTAAGACTTTACAAAATTTAATTTAAGACCCTTGTTGTCTAGTTTAGCTTAAATAAGCTTAACAGCTTTTGTGTGCTTATTATCTGCTTAATTGGTATTTTTCCCAGCTTTTTGTATTTTTTTTCAAATTGAGATTTACTTTTAGTATGTATTAAAAAAGTTTTAGATTTTTCGGCCTTGTAATTTAATTATTAGATTTTATTTTAGTTTAATTAGTTTTTAATTCGTAATAAATAGAATTTTTGTTGAAAAATTAATTTTCTTTTTTTTTTTAAATATTCTTTTGTCGTTTAGTGCGTAAGAAAATTATTTGGAAACCCGTAGGACTTGCGTAGCTTAAAATTCACGTTTTTATTTGCGCGTTGACGTTTATTTAGAATAAACGTCACGTTTGTGTGAAACTTGTGATTTTTAGGATTCCCGATACCTAATTCTTGTTTCCCGTAGCATTTTAGGTTATTTTTAATAGAACTTAACATTCCTTAGTTTAATTTCCCACTTAGGTTACGTTTATTCCATTTTCGTTCTTTAATTTGTAATTTACATTAATTTAACGTACAACAAAACCAAATAACCTTTCCAATCATACAAGATTTTAATCCCAATCTCACTCGAAGCTTTCCATTCACACCTCGTTGGGGTACGACCCGGGAAATTACTTCCCGGTCTCACAATTTGAATATCACCTTCACAAGTATTGCGGGGTAATCGTTTTCCTAAACGGTTTACTCGTATTACTTCACGATTGTTTGTCTCACGACAAATATTTGATATTTTGATAAAATTGTTGTTTACACACACCAAAACACAACGAATCAGAGGTTCTTGCCATTTTATCTTTTTCAATGGTCTCACGAGTCATGTTAAGACAATCCTTAAGATGTCTAAGGTAATCACTATGGGCTAACTCATTGTTCCTGAGTGGAAGCGGTATGTACACAGCCTCACATGCATATTTTTTACATTCACAGACCATTGATTTGTCACTTGAAATGATCGGCATTTTCCCTTTCACCCTCGTCTTTAGATTCTCAATTTCATTTAGCAAAGAAGTTATCTTTTCATTGGTTTTATCTCGAGTGATCTTAATTGAATCATATAACTCTTTGTAATGTTGTTTAACTTTATAATTTTCAGCTTGAAAACATTCATTTTCATATTTGAGTTTATCGATCATGTTTGGAAGTTGAAAATCCTGAGAATCTGCAGACTTTGGTTTATTGGAATCAATCACATCATTCATGGAAGATTTCAATTGGGCATTTTGAACCCTCAACTTCCGAATCGTGTTCGTGTGAGCTTGAATTTTTTCATCCCTTTTTGCTAATTCAAAATATGTATCAAATTCAGGAACATCAGAGGATGCCTTTGATATTTTAATCCTTTCTTCTAAATGTTGATATTTTAATTGTAGATTAAGATTATCAACTTCTAGTTTAGAAAAGTGGTTGACCATGTTGTCATGATCATCATTTTGAATTTTTTCTTGCAGTTTCAAATTCTCCCCCTCAAGCTCAACAACACGATTTTGGAGAACATTCAAAGCAATAAACATTTCATGAAATTGACAAGCATTTAACGTAGAATCAGTAGCAGTGTAGAACACATCTTGAGCAATACATTTAGCAATCAAATTGTCATTCATGATAAGGATATGTTTCCTTGCAATCTCACTATGTTGAAGGTCTATTGCAATTTGTTTACCCTTATTTTCCATAATTTTAAACACTTCTTTCATTTCTTTCAGTTCACCGTCAAGGGACTGTCTTAGACCCTCGAAGTGTTTTTTTTATTAGTTTAAAAAATGGGATAACTTCAGTTAAATAACACTCTTTTGTGAGCTCAAAACCCCTTTCACCCCCAGTAATTCCCGTTGGTGTGATTCTCTTTTTGCATGTTCTATCAAAATCAGTGAACATTTGACAGAGGACATATATGCCAATTAGAGTTTTACATTGCGTGGTAAGTGTTAACTGAACTAAGTGCATTGGTGTATTGGGGGGATACATCGTTGGGGCAGCAAGCTTTTGTGGGATCTTGGCCTTAAGTTCATCAGTTTTCATTTTCTCAACATCTAATGGCCAAAATACCTGTTCTGGTGTTAACTTAGTCTGAGGTGCAAAAACAGTCAATCGGTTTTGTACATAATAATCATGGGGTTTAACAATGGCACGGTGTTTAATGCACTTGGGATCCTTCATTTTATTATCAAATTTCTCTCTATTGGTAGACTCAAAATAATCCATTACTTTATCAGACCAACTATTTGGGGAGGGGGGCATGATAAGGTAATTTGTTTTAGGCTCACCTAAATCCTTGTCACTATGCTTATCCCTCAGTTTCACGGGCTTTTTAACCATTTGAGCTGTTTGTATGGTTTGACCTTGCATGTATAACTTATTTTCAAGCTTTTTCTTCAACTCCTTAAGGTTGGAAAATTCATTTAGTAGTTTAGTTTCTTTTTCTTTAAATTCACCTTTTATCACACTTAAACTCTCCTGAATTTCCAGTTTTTCCTTAACAACTTGATCAAGTTGATTCTGAATAGATTTTATTTCTTGTTTTAATGCATCTTCTTTTAAATTATGTTGAGTTATATGTGCCTTCATTTGCCAATCCATCTTTTGTTCACGTTCGGTAAGTTCAAATTTTGCACGTTGTTCATAACACATTACTTGATCCTTAAGAATACTAATCCTAGTAGTAAGAGTGTCATTGATTGAGTCTAAACCGTCAGATATAATTGACCAAGGTCAATTAGTCAAAAACAGATTATCTCAATACTCCGTGGGTAGTATAGTGTGTCCCCGGGTCGTTATGTCCCAGCGAGATTGAAATGGTGCTTTGGGAATCGTTTATGAGTGAGTGGCACTGAGGACAGTAGCCAGATGATGTGGAATTGATATTGCTACTATTATTATGGTATTTGTACACAGATATAATATATACACAAAAATCAGATATCAGATATATGCACGTATTCACAATTCAGATTTACGCAATTGGACTGAAAAAGTGGGATTTGGTATTAAACAAACTACAGGGGGTGCTTTTGACACTTTTTGAAACTTAAAATTAAAAGGAAATTTTAAATTGAAAATGAAATGATAAAAATGATTATTATAATATTTAAATACTATTTAATTAATAAAACTATTTAAAATCTAAATTAAAACCTAATTTAAATTAACTAATAATTATAACTACTACAAATTAAACTAAAAATTTGCAAAAACAATTTTTAAACTTAAATTAGAACTTGAAGAAAGTATAAAAAATAAAAATAAATATTTTTGTCTTTTTATGGGTTTTTTTATAAATTAAAAACTATTTAACTTAATTAAATTAATTAAACTAATTTAAATTACAATTAATACTAAATTAACTTAGAAAATTATAAGAAAATTTATAAAACTATTTTATAACATTTAGAAGCTAGGAAAAATATAAAAACTGGGTTTTACTTTATAAAAACTAAATATGCTATTTAAAACTTAATATTAATTAATAATTAATAAAACTAAAATTAAATCTAATAAATACTAAATGGTAATATAAAAATATGAAAATTTTACTAAAATTACTTTACTATATAAGGTAATTAATAAAAATATAAAATTGACAAGTACTTAATAAAAATCTAAAAATGCAAAATAAAATTTACATTAAATAGAAACTATCACTTAAAATTAAATTAACTTTTTTTTTTATTTTTCTTTTTGAAACTTGATTTATACCTAAAAACAACAACTTTTAATGAAAACAACATTTTTGTAAATAAAAAATAAGCTCAAATGAGCTTGAGTGGGACCCACAAAGGATGATTCTGGTTTAAACTAGTAAAGTGAACATGTATAAGCCAAATTAAGCACAATGGATCCACAGAATAAGCAACAAAATCAAAATAAGCACTTAACCAATCCAATTTAAACTCAGAAAAGGGACAAGGTTTGGGGTTGATTCCAAGTGGGGCCCACTGGGTCCTAGGTCAAACTAATGGTCAATGGGAGTTCCCTGGTAGGAGGGGGTTGGGAGAACCTAAAAACTAGGTGTGGGGACCACTGTGGTGACCACAAACCACCACAAAAGGTGGTGGTGTGGGCTGTGTAACTGCTGCACAGAGCAGTTGGTTGCCCTGCAGCCCTCTTTGGAGGGTTGTGGGGCCCACAGGTAAAATCACAAAAATGTATGGAGGGGGGAATCACAAAGTTGAGCTGGTAGACAACTTAATCTAAAAAGCACAAAGCCTAAAAACAAATACACAAATCAAGAAAATTAATGCCATTATGGGAAAAATTGAAAGAGTGCAAATTTGACTTTCTAGGAAAACTTAGAAGGTTGACTTAAATGGATTTCTGAATGATCCTACATACTAAATAAGTTATATTAAGGTGAAATGAAACTAAAACAAGCTAAGTGATCAGGTTTTAAACCAAATGGGTAAAAATGGTACCCACAGATCCACTCAGTGGACTGTTGTGGGTGTATGAGTGGGATCTTGACTATTTTGCAAATAAGGCTTGTGTTTTAAAGCCTAAATGTCATTTATTTTTCTACTGTGGGTTGCACAAACCAAAACATGCACAATATAACAACCAAACATCCCTGAGCAATGCAATGCCAAACACCCCTTTATTATACAAATTCTAATGAAACTTGAATATAACCAAACCAAATCCAAATCTACTGATTACAATCTATCTAATAAGTAAATATTAATCTAAAGAAACACAGAAGAACAATGAATAACAACTTTATACTAGAATAGCAAAAATCAAAGGTTTAGCTTACAAGTGGTCCAAGCTGAGAAACATGAGAACTAGTGATCCAATAACCATCCTAATACCTCCCAGAGGTTCTAAACCATAAAACAATCTGTCTTCAGCCTTACTTCACTGTTCCTTCATCTTCTTCCTTGATTTTTTTATTTTTGACTATTTTTCTTTTATTTTTGAGAATTTTTGATTTCTTAACTTAAACTATTTCCAACTCTTTGAAAACTTTAAAAAGAAAACTTATATGGGGACTAAATTGAGCTTAAACAAACTGAGACAACAATAATTAACAAGGTTCACATGAATTTATCAATTTCACATGAATTTTGCTAATCATGAATTTAATAAAGGAAACTGAGATTAAAGATTAAATAAAGCTTGCATTACATTAATTAACTGAGTACAACATTGTTAAAGCTGAAAATTACAATTGAAAAGGGACAATTACTACCTACGATTAAACTACCCTAAAACTAAAAAACTAACTACTTTTCTCCCCTGCTACTTTCTCTCTTTATAGCATCCCATTGTCTCTTGTGGGTCCCACTGGTCAAATCCCACCAATAATAGCAGCCAATGGATGTCATTTGTCCTCTCACTCAATTTGGCGAGAAAATACTTTTCTTGCAAATGGGGTCTGTGAAGCATAGACTAGGAGGGGGTGGCATTAAATGACCTTGGGATGTGTAATTGGGAAGGGATAAGGGTGGTGGTGGCCAGGTGCAAGTGGTGGGGAGATACCAGGGGAGGAGGGTGGTATTTGGTGAGTGGTTTTGGTTTTGGAGGTAAGGGGAGGGTCAAAAGGTGGGTTTGACCCTGGTAATAAAAATGTTTCAAATAATACGGGGTTGGGTTGGGCTAAGTGTGGGCTTGGGAGTGGGCTGGACAAAAGGTGGGTAATGGTTGTGTTTTATTTTAAGGATCCGTTTGGTTTTTTAAGAAACAACACAAGGACCAATTTTGTAATATTTGAAAATTGAGGGCTGTTTTCGTAATTTCCCCAAAGTAATCAAAATGGACCATATTTGTCATGTGTAAATAGTACAAGGGGTATTTTGGATATTTTTCATTTTTTTAACACCCGGGGACTATTTTTGCCAATTCTTCAAATTCTAGGGACCAAACATGTAATTTCACCAAACTTTCCATCCAAGGACCATTCCTGCCATAGAAGATTAGTATAAGGACAAAATTTGTTTTTCTCAAAGCTTTAATATCCCAGGGACCAATTTTGACAATTTCCCGAACTTTAGGGACTAAACTTGACATTTTGTGAAACTTTTCACCAAAGGACTAATTATGTAACTTTATGATTTAAAAGGACCTTTGGTGACTTTTTCAAGTTTTTAGAACAACCAGGGACTAGATTTGACAATTTTTGAAAGTTGAGGGACTGAAACTGCCAATTATGCAAACTTTGTACGTTTTTCATCTGTTTTTGATATTTTTGCATTTGAAACATGTAAAACACTTTCCTGGGTTATTTTCACTATTTTGATACAATATTGAGTGTTTTTAGATGTTTTGACAGCTCAGAAATGGTAAAAATGATGAGTATTTACACACTCATCAATCCCCCACACTAAAACATTGCTAGTCCCTAGCAATCTTTTGAGAAAAACCTGATGGATTTGAAAATCTCTTTACCAAAAGCCATCACTTCTGGAGTAGCCAGGTGTAAGAACTGTGGCACACCTGATAACCGTGTGATTTTGAGCAAACCACCAGCTGTCAACGGATTTGATTAGTCTTTACCAAAAGCCGTTTGCTTCTGGACTAGCCAGCTCTTGATGGAATAGTCAACATCTTGGTGAGCTGATTACCAATTATGGATTTTCCACTGCCTTTACCACAAGCCATAATCTTGCGGGCTAGCCAACTCATTTGCTTATGAGGATATGGGGAGTTGAGGAACCATACAATTTTTGGCAAATTGCAAGCCATCAACGGGTTTGAGATGTCTTTACCAAGAGCCGTTTGCTCCTGGACTAGCCAATCCATTTGTCATTAAGACTTTGGCGGACTGATTACCACAAAAATTTTGAGCTTTAGTGAAAAAATTTTGAAAAATTTTGGTCAAAACGGGGGTATAAGATAGTAAAATGTGATAAAATTCGCTAGAATAGCGAAATACCCCCCCCACACTTAGCATGAACATTGTCCTCAATATTCAAAGTCCCAGCATTTATGCCGACTCTTGGAACGTAAAAGGGCAACATTACAAGCTAAATGTGGAAACATAATTTTGTTTTTCGCTTTTGTAATCATAGCATGGGGGACTCCCCCACACTTAGGGGGAAAACCCTATAAGCATGCTACTGTTTTTGTTTACCGAGTCGCTAGCTTGACTCGACCCCGAATTCATTTGTCCTTGGGGAAGCATGATGTGGAAAAGACAATCTCCATCGGACTTTCATTCAAGATGTTTGGATAAACATTTGAAGCACGTGAAAGTTCCACACAGATGAGACATAATCCCGAGTCAAAATAGTGGTAAATGAAAATGCCGGGATCAAAGATAGTGTCTTCATTCCCGAAGGAGTGAAGAACAGGAGAAGTCACCCTGTAGGTGAAGAAAAGGAAGAAAACCATGAGGAAAATCATTATAGGATTTTCTTCCTCAAGAGCAGGCTCCATAGCCTGAGTTTGGATTTCAAAGGGTAAGCTCGTAAACGTCCCGGGAGGGTGGGTGGGAATTTGCAAATTCTCATGATTGAGTGCATCTCCCCCCGGGATATCAAACTCCGGAGGAGTCATGACATGATGAGTGAGTTCACAGGAGAACTCCTCATGAAGAGAATTATTCACAAGATGTGAATCTGTGAATTCATGTTCCGGAATAGACTCATCACAATCCTCGTTCTGAGTATCAAAGAGTGGATTATCAGAAATCAAAGTGAATTCAGATTCGAATTCAAATAGAGGATTGGTGAGAGTAGTATTGAATGCTTCGGGAACAAAGTGATCAATATTCTCTATTGGATTTTCGGGATCAGAAGTGAGTGACAGATCATGATTTAAGAGATTTTCAATTTCGGCTTCGGAGTTAAGGAGACCATCATCACTTCCTGTTGGAAGTGAATTGATTTTGGTGATCTCCTCAAGAAAATGATCAGCATCAATATGTGGAATTGATGCCTCAACATACTCGATGTCTCCATAAGATGCACAATCTTCGCTACAATCGGAGAAAATCTCCAACTGAGCTTTTGGACACTCAAGAGGGGCGGGCGAATCACACATATGATCAGAAGTTCCCTGTGACTCTCCTGGGATTGGGATAAGGTTCTCAGCACTAGACTTTATGAATTCGTCCGATTCCTTTTTAGGAACAGTGCTAAGATGCTCATCCCCCATGTTCAGAGAGTGAATGTGAACTTCGGGTGTGATAGCAGTTGTTTGAGATGAAATCTCAACTGCAGGGATATCAACTGATGAACTTGATGAATCTTTTTGAATAATAACAATGTTATCTTCATCATCACTGTCATCATAGTCATCAAATAGAGCAGTTTTGCGAATATTAGCACGTATTTTAGCTGCTCGTTTCTCAGCCAATAATTCTTCCATGCCTTTTCCGGATTCTTGTTCTTCAGCAAGTAATTCTGCCATAGTTTTCCCACGAGAATTTGGAATGAGTGGAAATTGTGGGGATGTGGATGTGTCAAAACCGGAAGGTTGACATTGAAAATCATCGTGAGGACCCCCACAATATGCACAAGAAGAACTTGGAGTATGGCGGAGTGAAATATTAGCTAACTCCTCCTTAAGTTCTTTAAATTTCTCAAGAACCTCTAAAAAGTCTTGCTGGATTTGAGGAGTTGCTTGGATAGTTTGATACTGTGGAGGTTGGTTTTGATACGAAGAGTCATAATTGTTACAAGGAAATGGATTCCTCGTTTGACAATCAGAGCTAAAGTGTGGACCTCCACAGTAATCACAATAGTGAAACTGATGTGGCTGTGGGTTGTATGTGCTTGAGTTATAATTGTTATCAGGAAACTGCTCATAGACAAGTGTGTTTCCTGATTGACAATCAGAACTGTAATGAAAACCACCACAGTACTCACAACAGTAAAACTGTTGAGTCTCATGGTGTGGTAACTGATGGAATGAATCAGTCGTATCATGGTAGGAATAAGGATTATGGTTATAGACAGACCCGTTTCCTGACTCTACCATGCCACAACTGGGGCAATTGCCACCATTATAAGGATTACCACACCATTGGCAAACCAGAAAGTGTGGATGAGACATAGAAAGAATCAAAGGTGTATAGAGGGGTAGGGATGAAGAATCAAAGATGTGAGAGGGTAAAGGTGAATATTTTTGGTATTTTTAGGAAACATGCTTAGTGCACAAGTACCAAAAACAAATTTTCAAAACAAAATCGAGGCAAAACCACAGTGAACTTAAACCAGAAATCACAAGTGAATGGCTTCTTTGAAAAAGGTACACCACTCACAGGGATATAAAGGCAAGTTTTAATCTTAAGTTTGGGAACTTATTATGGGTTTGTATTTATTAATTTAAAAAATTGCTTCAGGCTTATGGGTGTGTGTGCAGAAAACTTGGGAAATATTTTTGGAACTGATTCGTTAACCGAAATCGTCCCTTTAAGATTACTCGCAGGCTGGCGGGAGGAAGTAAATAGGTTTCCTCTTCAGTTCGCAATTTAATGTCAGAACTTACCTTAAACCAACTGTTTCAGGTTGTAATCTTAAAGAAAACGAAGTAATTTAACTTCACAGTTTGTTTTGTTGTTTTTAATTTTTTTTGGTGTTTTCAACACTTCAGGAGAAGTGTTAATGAACGTTTTTGATATGATTAAGTTTTTACAAAAACTTTTTACAAATTTGTGTGAAATTTGTACAGGGAGGGTTTTGAAAACCACTAAACTTAAAACGATTTTTAAAACACGCAACAACCTCCCCGGCAGTGGTGCCAAATTTTGATTGAGTCTAAACCGTCAGATATAATTGACCAAGGTCAATTAGTCAAAAACAGATTATCTCAATACTCCGTGGGTAGTATAGTGTGTCCCCGGGTCGTTATGTCCCAGCGAGATTGAAATGGTGCTTTGGGAATCGTTTATGAGTGAGTGGCACTGAGGACAGTAGCCAGATGATGTGGAATTGATATTGCTACTGTTATTATGGTATTTGTACACAGATATAATATTCACAAAAATCAGATATCAGATATATGCACGTATTCACAATTCAGATTTACGCAATCGGACTGAAAAAGTGAGATTTGGTATTTAACAAACTACAGGGGGTGCTTTTGACACTTTTTGAAACTTAAAATTAAAAAGAAATTTTAAATTGAAAATGAAATGATAAAAATGATTATTATAATATTTAAATACTATTTAATTAATAAAACTATTTAAAATCTAAATTAAAACCTAATTTAAATTAACTAATAATTATAACTACTACAAATTAAACTAAAAATTTGCAAAAACAATTTTTAAACTTAAATTAGAACTTTAAGAAAGTATAAAAAATAAAAATAAATATTTTTGTCTTTTTATGGGTTTTTTTATAAATTAAAAACTATTTAACTTAATTAAACTAATTAAACTAATTTAAATTACAATTAATACTAAATTAACTTAGAAAATTATAAGAAAATTTACAAAACTATTTTATATCATTTAGAAGCTAGGAAAAATATAAAAACTGGGTTTTACTGTATAAAAACTAAATATGCTATTTAAAACTTAATATTAATTAATAATTAATAAAATTAAATTAAATCTAATAAATACTAAATTGTAATATAAAAATCTGAAAATTTTAATAAAATTACTTTACTATATAAGGTAATTAATAAAAATATAAAATTGACAAGTACTTAATAAAAATCTAAAAATGCAAAATAAAATTTAAATTACTTTAAATAGAAACTATCACTTAAAATTAAATTAACTTTTTTTTTATTTTTCTTTTTGAACCTTGATTTATTCCTAAAAACAACAACTTTTAATGAAAACAACTTTTTTGTAAATAAAAAATAAGCACTTGAGAGCTTATTTGGCTTTACAGTTGACCACAGTTGACTTTTTAAGCAAATAAGCTCAAATGAGCTTGAGTGGGACCCACAAAGGATGATTTTGGTTTAAACTAGTAAAGTGAACATGTATAAGCCAAATTAAGCACAATGGATCCACAGAATAAGCAACAAAATCAAAATAAGCACTTAACCAATCCAATTTAAACTCAGAAAAGGGATAAGGTTTGGGGTTGATTCAAAGTGGGGTCCACTGGGTCCTAGGTCAAACTAGTGGCCAATGGGAGTTCCTTGGTAGGAGGGGGTTGGGAGAACCTAAAAACTAGGTGTGGGGACCACTGTGGTGACCACAAACCACCACAAAAGGTGGTGGTGTGGGCTGTGTAACTGCTGCACAGAGCAGTTGGTTGCCCTGCAGCCCTCTTTGGAGGGTTGTGGGGCCCACATGTAAAATCACAAAAATGTATGGAAGGGGGAATCACAAAGTTGAGACAACTTAATCTAAAAAGCACAAAGCCTAAAAACAAATACACAAATCAAGAAAATTAATGCCATTATGGGAAAAATTGAAAGAGTGCAAATTTGACTTTCTAGGAAAACTTAGAAGGTTGACTTAAATGGATTTCTGAATGATCCTACATACTAAATAAGTTATATTAAGGTGAAATGAAACTAAAACAAGCTAAGTGATCAGGTTTTAAACCAAATGGGTAAAAATGGTACCCACAGATCCACTCAGTAGACTGTTGTGGGTGTATGAGTGGGATCTTGACTATTTTGCAAATAAGGCTTGTGTTTTAAAGCCTAAATGTCATTTATTTTTCTACTGTGGGTTGCACAAACCAAAACATGCACAATATAACAACCAAACATCCCTGAGCAATGCAATGCCAAACACCCGTTTACTATACAAATTCTAATGAAACTTGAATATAACCAAACCAAATCCAAATCTACTGATTACAATCTATCTAATAAGTAAATATTAATCTAAAGAAACACAGAAGAACAATGAATAACAACTTTATACTAGAATAGCAAAAATCAAAGGTTTAGCTTACAAGTGGTCCAAGCTGAGAAACATGAGAACTAGTGATCCAATAACCATCCTAATACCTCCCAGAGGTTCTAAACCATAAAACAATCTGTCTTCAGCCTTACTTCACTGTTCCTTCATCTTCTTCCTTGATTTTTTTATTTTTGACTATTTTTCTTTTATTTTTGAGAATTTTTGATTTCTTAACTTAAACTATTTCCAACTCTTTGAAAACTTTAAAAAGAAAACTTATATGGGGACTAAATTGAGCATAAACAAACTGAGACAACAATAATTAACAAGGTTCACATGAATTTATCAATTTCACATGAATTTTGCTAATCATGAATTTAATAAAGGAAACTGAGATTAAAGATTAAATAAAGCTTGCATTACATTAATTAACTGAGTACAACATTGTTAAAGCTGAAAATTACAATTGAAAAGGGACAATTACTACCTACGATTAAACAACCCTAAAACTAAAAAACTAACTACTTTTCTCCCCTGCTCCTTTCTCTCTTTATAGCATCCCATTGTCTCTTGTGGGTCCCACTGGTCAAATCCCACCAATAATAGCAGCCAATGGATGTCATTTGTCCTCTCACTCAATTTGGCGGGAAAATACTTTTCTTGCAAATGGGGTCTGTGAGGCATAGACTAGGAGGAGGTGGCATTAAATGACCTTGGGATGTGTAATTGGGAAGGGATAAGGGTGGTGGTGGCCAGGTGCAAGTGGTGGGGAGATACCAGGGGAGGAGGGTGGTATTTGGTGAGTGGTTTTGGTTTTGGAGGTAAGGGGAGGGTCAAAAGGTGGGTTTGACCCTGGTAATAAAAACGTTTCAAATAATACGGGGTTGGGTTGGGCTAAGTGTGGGCTTAGGAGTGGGCTGGACAAAAAGTGGGTAATGGTTGTGTTTTATTTTAAGGATCCGTTTGGTTTTTTATGAAACAACACAAGGACCAATTTTGTAATATTTGAAAATTGAGGGCTGTTTTTGTAATTTCCCCAAAGTAATCAAAATTGACCATATTTGTCATGTGTAAATAGTACAAGGGGTATTTTGGATATTTTTCATTTTTTTAACACCCGGGGACTATTTTTGCCAATTCTTCAAATTCCAGGGGCCAAACATGTAATTTTACCAAACTTTCCATCCAAGGACCATTCCTGCCATAGAAGATTAGTATAAGGACAAAATTTGTTTTTCTCAAAGCTTTAATATCCCAGGGACCAATTTTGACAATTTCCCGAACTTCAGGGACTAAACTTGACGTTTTGTGAAACTTTTCACCAAAGGACTAATTATGTAACTTTATGATTTAAAAGGACCTTTGGTGACTTTTTCAAGTTTTTAGAACAACCAGGGACTAGATTTGACAATTTTTGAAAGTTGAGGGACTGAAACTGCCAATTATGCAAACTTTGTACGTTTTTCATCTGTTTTTGATATTTTTGCATTTGAAACATGTAAAACACTTTCCTGGGATATTTTCACTATTTTGATACAATATTTAGTGTTTTTAGATGTTTTGACAGCTCAGAAATGGTAAAAATGATGAGTATTTACACACTCATCAGTCATCAGGTGCAGCAACAGTGTACATATCTAATTCACACACATTATCATCAACAGAGGATGTATCACTTGATACAACTACTTTGACGTTGTGCTTTACATGTTGTTCATATGGGACAACATTGCTATTTCCCATATTGGCATTATCTAATTCTGCAACGTTTGTTTGCTGTATTTCGTTATGAATCCTCTGTTTATGCATCACATTATGATCACAAACAACAGAAGATATTCTACTAGATACGTCAGGATTAATGTTGTGATCCGATTGTTGCTTAGTTGAAATAACATTAATGTTCTCCAATTCAGCCTCATTCGTTTCATCAACATAATCTGTCGTATATCATAGAAACTCTTCGATTCACCATCAATATTGCATTCATCATATAACTTTAGTAACTCAGATATGATGGATGATTTGGAGGGACTGGATTTTTGTGGAGCTAAGACAGGTTATGATAAATTGGCCATGAAGATGGTCTGAGCAGTGGGTTCGTCGTAAACATCCGAATCAAAGGCATCACAATCATCAGCTTGGAAGATATTTGGATCATTAAGAGCTAAATCCTGGATAGGTTGTTCATCCACATCATCATCAAATGTCTTTCCATCATCCCCAGCAAGAAAAGTCAATTCTTCATCATTCAGCATAGCTCCATTCTCTTGAGCTTGCATGAGTAACATTTTATCCATGAAGTAGTCTGAGTTCTGAGGACGCTTTGTCTGAGTGCAATTCTTTGCGATGTGACCCAAACCCCCACAGTTGTAGCATTTGGGTTGCCTTCCTTGTCCCTGATTAACATTTCCAATCCTGTTCTGCAAATTGCCTCTAGCAGCATTCCTTTGATTCACATTTTGTCTGCCCTGAACATTTTGTACCAATACTCTTCCATCTTCCACAACAGCTTTATTTCGTGGATTAGAGGAAGCTCTGAGTTGGTTGTTGGTTGGTGGAAGTACAGCTCTAAATTATTGAATGAACAGAGACACTTGGTTAAAAAGGTTGTCAATCATTTTATCAGTATGAGAATACCCTGAGTCAAGATGGGTATTCATGGCAATGTGCTGGACATGAAAGCAAGTGATTCATTAGTAGTGGGTGGATTGAGCTTTTCTCTTAGTTGACGATCAAACGCTGCATGTTTCTCATGTTGTTGTAAGTAGGCAAACAACTGTTCATAGTTGGTATTCCTCAGTCCTTTGTTAAGTTTCACTGCTGTGACAAAACGATCCCACTCGGGTGACATGTTGTTGACAAATTTAGAGTTGAGTTGGATGTTAGGCATTGTCATTCGGATCATTCTCATGTCATTGACAAGCTTATGAAATCTGACATAGTAGTCGGTAATGTTTTCACCAGGATTCATCTTGAAATGCTCAAATTCATCATACAGCTGTGACTCACGGTCTTCTTTGGTCAGTTCCGAGCCAGATAGAAGCATTTTAACATTGTCCCAAACCGCTTTTGCTTCAGTGTTGAAATTGATTAGTTTATAAACATCTTTGGGCAAACCTTGTATCACGATGTTGGAGGCTCAAATATCTGCATCATATCGCTTCTTTTCAGCCTCACTGAGGTCATTGTAGGTACGCGGCCTGTCAATTCCATGGGTGGGAGTTCCATCATCAGCTGTGGAGATGACATCCCTTGTTGTACCCATCTGCAGGGGACCTTCATCAATTGATCGCAGAATATTCTCATCATTTTCCTGGCCCCGACAGTAAAGTCTGATTCTTTGCACCCATGATTCATGATGAGTGTGTAAATACTCATTATTTTTACCTAATCTGGGCTGCCAAAGCATCCAAAAACACTCAAATATGCATCATAATACTGAAAATATCCCAGGAATGTGTTTTATATGTTTCAGATGCAAAATAATCAAAAACAAATGAAAAATGAACAAAGTTTGCATAATTAGCAGTTTCAGTCCCTCAACTTTCAAAAGTTATCAAAACTAATCCCTGGTTATTCTAAAAACATGAAAAAGTCACCAAAGGTCCTTTTTGAATCACAAATAACATAATTAGTCCTTTGGTGCAAAGTTTCACAAAATTACAAGTTTAATCCCTCAACTTTGCAAAATTGACAAAAATGGTCCCTGGGATATAAAAACTTTGAGAAAAACAATTTTTGTCCTTTTACTTCTCATCTATGGCAGGAATGGTCCTTGATTGAAAAGTTTGGTGAAATTACAAGATTGGTCCCTAAAGTTTCAAGTTTGGCAGATTTAGTCCCTGGGAGTTTAAAAAATGGAAAAATCAATAAGGGTCCGTTTACTATTGAGGATTGGCAATTTTCATCCCATTAAGAACTTTGGAAGAATTCCAGAATCGGCCCCTCAAATTTTTGTAAATTGCATAACTGGTCCTTGTGATAACTTACCAAACCAAACGGGCCTTATTATTATTATAAGCCCCAAACCAAATCCAACCCAACACAAAAACTCCACCAGCCCACTCCCTATCCCCTTGGCCCAACCCCTAAGCCCACTACCCACAAAAACCGTTCTAAATAATGAACGGTCAAACAATTTGACCACCTCATCCCCTTCCCTCTCACACTCCCTCCCCACTTGCAGATCACATCAACCCCCATCACCTGACCACCACTTGCTTCCACCGCCCCATCCACCATCTCTAGACACTACAAAACATCCACAATTAATGCAAACCCACCCCCACACTCCACAGACCCCAATTGGTATCAAAACCAATTTTCCCGCCAAAACACGTGGCAAGCTTTGGAGGCATCTCAGTAATCCAACGGCTTAGGAAAGAGATGGGAAATGATCAGAAGGGTCCAAGGAACCCTATTCGTCAGCTATAAAAGGAGGAGAGGCAACAAGGAAGATATATTAGTATAACTTAGTTTAAATTATGTCGTATAATTAATTTTCAAGTTTTTAGTGTATGATTTAGCTTTCAAATGTTGTATTTCATGCTTTCAGTGTAATTTAAACTCTTTCCAATAACATAAATCAAGTTTCAGTTGCTATCTCAATTTGTGCCATTTTAATCTTTATTTCAAAAATCAGAATAAGCTTTATTGTTGTTGTTGATTGATCATATGGACTCACTTGGTCACATTGGATCCTAGAAAGCTTAATAAAGCTTTTAGAGACTCTAAAACACAGTTTAGTGGAAAAAATCAAAAAAATACAAAAAAAGTCAACGAATGTCAAATTCCAAGTTCAGAGTGACTCAAGCTGGAGCAGGGTGAATTTTGGATGGCCCTGGGTTAGTTGCCTTGTGGAAGGCTTATAGGAGTGTTCTCAGGTCCTGGTTCTAGTTCACAGTTTAGCTTGGATGGCATGAAGTAAGAAATTTTCTCAATTTTTTGTTCTAGTACTCCTAAGCTTATTGTCTGTGTATTTATGCTCATTTAAGTTTATTAGATCATATTAGATTGCTATTATTCTGTTTCTAGATCTAATCTCTTATTTTGCTTTGAAATTCTCTTAATCTGTTAATCTAAGGTGTGTTTGGATTAGAGAGTTTGCCTAAGCTTAGCTGTGTTTCTGTGGTTCATTTCTGTTGCAACATATCACATTAGGGTAATAGTAGATAGTAACCTAAAATGAAGTGCTCATTTACAAAAATGGTCAAAATCACTTTGAATCACTCATAGTGAATCACTGTGTGGGATTTAGTATGGCATAAGCCTCAAATCAATTCAAAAGATGTTCACCAAGCTCATTTCAGGCTTATTATAGCTTAATATAACTTATTCAGTCATTAGAGATCATTAGAATCTCACAAAAGTCAACCTAAGTTCATAATTTCAAAAAGTCAAAAACATACTTGTTTCAGAAATCCAAAAATTGGGAGATTTGTTTTGATTTTTGTATTTGGATTGGGAACCTGAGCTTTTCACAAATCAAAGTCCCTCAGCTCATCTTTAGAAATCTATGTTCAGCTTATTTTAGTGAATTTTATACAAGCTTGTGCAAGTGCTTCTTTAAGCTTGCAGGGCAAGTACTTGCCCTGTGCACAGGAAATTGACCATTTTCAATAGGCCATAGATTGTTCAATAGTGGGCCCCATAGTGTGATTATTGGCTTTTTGGAAAGCTAATCAGCTGATCTTTCAAGTTCATAGCTTATTTTGCAATTTCTAGCTTATCTAATAGGGCTACAAGTAGCTTTTAGTTTGTCCCATTTAACTGTGTACACTGAGTCACTCAGTGTTTGAAACCAAGTTCCAAGCACCACCCAGTGCTCAATAATAAGCCATAAGCCTAGCTTATTGGCTTATTGAGAAGCTCTCCAGTCCACCTTCAAGGTTCAATCCTTATTTTGGACTACCCTTGACTTCTGTGGACCCCACAGAGGTCCAAAGTTCATGTGTTTGGCCTGGTTTGGCCTAGTATTTTGATAAGTGCTTATTTGGTTCATAATAGCTTATCCAGAGTGCTTATTTTGTGTCCTTTGCCTTATTTCTAGTTGTTAATCATCTGTTGTTGCTCATTTGTCTATTTCAAAGCTTTTTCAAAAAATACATAAGTCCTAATAAGCTAATAAGTCCACTGTTAAGCACAAAGGGGTTCACATAGCTTATTAATAAGCTATAACAAAAGTGTTTTCATAAAAGTTGATCATTTTTAGCTTATAGTCATCTGTCAATAAGAAAAACCAATGTTGACATAAATAATGCCTAAAAACATTATTAACATGTTATCAATATCTCTATGTTTTAATTATCACAAAATATAAACTCATAGAACTAAAACTTGTGACATAAACAAGTATTTAGTGATTAATATTTCTCTTTACATCCAAATCACTTAAGGTATGAATAAACAAAGTGTTTAGTGCATTTTATGATCAAAGGAAAGTTTAATTAAGCATTACAAAGTTTATTTAATTATATAAACATATTATATATTTTTGAAAAACACTTTTGGTAATAAAGAAAAATGTTTTATTCATACTAAATATATGAATTCAAATTTTCAACCAAAATCAGTTAGTTTTTCACCAAATAAATTTTCCGCACTAAAAGACAAAGAATCTGGCCGTTTCAGCTGGGCGGCCCCCTTAAATACAAAGGGCGGTCCTCTTAATTTTAAGGGGGCCGGCCATGATTTAAGGGGACCGGCCACGCTCCTCTGTCAGAATCTGTTGCCTATAAATACCACATTAAACCTGGATTTTTTCCTCACCTTTTGCACTACTAAACTTTCTGATCTAGATCCAAATCTCCATTCTTTTATCCTTTGATCATAAGTATATAAATTCTTTGTTTCAAAGTGATCCAACCTTCATCCTCTCAAGTGCAAAAGAAGAATACTTCTATACCTCAAGACAAGAAGTATTACAACTTGTTGTGGTCTCCACATCCAAGTTGTTGGTGCATCATCAAAGATCATTTACATTATTCTTTGTGAAGATTGTTGTGAATATTTGATTGTAGTTAGTTGTGTTAGATATAGATTGTGTGATTAGTTAGTTGCTTGGTGTGAAGAAGATAAGCTAGGTACTAGATTGGTGTGAACAAGATAGGTGTGAAGTAGTTAGTTGTGAAGTAGATTGATTTGAAGAAGTTGTGTAGAAGTTGTGACTTAGGTGTGACGAAGTTGTGGTGTGAAAAGTGGTGTGTAGATTGGTGTGTATATTGGTGTGTATATTGGTGTGTACGGTTTTCTCCGCCATAAGGGAGCTTGTTGATATAGTGAAGAAAACTCTCGAGTTAGGTGCTCGGGGAGTGGAGTAGGGCAAGGAAGGTGTCCTTGTAGCCGAACCACTATAAATCTCTTGTCTCGCGGTTCGATCTTTCCATCTCTTACTTATTTTATTACTTATCTTTATAATATATTGTGTAGTATTAATTGTTTATATTGTACAAGACTTGAGATCACATATTATCGAATCTAAGTTTTTAAAAGCTAAGCAAAACTCTAAAACAAATTTTTATAGCGAAGTAAAAAGACCTAAAACTATTCAACCCCCTTCTAGTTTTCCACAATTGGTATCAAGAGCCACGTCTAGCAAGATTTTTAAAATACATTGTATTTTAAAACTTGTAACGATCTATGGAATCTGAAAAATATTTAGAAGGGCAATCTATGCAAAGACCACCACTATTTGAAAGTGATTGATTTTTATATTGGAAAAATAGATTCGAAACGTATGTGAAATCAAAAGATCTTGATCTTTGGCATATTATTACCTTTAGTGATTTTCCTCCTATTCAATATAATGTTGAAACTAAAATGAATGAAATTGTATCTTTTGAAGAACAAAATGATGATTTGAAAAAGAAATTAGCAAAAAATAATGAGGCTAAAATGGTAATTTATAATGCGCTACCACGCAAAGAATATGAAAGAATTTTTATGTGTAAAACCGCCAAAGAAATTTGGGATTCTTTACTAATTACTCACCAAGGTAATAGCCAAGTCAAAGATAATAAAATAGATCTTCTTGTACAACAATATGAACAATTTACGATTCCGGAAGAGGAATCAATTGATAATGCTTTTGCTAAGTTTAACACTATCATCACAAGTTTAAAAGCACTTGATGAGACATTTTCTAGTAAAAATTGTGTTAGGAAATTTCTTAGGGCATTGCATCCAAAATGGTGAGCTAAGGTCACGACAATCGAAGAATCAAAGAACTTGATGACGTTATCACTAGATGAACTAATTGGCAACTTGAAGGTTCATGAAGAAATCATAAGAAGAGATTCGGAAACGGTCAAAGTCAAGAAAGAACAAACCAAATCAATTGCTCTAAAAGCCAAAAAGGAACCTAGTGATGATGATGATTCAAGTGACAAAAGTGAAGACGAAGAATATGCAATGGCCGTAAGAGAATTCAAGAAGTTCTTCAAGAGACGAGGAAGATTCACTAGATCATCACGAGACGAAAGAAAAGCACTCCAAAGAAATAGAAGTGACAACTACGGGAAGAGAAAATGCTTTAGATGTGGAAGTCCAAATCATCTCATTGGCGAATGTCTAAAGCCACCGGGTTATGAAAGTCAATGTGCTTTTGTTAGTGGAACATGGAGTGATAGTGACAAAGAAGAAGTTGAAAAGCCAAGAGACGAAAAGTGTTTTATGGCAAAAGAAACCGACGAAATATGTTTAGGAATTGACTTGGAACCTGACGAATGGATCAAAGATAGCGGATGTTCGAGGCACATGATGGGGAATCGCAATCTATTCTCTACATACAAGGCATACAATGGAGGTAACGTTATTTTCGGTAGTGACTTACGTGGAAAAATCATTGGCAAAGGTACGATCTCTCAAGACTCACTTACTATTGAAAATGTAGAGCATGTAGATAAATTAACATATAACTTGCTTAGTGTAGGACAAATATGTGATAATAAATGTAGAGTCACATTTACCGAAGATAATAGCGAAATAGTTAAGGATGGAAAAATTATAGGTAGAGGAATTAGAAAAGGTGGCATATATGTTATGAAACTAGGAAACAAACCTGAGGATAGGATATGCCTAACGACCCTAGATGAAAACTCTACACTATGGCATAGGAGATTAGGACATGCTAATATGCAACAAATACAATCTTTGGCCTCTAAGGAATTAGTTAGAAATTTGCCTAATCTAAAATATGACAAGCATTTTTGTGATGCATGTAAAATTTGAAAACAAGCTCATGCTAGTCACAAAGCCAAGAATATAGTATCCACTACTAGATGCCTAGAATTATTACATATGGATCTTTTTTGTCCATCCGCTGTGCGGAGCTATGGAGGAAACAAATATACCTTAGTGATAGTAGATGACTACTTACGATACACGTGGACTAGGTTTTTAAGTGACAAGACCCAAGCCTTTGAAAAATTCAAAATATTTAGTAGAATGATTCAAAATAAATTAGGATGCTCAATAGTTGCCATTAGGACGGACCATGGTAGGGAATTTGATAACGAAGTACAATTCGGAAAATATTGCGAGTTAAATGGAATATCTCACAATTTCTCCGCTCCTCGTACTCCTCAATCAAATGGCGTAGTAGAAAGAAAAAATAGGTCACTACAAGAAATGAGTAGAACTATGTTAAATGAACAATACATCCCACAAAAATTTTGGTGTCACGCCGTAGATACATCAACTTATATTTTAAATAGGGTATCAATTAGATGAAATCTAGGAAAAACTCCTTATGAGTTATTAAGAGGTAGAAAACCAAACTTAAGCTACTTTAAGGTATTTGGAAGTAAATGCTATATTTTAAACACTAAGGACTATCTCACTAAGTTTGATCCAAAATCAAATGAAGGAATATTTTTAGGATACTCACAAAATAGCAAAGCATATATAATACTTAACAAACACTCCATGAAAGTAGAGGAATCACTAAATGTAACATTTGATGAAACACCACCACCTCCTAAAACATTACCTTTAGAAGATGATGATTTAATCGAAGATGAAGCTATTGAGGTTAGTAAAACAAAACACATAGGAAATGATAATGAAGACATTCACTTAGAAAATAACGAAACTATTAATATTAAAGAATCTAGATCTCATCCATTAGACAATATAATAGGACATCTTAACCAAAGAACCCTTAGGTCACAAGCCCAAGATAAAAATAATTTCGTTTGTTTCCTCTCAGCAATAGAACCTAAGAATATTAGTGAGGCTTTAAAGGATGAAAGTTGGGTTATAGCTATGCAAGAAGAATTAAATCAATTTAAGGCGAATGATGTTTGGGAATTAGTCCAAAATCCAAAGGATATGACCATCATAGGAACCAAATGGGTATATAGGAATAAGTTAGACGAGAATGGAATAGTTACTAGGAATAAAGCTAGGTTAGTTGCCCCTAGGTTATAATCAACAAGAAGGAATTGATTATGACGAAACTTATGCCCCTGTAGCTAGACTAGAATCGATTAGGATATTACTTGCCTATGCTTGCGCCCTAGATTTTAAGTTATTCCAAATGGATGTGAAAAGTGCATTCCTTAACGGTTTTATCAATGAGGAGGTATATGTGGCACAACCTCCAGGATTCATTGACTTCGCAAAACTCGATTATGTTTATAAGTTAAAGAAAGCTTTGTATGGACTCAAACAAGCTCCCAAAGCTTGGTATGATCGATTAAAAGCTTTTCTTATTAAACATGATTATTCCATGGGAATGGTAGATAACACTCTTTTCACTAAAAGGAAAGACCCAAATCTCATCATTGTCCAAATATATGTTGATGACATTATATTTGGATCGACTTGTCAAGACATGTGTGATGAATTTTCCAAAATCATGCATGATGAGTTTGAGATGAGTATGATGGGTGAACTTAACTTCTTCCTAGGATTACAAATAAAACAATTAGAAGATGGAATATTTTTTAACCAATCTAAGTACATTAAGGAAATGCTTAAGAAGTTTGGCCTAGAAGACTCAAAACCCATGAAAACTCCCATGTCTACGGAGGTAAAGCTCACAAAGGATGATGAAGGTGAGTCTGTAGATAACACCAGGTATAGAGGAATGATAGGTAGTTTACTATACTTGACGGCAAGTAGACCCGACATCATGTTTAGTGTCTGCCTTTGTGCCCGTTTTCAAGAGGATCCCAAAACCTCTTACCTAGAAGCGGTTAAGCGTATCTTCTGATACGTTAAAGGCACTATACACTTAGGATTATGGTATCCTAAGGAATCCGGTATAGAAACCATTGTCCATGCGGATTCGGATCATGCGGGAGACTACGTAGATAGAAAGAGCACTAGCGGTATTTGCACGTTTATGGGATGTTGTCTAACGTCTTGGTTTTCGAAGAAGCAAACCGCTCTTGCTATTTCTACCACCGAAGCCGAATATGTAAGCGCCGGAAAGGCATGTCAACAAGCACTATGGATGAAACAAGCTCTCGTAGACTATGGCATTAGGTTAGAAAATGTCCCCATTATGTGCGATGACAAAGGTGCGATAGATTTAAGTAAAAATCCGGTGCAACACTCTAGGACTAAACACATAGAAATACGTCACCATTTTCTTAGGGATAATGAACAAAAAGGAAATATATCTATAGAAAATGTTGCATCGGAAGACAACATTGCGGATATATTCACAAAACCTCTTAAGCGTGAATTATTCAACCACTTGCGTTTAGGATTAGGAATGATGGAACAAGTTGACTAAATTATATTGAATTATCTCAAATTTATATTTGCATGAAATTCATTTTTCTTCCATTTCACCTATTCTGAGTCTAGGAATCTATTTCGCACAAAACTAAAGATTGAGAAAAGCTATTTTCTTTACATAAACCGTTTTGTAAAACTCAATCAATTTTCTCTAAAAATTATTCTCACAATCTAGGAACCCCATGAAAATCAATTTCCTTGCATTGTTGACTAATCCTAAAAACATTCTATTTCAAAATCATGCATAAATTCTCACATAAATTGTCAAGATATATAATCTAATATATGTCTTTGACATTCATGATCGAGCAAAAATTGAATCAAGGAGATTATTTGGATTGTTTCTTAGGACCGTTACTTCTTTTTGCTTCTAGGAGTCGAAACAATCACAACTCCACATTTGTTGCATATAGACATTGACTAGGACAAATTCATTAATAAGGGTGTCATCTTGATCCATCATTAGTTGTTCACTCACTAATTATCCTTGCCTTTAATCTAAGATAGATGCCTTAGGAAGCTTAATAGTGCTTACCTTTATTTGCCTCCTCTTGCTTATTATATGTTGATTATTTGCTCTTGTGTTTATGTGTTTTTACATGCATGCTATATCTTGATTAGATTAGACTCTATATTGCCTAAGAGAATTGAACTTGCTTGAATTCTAATCCAAACACATAACCTTTCTGCAAATTTTCTGCCAAAAACCCAATTCTGGCAACCTGGAAATCACCAGATGGGCGGCCCCCTTAATTTTGTAAGGCGGCCCCCTTAATCATTAAGGGGACCGCCCCCTAATTAAGGGGACCGGCCATCTGATGGTCGGGTTTACAGAATCTTTTCTGCTTTTTAGCCCATTTCAACCTACATTTCCCATTTTTCACCAACACATTTTGTCCTAATCCCCCAAACAAACCTTATCCATCCTTAAACACACAAATCTTACACTATAAATATCCCCAATCCTCGAAACTCTCCATTCATCCCATCATGAACTCTCCAAACAAACCAAAATCAAAAGCCTCAAGGCTAGCAAGGATGACGGAAAAACCCGTTTGGCGAAGAAAAAGCCCTCGAAACAAATCCATCATCATAAATGAAGTTGGAAATCATTCCTCACCCCTAACTTCTTACTTCCCAAACCTTGCATCAAACCAACAAGGTCATTCATTTGATCCACTTTACAAACCATACAACATTGGCCAAACATCTTCCTTCAAGCCAAACTACACCTCTCAACCTCCAACAACTTATAATGATCCATGCAAGTTTGATCAACCATCAAACTACAATTCCAACCACACAAACCCAACTCATCCATACCAAACCTATGATCCCCTCCACATTGCCACGGAAAACAAAAATTCCGTGATGAAATAAACCAAGTCCATGATCTTAGTGATCTCCTTGCTATGCATCTTGCACAACGCAACAAAGGGCAACCTCCATCATCACCCTATGCAAATTGCCTCCCCCACTCTCTCAACTTGGATCAAGTTACAAACCACACTCACTTTTGCCCTTGTTGCATATTCCTTCAAAAACAAATCCTCTACTTGAGTGAAGATATTTCTTGGATTGAATATCTTCTCACTCGCAATCATCCAATACCACCCTTAACACGATACAACATCGTGAGATCCACTTCTTCCGTTCCACACTCCACTTCATATCCCTCTCAATCAAACATCTAAGCTTTATGCTTATGTTTCTCTTCAAGCAAATAAAACAATCAACCATGGGTTGCAAGCAAGTCCAAGTGCTCTCTTAGGCAAAATAGGACTATGTCTTTTCTTTTGTGTTATTTTTATCAATATGCTTCAATCATATTGAATGCTGTAATGCTTATCATTTCTATAATGCTTGAATGAATCTATGTTTAGTTGCAAAACTGTTGCCTTGCATATATGTGTATCTTGCTCTCTTCAAATATTTTTGTAGCAAAGATCTCCATTGCTCGTTCCCTTGGTGCTCTCAAATGAGGGGGAGCATTCTACCCGTTTAAACTTCCCTCGCGAAGCTTACTCGGCTTAACCTTTTTAATTAATACAAAAAGGGGGAGAAGAGAAATGTAAACTATATAATACTTGTCTAAAAACAAGTTTTAGATATATTGAGTTTAAGGTTTTGTAATAATCAAAAAGAGGGAGATTGTTGACATAAATAATGCCTAAAAACATTATTAACATGTTATCAATATCTCTATGTTTTAATTATCACAAAATATAAACTCATAGAACTAGAACTTGTGACATAAACAAGTATTTAGTGATTAATATTTCTCTTTACATCCAAATCACTTAAGGTATGAATAAACAAAGTGTTTAGTGCATTTTATGATCAAAGGAAAGTTTAATTAAGCATTACAAAGTTTATTTAATTATATAAACATATTATATATTTTTGAAAAACACTTTTGGTAATAAAGAAAAATGTTTTATTCATACTAAATATATGAATTCAAATTTTTAACCAAAATCAGTTAGTTTTTCATCAAATAAACTTTCCCCACTAAAAGACAAAGAATCTGGCCGTTTCAGCTGGGCGGCCCCCTTAATTACAAAGGGCGGTCCCCTTAATTTTAAGGGGGCCGGCCATGATTTAAAGGGACCGGCCACGCTCCTCTGTCAGAATATGTTGCCTATAAATACCACATTAAACCTGGATTTTTTCCTCACCTTTTGCACTACTAAACTTTTTGATCTAGATCCAAATCTCCATTCTTTTATCCTTTGATCATAAGTATATAAATTCTTTGTTTCAAAGTGATCCAACCTTAATCCTCTCAAGTGCAAAAGAAGAATACTTCTATACCTCAAGACAAGAAGTATTACAACTTGTTGTGATCTCCACATCCAAGTTGTTGGTGCATCATCAAAGATCATTTACATTATTCTTTGTGAAGATTGTTGTGAATATTTGATTGTAGTTAGTTGTGTTAGATATAGATTGTGTGATTAGTTAGTAGCTTGGTGTGAAGAAGATAAGCTAGGTACTAGATTGGTGTGAACAAGATAGGTGTGAAGTAGTTAGTTGTGAAGTAGATTGATTTGAAGAAGTTGTGTAGAAGTTGTGACTTAGGTGTGACGAAGTTGTGGTGTGAAAAGTGGTGTGTAGATTGGTGTGTAGATTGGTGTGTATATTGGTGTGTACGGTTTTCTCCGCCATAAGGGAGCTTGTTGATATAGTGAAGAAAACTCTCGAGTTAGGTGCTCGGGGAGTGGAGTAGGGCAAGGAAGGTGTCCTTGTAGCCGAACCACTATAAATCTCTTGTCTCGCGGTTCGATCTTTCCATATCTTACTTATTTCATTACTTATCTTTATAATATATTGTGTAGTATTAATTGTTTATATTGTACAAGACTTGAGATCACATATTATCGAATCTAAGTTTTTAAAAGCTAAGCAAAACTCTAAAACAAATTTTTATAACGAAGTAAAAAGACGTAAAACTATTCAACCCCCTTCTAGTTTTCCACAACCAACAAAAAAAACAAATTTAAAAATAGTGATAGCTTCTATTTAAGCCATTTGGCTTATTGTTCAGCTTTTCAGAAAGCATTTTTCATTTTTATATTTTTCTAAATTTTCTTTTACCTTAAAGTATTTTCAGTAATTTTCTTAGATTTTTCTCTTTTAATTTAATAATTATTAGAATTAATATTAGTTTAATTAAATAATTAAGTAATAATAGTAATTAAATAGTTTTATAAATTTTTAGATAACAACAGTAGGTTTTTATATTTTTCCTAGGTTTCATTAATCATTTAGAATTTTTAGAAAATAGTCTCTTAAATTCTACTGTTAATTTTCTAATTTTTTTAATTAATTTAGTTAAATTAGATATTAATTAATAAATAAGTAAATAATTAGTAAAATAGTCTAAAAATAATTTTTATAAGTTTTTTATAATTTTTTAGGATTCCTGAGATGGTTAATTAGATTTATGAATTTTTCTATAATTTTCTAGTCAATTTTAGTATTATTAGTAATTTAAAATATTTTAAATAGTTTAATTAATATAATTAGTATTTAATTAATAAAAAAACCCACAAAAAGACAAAAATACATAATTTTAATTTTAATTTTATTTTAAGTTATTTTAGACTTTTAGAAATTAATTTTGCTATTTCCTAGTTTAAATTTGTATTATTAAGTTTTTAAGTTAATTAATTCTAATTAAATAGTTAAATAGTTTTTATTTAAATAATAAAAAATTAAAAAAAATAATTTTCTTTTTAATTTCATTTTCTTTCATAATTAAGTTTGTAAAATTTTCACTTGCACCCCCTGTAGTTGTAAATTGTTTAAAAACTCATCTTTTCTTCTGTCTGCAATCATTTCTGATTTCCAATTTGCATACGTGTAATTATATATGCGTATCTGTTATTGTTAATACTGTTTCAATTGTTCAAATATCAAGGAATCAGTAGTATAATCACTTCTCAATCATCTTTGGTTACTGTCCTCAGTGCCACTCATTCTCAAAAACGTTTTCAAACACCATTTCAATCTCGTTGGGACATAACGACCCGGGGATAAACTATACTATTCACGGAGCATTGACTCTAGGCTGCTTGACTTTGTTGACCAAATCACTTGGTCAATTTAGTTGACCGTTTAGGCTCAATCAAAATTTGGCGCCGCTGCCGGGGAAGTTGTTGCGTGTTTTTAAAACATTTTAAATTTAGTGGTTTTCAAAACCCTCCCTGTAAAAATTTCACCACTTTTGTAAAAGTTTTTGTAAAAATATAATCATATCAAAAAGTTCATTAACACTTTTCCTGAAGTGTTAACAACACCAAAAAAAAAATCAAAAACAACAAAACAATCGTGAAGTTAAATTACTTCGGTTTCTTTAAGATTACAACCTACACAGGTGGAATACGGAAGTTCTGACATTAAATTGCGAACTGAAGAGAGATCCATTCTTCTCTCCCGCCACCCTACGAGTAATTTTAAAGAAGTCGATTTCGGTTAACGAATCGATAACAAAAATATTTCCAAAAGTTTTCTGCACACGCGCCCGAAAAGCCCCAAAAACAATTTTTCTGTTAATAATCAATACATAAAATTTTACCACCGCAAACCAAGGCAGAACACCTACCAACTAGGGGGTGTGAACATAATAAGTTCCCAAACTAAAGATTAAAGCCTGCCATTGTATCCCTGTGAGTGGTGTACCTTTTTCAAAGAAGCCATTCACTTATGATTATTGGTTTAAGTTCCCTGTTGTTTTACCTCGAATTTGTTTTGAAAAATTGTTTTTAGTGCATGCGCACTCGTTCACAAACAAAGCGTAAAAATAAGAAAAACGTACACGAGCTACGTACTTTTATTGAAGAACCAAAAACAGAAATGGATGACGGGTCACCACCACCTCCTGACCCTCCCAAGGATGAGCCAGCTCCCGATCTCCGAACGATGGAGGAGTTGTGTCAGCCTACCATGCAAGGGAGAGGCGGACCTATTGCACCACTCACCATTGAGGCTACGGACTTTGGCCTCAAGCACCACATGATCCAACAAGTCCAGAATTCGTATCAATTCCACGGATTACCGGGTGACGATGCTAACAAGCATCTTGACAAATACCTTACCGTCACCCAAAGCATGAAACAACACGGTGTCACCGATGATGCCCTCCGTCTATATCTCTTCCCCTATTCTCTCCCCCATCATGCCACAGCTTGGTTTGACCGACTCCCCAAGAATTCGATTCGTACCTTTGATGAAATGGTAACCAAGTTTTTAGCAAAATATTTTCCACCTTCTATTGTTACCAAGTTACGTAATGATATCAGCAACTTCCGGCAGCGTCTCGATGAGTCTCTATTCGAGGCTTGGGAACGTTATAAGCTCGCAATTGATCGGTGCCCTAACCACAATATGTTAAAAGTTACCATCATAGATACCTTCTATAATGATCTAACATTGAGGCACCTAGACATTCTCAATGCTGCTGCTGGTGGGACCTTCATGAAAAGACGTCCCGAAGAATGCTATGATCTAATTGAGAACATGACTGCCCACCATAATTTTTGGGATTCCTCTGTGGAGAGGGATGAGCCATGTAAATCAATCATTCCTTCGTCATCATCATCTCCTGATATCACGGTTCTCACTAAAAAGATGGACGACTTTGCTACAGCTATGTTGAGGATGAACCAAACCCTCTAAAATCAACATGTGAAAGCCGTAGCCCAAAGTTGTGAAACTTGTGGAGGCCCACATCTATATTCCGAGTGTCCAGCTACTGCTGGTTATCCTCAAGATTTATGCTGCTCAAGGTTCCTACAACATGGGGGTAAGTCTTACCAACCACAATGGGACCGTAATCTCTTAAGCTATCGTTCCAACAATTTTCTTGGACCTCCCAGTTTTAACGAAAATCAAAACCGTAACTCAAATCAAAATCAGAATCGAGGAGATTTTAACCAGGGTCAAAACCCGAACCAAAATCAAGGTCATTTTAATCAAAATAATTTTCAAAATGGTAATCAAAATCAAGGTTTTCAAGGAAATTTTCAAAGAAACCAAGGTCAAGGGAATTACAATCAAGGTAATTTCAATCAGAGAAACAATTTTCAGGGTAACAACAACCAAAACCAAGGAAATTTTCAAAACAACCGTGTTCCAAATTTTCCTAACCAAAATCAAAGTGTTGTTCAACCCCAGCCTTCCTCCGATGAAGTGTTAAAACAATTCATGAAAGCACAAGAAGAAACAAATCGGTTATTGGTCAGCAAGATCTCTGAACTTCAGAAGTCTTTAAATGATCGACCCTCGGGCTCAGGTACACTACTG
Source organism: Artemisia argyi (assembly GCA_030686995.1). Lineage (NCBI taxonomy): Eukaryota > Viridiplantae > Streptophyta > Magnoliopsida > Asterales > Asteraceae > Artemisia > Artemisia argyi. The sequence goes on from CM060687.1 coordinate 35,127,911, forward strand.
AGCAACACGATTGCTAACCCGATGGGCGATGTTAAGGCGATGACTACCCGAAGTGGAGTATCATACAATGGACCCACGGCTCCCTCTACCTCTTCTTCTCCTCCTACCAAGGTAGCGGAACGTGAACCTGAGGTTACCACGGACACGGTACTTCCTACTAATAACGGAGGTACTAACAACATCCACCCTCAAGTTGTCTCGGTCCCGACTCCCAAGTCAAAAGTTGTATTTTTTCCTCCGGAAAGTTCTGATGAAATTCCAAAGAACAATCCCAAGCCTTCGATTCCATATTCTTCACGTTTGAATGATCAAAAGACCCGCGAAAAAGCTAACCATCAGATGGAAAAAATCTACCAAATTTTCCAAGAATTACATTTCGATATCAGCTTCACGGATGCTCTCCTTCTGATGCCTAAATTTGCATCAACAATCAAGAATTTGATAAGTAACAAGGAAAGACTCTGTGAGATGGCCAAAACTCCACTGAACGAACATTGCTCAGCAGTGCTCTTGAAAAAGCTTCCCGAAAAGCTTGGAGATCCCGGGAAATTTCTCATTCCTTACATTTTCCCGGGGATGGTTGAATGCTTTGCCTTGGCCGATCTTGATGCAAGAATTAACCTTATGCCTCACTCAGTCTGGAAGAAACTCTCTCTTCCTGAGCTCACTCCTACCTGCATGACTCTCGAGCTTGCAGACCGTAATATATCTCGTCCCCTCGGCATTGCCGAGGATATCTTCGTGAAAGTAGGAAAGTTCCATTTTCTGGCAGATTTAGTGATTGTTGATTTCGATGCTGACCCAAGAGTTCCTCTCATTCTCGGGAGGGGATTCTTAAGAACGGGTCGTGCTCTAATTGATGTTTTCAAAGAAGAAATCACTTTGCGTGTTGGTAGAGAAGCCATCACATTCAACCTTGATCAAACTTCAAGATACTCCTCCAACTATGACTCTGAATCGATAAACCGAATTGACATCATCGATGTTGCTTCAGAGGAGTATTCTCAAAAGGTTCTTGGTTTCTCTCCAACTGGCAGTACCACTCTTTCTTCTGAACCTATCATATCCGACTCTTCCCCTTCTCTCACTCCGTTTGAGGGGAGTGACTTCCTTTTGGAAGAGGTCGAGGCTTTTCTTGCTCAATATAGCTCAATTTCAAATGAGATTGATGAAAACTATCTTAATTCTGTGGGGGATATTCTTCTTCTTGAAAGATTGTTAAATGACGATCCTTCCCCCTCTCCGTCTCCAAAAGAACTTCATAAAGCGAAAATTAAGTCTATTGAAAAATCTGAAGAATTTCCCGAGGTCGAGCTCAAGGACTTACCTCCTCATCTTGAGTATGCATTTTTGGAGGGTGTTGATAAATTACCCGTCATTATTGCTAAAGACTTGAAAGATGAGGAGAAAACTGCACTCATAAAGGTTCTCAACTCACACAAGCAAACAATTGCTTGGAAACTCTCCAACATTAAGGGTATTAACCCGGACTTTTGTACACACAAAATCTTGATGGAGGATGACTTTAAGCCAGCAGTGCAGTATCAGAGGAGGGTAAATCCTAAAATCTACGAAGTTATCAAACAAGAAGTTCTAAAACTTCTTGATGCGGGATTAATTTACCCTATATCTAACAGTCCTTGGGTTAGCCCAATTCATTGCGTTCCTAAAAAGGGTGGTATAACCGTTGTCACAAACGAGGAAAACGAGTTGATTCCAACTTGTTTGGTCACGGGTTGGCAAATATGCATTGACTATCGTAAGTTGAATGAAACCACCCGTAAAGACCATTTTCCTCTGCCTTTTATGGACCAAATGCTCGAGAGACTAGCGGGGAATGAATACTATTGTTTCCTCGATGGTTTCTCGGGTTACTTCCAAATCCTCATTGATCCACAGGATCAAGAGAAAACTACCTTCAAATGCCCCTACGGAACTTTTGCCTACAGACGTATGCCTTTCGGCTTATGTAATGCACCTGACACGTTCCAAAGGTGCATGATGTCAATATTTTCCGACATGATCGGGAAAACTATGGAGGCATTTATGGATGACTTTTCAGTCATCGGGGATTCATTCCAGTCTTGTCTCTCCCACTTGGAAAAGATGCTAAACCGTTGTGAAGATACGAACTTGAGTCTCAACTGGGAGAAGAGCCATTTTATGGTTAAAGAGGGCATTGTCCTCGGCCATAAAATTTCAAAAAATGGGATTGAGGTTGACAAAGCCAAAATTGATGCCATCGCTAAATTACCTCATCCCACTACCGTCAAAGGTATTAGGAGCTTTTTGGGTCACGCCGGCTTCTATCGTAGGTTTATCCAAGATTTCTCGAAAATCGCCCGGCCTATGACACATCTCCTCGAGAAGGATGCTCCTTTTATCTTCTTTCCTGAGTGCATCGAAGCTTTTGAAACTTTAAAGAAAAAGCTTACTGAGGCACCGATTCTTGTTGCCCCCGATTGGGACCTACCTTTTGAGCTTATGTGCGATGCTAGTGATTTTGCCATAGGTGCAGTCTTGGGGCAACGAAAAGCAAAATACTTTCAGCCTATACACTATGCAAGCAAAACTATGACCGAGGCTCAAGGTCATTACACCACCGCTAAAAAAGAACTATTAGCTGTGGTGTATGCCTTTGAAAAAATCCGGCCATACTTGATACTGACCAAATGCGTACTGTATAAGGATCACTCGGCTTTGAAGTACCTCTTTGCAAAACAAGATGCAAAGCCGTGGCTAATCCGTTGGGTTCTCCTCCTGCAAGAATTTGATATCATTATCCGCGATAAAAAAGGAACCGAGAACCTTGCTGCTGATCATCTCTCACGATTAGAAAACCCTCACCAGGATGTGTCCGAGAAACAGGAAATAAATGAAACATTTCCTCTTGAGACACTCAATGTGGTTTCTTTTCGTGGTGACTCTACTACCCCATGGTTTGCCGACTTTGCAAATTGCTATGCGGGTAATTTCATTGTGAAGGGGATGTCGTCCCAACAGAAAAACAAATTCTTTAAAGACGTTAAACATTACTTCTGGGACGACCCCTATTTGTTCAAAATCTGTGCCGATCAAGTCATCAGGCGATGTGTTTACGGACAGGAAGCCATTGATATTCTCAAGGCTTGCCATGCTGGACCCACCGGGGGCCACCATAGTCCTAACTACACTGCCAAAAAGGTGTTCGACTCTGGTTTCTATTGGCCCACGATTTATAAGGATGCCCACGAATTAGTCAAAGCTTGTGACGCTTGTCAGCGTCACGGAAATATTTCACAAAAGAACGAAATGCCACAAAATGTCATTCAAGTTTGTGAGATCTTTGACGTCTGGGGCATTGATTTTATGGGGCCATTCCCATCTTCTTGTGGAAACAAGTACATCCTCGTGGCTGTTGACTATTTGTCAAAATGGGTTGAGGCAAAAGCCTTACCCACCAACGATGCCCGAGTTGTTGTGAAATTTTTGAAATCCCTCTTTGCTCATTTTGGAACTCCCCGTGCCATCAAAAGTTTCTGTTCTAGATCTCCATTTCAATCCTAAAAATCCTTTGATCATTTCATAAGCCTTTGTTTCCAAGTGATCCAAAGCCTCATTCTTTCAAGTGCAAAGAGAAGAATACTTCTATTAGAAGTATCACAACTTAGTATCATCTTGCTATCTAAGTTGTTTGTTTACATTTCCTTGTACATCTCTCATACTTTGGTGAATAAGGTGTATGTATTAGTTAACTAGATTTAGTTGAAGAATCTAGAATTATTGTAAGTGTGAAGTGTGACTTGAAGTGAAGAAGAAGGGTTAGATAGTAGTGGTGATAGGAGATTGTAGCAATAGGAGCTTGTAGTGAAGAAATTAAGGATCTCTAGTGGAGAAGACTAGAAGACATTTGTAGATTGAAGTTGTGAAGACATTAGTGGCTTGAAGGTGTCAAGACATTAGTGCATTGAAGGTGTGAAGACATTAGTGGCTTGAAGGTGTCAAGACACTAGTGCATTGAAGTTGCAAAGATATTAGTGACTTGAAGGTGTCAAGACATTAGTACTTTGAAGGTGTGAAGAGAATAGAAGATCGGTGTATAGAAGATTGGTGTGTAGAAGATTGGTGTGAAGAAAATAGTAGATTGGTGTGAAGATTGGTGTGTAGATTGGTGTGTAGATTGGTGTGTAGATTGGTGTGAAGATTGGTGTGTAAATTGGTGTGTATATTGGTGTGTACGGTTTTCTCCGCCATAAAGGAGGTCTTTGATCTAGTGAAGAAAACTCTCGAGTAGGTGACTCGGGGAGTGGAGTAGGGCAAGGAAGGTGTCCTTGTAGCCGAACCACTATAAATCCTTTGTGTCTCGGTTTGATCTTTCCATCCCTCACTCTTTGATTTATTACTTACTTGCATTTCATACATAGTCATAATTGATAGTATTGTGCATATGTTGATTTCACATAAAGATCAAACTAAAATCCATTCATAAAACTAATCTTACAAAAACCAACCTAGTACATAAAATTATATCTATACACTACTACACATATATATGCTTACATAAAATATATGAAATTGTATATTCTTTCCTAACATTATACATAAGCATTGTATATATAAAACCTTTAATAAATCTTGTATTTATACTTTTGTAGTTAAGTGTTTTGAAATTGTACATTATACATAAGTAATATTTACACAATATCATAAATTAACTAGTATATATATTTATGTATAAAAGTGATTTGAAGGTTTCATCTTAGAAACTATCTGTTATAAAATAAGCAAAACGAAAAAGACGTAAAACTATTCAACCCCCCTTATAGTTTTCCACAATTGGTACCAGAGCCACGTTTAACAAGATTTTTAAAATATACTGTATTTTAAAACTTGTAACGATCTATGGAATTCGAAAAATATCTAGAAGGAGAATTTACGCAAAAACCACCATTATTTGAAAATGATCATTTTCTTGAATGGAATAATAAATTTGAAAATTATGTGAAATCAATAGATCTTGATCTTTGGCATATTATTTCAATTGGTGATCTTAAACTAACTAAAATGGATTTTGAAAATCAATATAATAATCTTCAAATAAAAATTGATAAAAATACTAAAGCAAAATTACTTATTTTCAAAACTCGACCAAATGTTGAATATGAAAGATTATTTTCTTGTAAAACGGCAAATGATATTTGGAAATGCTTTTTAAAGTTTCACCAAGAGAAATGTAAAACCAAAGATGATAAACTTGATATTGCGCATGAAATTGTTACTCTAGAAAATTTAATAGATAAATATTTAGTTGAAATAAACACATGTACTACTAGTTCAAATGTGATCATTGAAGGTACTAATAATGAAGAACACATGTGTCAAATCCGAAGAAAGCATGTTAATAAATCATGGTGCAACAAGGACGATAAAGACGATGTAAATACGGAATACGTGAACATCCCAACAGATGTTAATACAAATAGTGATGACAAGGATTACATGCTCCAAGATCCAAGCAATGCTACAAACAAAACATGGAGCGACATGAAGAATGGAGTTGATCACCGTATAGCGACTGAAGAGTGTACAAGTACAAATAAGGTACAATTCAAAACCAAACATTTTTGCTATGATCAATTTACATTAGAATTTTCAAAAATGGAAAATAGCTTCAAACACTTTTGCAACATTGACTCAAAAATTATTTTTAAAAATGAATCTTCAACATCCGCTGAAAATAACTTTGAAAAAGAAATAATTTTAGAAGACAAAATGTCTAGACTTGAAAGTAATATTGAAATTGATCTTGAATGTAAAAATTGTCAAGACTATAAACATGAAATTAAAATGGAAAAGGAAAAAGCTAAAATATTAGCAAAATTCGAAAATAGTTCTAAATCTTTAAAATATCTACTTAACATTCAAAAGTCATTTTATGATAAAACCGGATTAGGATATACGGCAGATGAGTATTTGACAAATACATCAAAACAAATAAAATTTGTTAAACCTAATGGAAAAATTTAGAACTATTATTATTTACATCCATTGATTATTTCTCTAGTCAAGAAAGTTATTGTTTGTTTGCTAAAACAAACAAATAATGAATTCTTGTACTTCTCGACGACATCCTCTTCATATGCATTTAAGTGCATTGGATGTTCGCTACTAATCAAATCGGACCCATGAGAATCTGGGTACCAAGCTCTCTGTCATGTGTAGGTAATTAACGATCAAAGGAACTACTACTTTTTGGATCGCTCTATTCGCTTTCTTTCATTTGATGACCATTGTCTTTATGGTGTGTTCGTTACTACCTCATGACGAAGGATTCTTGTTCTACCATTCTTAATCTGCACGACTTGTGATGATTGGTGCGACCGATAGTGTTTCTATGATCAAGTCTCCTTGATCCTTTTTGCTTTAGGATATTACTTCGCTTCTTCAACTTGCTTTGAGGAAAACCTTCCTGACGTTTTATATTGCTCTCATGACCACTCTTAAAGAAGAGCTGGACCTGAGGTAAGTTTTCTTTTCAAAAACTTGCCTACATTACATTAAGATAGAGTATGCTTCAATTAGTATATTAATATGTTTTAATTTGCAAGTTGCTATGCTTTTAGATCATGAATACCAATATATGCATACATAACATTAGGATAATTAACCCTCTTATTGCTATATCTATTATCATTTGTTTTAGTTTTCATCTATATTGATAATCTTCTATGATCTAGAATAGAATGCTTGACACTCGTGCTATATGATCTTACTAGTTGCATTAATAGATGTGTTATAATTAAGACTTACTAGTGACTCAATATTACAATGTGTCTTGTATACATGCATATATACATATGTCTATATTGCATTCATTGATGAATTTCTTTGTCCTTTCCTATCTCATTGCATTTAGATGTTCAATGTCTACCATATCTCCCTCACATCTTTAGTTGCCATTAGAGATGATTACATGTGACAATGGGCTAAATCGATTCTCTTGAAGTATATCTTTCACCTGAAATTTCTTGATTATCAAAATCAATATGTCATATTTAAAAACTTCTCTCTTTGAGTTAAAACCCTTCGAATATCTATTTTATGCTTTTTCGAACAACATGCTTAATCATAAGCTATCATAACATTATTTTTATCTTTATCAAAGCAAAAACATTTTTCTTTTTGAAACAAAACAAAATTTGTCCTTGTAGGATACAAACTTGAATGTATTTCAAAACATTAAGCCAAGTATTAGTGAATCAAGAATACTTCATATTTGGTAATCTTCGATAGGTAAATTTAGGAACTCGATTTCTTCTAAAAAAAGAGAATGACTACTGGAGAATCTATCGACTAGAAATTCAATTTAACCTAACGGTTGAATTGCTTCTATGTGAGAAGTTGGGTGTGTGTAACCCGTAAAAATGGTCGTGTTTAGCCTGAATTGAGCACCACTAGTAATAGTCTCATACTCATTCTCCAACTTGATTAAATTGCACTTCCTATATATACCTAACGCTAGTTTACTTTTGTGAACATTGTTTCTCATTAGACTCTTTCGTTCCCAGATTTATGACATTAAGTGAAAACTTACTTTCAAACATTGTTGAATAAAACTAAAAACATTTTATTTAAAACATTATTATTTTCTCACATATTTCATAAACTTATGTGAAAATGACATCCACAATCTAATCAAATCATTTCATGAGAATCATGGTTTGCCCGTATGGATCTTGTTTGTAACAAGTCTTGAAGTTCATATAATCATATCTTCCCACTTGTTTATCATAAGCTATCTTAAATTCATTTGCACTAATCCTACTTACCTTTATCTTCATATAGTTGCATACTTAACTAAGTTTGCTTTATTGCTTCCTTAGTTACCAAACTTAATTGAAATATTAGTAGATGACATGATTATTAGGAATTAATTGTTTTCTCTAATCATTTCTATGATATTCCCTACATTCATGAATAGTATGCTCTATATTGCCTCAAGAGTTGAACTTACTTGAATCCAAATCCAAAAACACAACCTTTTTGAAAATTTTCAGCCAAAAACCCATTTCTGGCATTCTGGGAATCACCAGATGGGCGGCCCCCTTAAATCATAAAGGCGGCCCCCTTAAATTTAAGGGGACCGGCCTCCATTTAAGGGGACCGGCCATCTGATGGTCGGGGATACTACTTTCTTTATCACTTTTTGACCCACTTCAGCCTATACTTCCCAAAATTCACAAACATATCTTGTCCCATACTATCCCTCAAATTTTCCTTCCTAAACCACATTTCTCATACACTATAAATACTCCCCTCCCACCATTAATGCCATCACATCCAAACATGTCATCTTCCAACAACCAAAAACCAAAGATTTCAAGAACCGCAAGGATCTCCGTCAAACCCGTTTGGAGGAGGAAACTTGATTCTTGTCATAACTCTTGTGATGTTGTTTCAAATCAACCAACAACTCAACCTCAAACCCACTCAAATGAGTCATCCCACAACCTATCTTCCACTAATACCCTCATTAATGCTTCCTCTTTTGATGAGCATGCTCAATCCCAAAACAACAATCCCAATATCTCAATCAACACTTCACATATTGCTCATTCAACAAAGACATCATCCACTCATGAAGAACATCTTCCACCCATATCTTGTTTTCATGATTACCCAAGCTCAAACATGTCTCCACCACCTAGAGTACCACCACCGCTTCCTACAACCTCACATGCCACTCCAATGTTGCATGTGCAAACCTTCACCCAAGACAACTATCATGCTCCACCACCATCACCTTCCTCCGAACACTTGAAGTTCGTTGAGGAGCTAAAGGAGGCACATGAGCTTAGTGCTCTTTTAGCATTACATCTTGCTCAACGCAATTTGGATCCACCACAATCAAGCTCACCATCATCACCACATAACAAAAACCAACTTGAGAAGCATGTTAACAATTGCCCTTGTTGCATCTTCCTTCAACAACAAACCATTGCTTTGAATGAGCACTTCACTTGGATTGAGTATCTTCTTACTAGATCTCAACAAACCCCATCACTTGAACAACATCACAACCCTCAACCAACAAACTCCACTTCAAATCCACCACCTCCAAGCTCTACAAACTCACCAACACCCATGGAACCAAGAGTTTACCTCCACTAAACCACCAAGCATTTGATATGCTTATGTTTTCTCATTTTCAAATAAAACTCCTCAACCATTTTGGGATTCAAGAAAGTTTGATGACACTTCTTGTTGGCACTATAGGATGTTCTATGTTATTTAGAATTCTATTTGTATTGCCTTTGTAACAATGATTATGGGTTGACATAATCATTTTTCTATTATTAAATGGTTTAATATATGTTTCTTATTCCCTTGTGCCATGATTATTACTTGCTAATATTATGCTATATGTATTTGCTTGTGCCATGCTTGTGCTTCTAATATTTTTCTTGCAAGAATTACTTTCTCGAAACCTTGGTGCCCTCAAACGAGGGGGAGCATACATCAAGGGGGAGTTTTCTACCCGTTTAAACTTCTCTCACGAAGTTTATTCGGCCTAACCTTTTTGATTCTACAAAAAGGGGGAGAAGTGAATGTAAACTTACAAAATACTTGTCTAAATATTAATTTTTGGATTTAATAAGTTTAGGTTTTGTAATCATCAAAAAGGGGGAGATTGTTGATATAAATAATTGACTGAAAACATTATTCATATCTTCCGATATCTCTATGTTTTGATAATCACAAAACTTAAACTAATCAAACCAAAGATCATGACGTAAACATGTATTTAGTAATAAATAATCACTTTCACCAACAAATCACTTAAGGTATGAATAAACAAAGTGTTTAGTGAAATGTATGATCAAAGGGGTATTTAATTAACTAATACAAAGTTTATTTAATTATATAATCTTATTATATATTTTTGAAAAACACTTTTGGTAATAAGGAAAAATGTTTTAATCATACTAAATATATGATTTCAAATATTTAACCAAAATCAGTTAGTTTTTCACCAAATAAACTTTCCCCACTAAAAGACAAAGTTTCTGGCCGTTACAGTTGGGCGGCCCCCTTAATTATAAGGGGCGGCCCCCTTAATTTTAAGGGGGCCGGCCATGCTTTAAGGGGACCGGCCACGCTCCTCTATCAGAAACGTTTGCCTATAAATACCACCTTAAACCTGGATTTTTTCCCCACCTTTTTGCACAAAAAGTTTCTGTTCTAGATCTCCATTTCAATCCTAAAAATCCTTTGATCATTTCATAAGCCTTTGTTTCCAAGTGATCCAAAGCCTCATTCTTTCAAGTGCAAAGAGAAGAATACTTCTATTAGAAGTATCACAACTTAGTATCATCTTGCTATCTAAGTTGTTTGTTTACATTTCCTTGTACATCTCTCATACTTTGGTGAATAAGGTGTATGTATTAGTTAATTAGATTTAGTTGAAGAATCTAGAATTATTGTAAGTGTGAAGTGTGACTTGAAGTGAAGAAGAAGGGTTAGATAGTAGTGGTGATAGGAGATTGTAGCAATAGGAGCTTGTAGTGAAGAAATTAAGGATCTCTAGTGGAGAAGACTAGAAGACATTTGTAGATTGAAGTTGTGAAGACATTAGTGGCTTGAAGGTGTCAAGACATTAGTGCATTGAAGGTGTGAAGACATTAGTGGCTTGAAGGTGTCAAGACACTAGTGCATTGAAGTTGCAAAGATATTAGTGACTTGAAGGTGTCAAGACATTAGTACTTTGAAGGTGTGAAGAGAATAGAAGATCGGTGTATAGAAGATTGGTGTGTAGAAGATTGGTGTGAAGAAAATAGTAGATTGGTGTGAAGATTGGTGTGTAGATTGGTGTGTAGATTGGTGTGAAGATTGGTGTGTAAATTGGTGTGTATATTGGTGTGTACGGTTTTCTCCGCCATAAAGGAGGTCTTTGATCTAGTGAAGAAAACTCTCGAGTAGGTGACTCGGGGAGTGGAGTAGGGCAAGGAAGGTGTCCTTGTAGCCGAACCACTATAAATCATTTGTGTCTCGGTTTGATCTTTCCATCCCTCACTCTTTGATTTATTACTTACTTGCATTTCATACATAGTCATAATTGATAGTATTGTGCATATGTTGATTTCACATAAAGATCAAACTAAAATCCATTCATAAAACTAATCTTACAAAAACCAACCTAGTACATAAAATTATATCTATACACTACTACACATATATATGCTTACATAAAATATATGAAATTGTATATTCTTTCCTAACATTATACATAAGCATTGTATATATAAAACCTTTAATAAATCTTGTATTTATACTTTTGTAGTTAAGTGTTTTGAAATTGTACATTATACATAAGTAATATTTACACAATATCATAAATTAACTAGTATATATATTTATGTATAAAAGTGATTTGAAGGTTTCATCTTAGAAACTATCTGTTATAAAATAAGCAAAACGAAAAAGACGTAAAACTATTCAACCCCCCTTCTAGTTTTCCACAATTGGTACCAGAGCCACGTTTAACAAGATTTTTAAAATATACTGTATTTTAAAACTTGTAACGATCTATGGAATTCGAAAAATATCTAGAAGGAGAATTTACGCAAAAACCACCATTATTTGAAAATGATCATTTTCTTGAATGGAATAATAAATTTGAAAATTATGTGAAATCAATAGATCTTGATCTTTGGCATATTATTTCAATTGGTGATCTTAAACTAACTAACTGTTCATAGTTGGTATTCCTCAGTCCTTTGTTGAGTTTCACTGCTGTGACAAAACGATCCCACTCGGGTGACATGTTGTTGACAAATTTAGAGTTGAGTTAGATGTTAGGCATTGTCATTCGGATCATTCTCATGTCATTGACAAGCTTGTGAAATCTAACATAGTAGTCGGTAATGTTTTCACAAGGATTCATCTTGAAATGCTCAAATTCATCATACAACTCTGACTCACGGTCTTCTTTGGTCAGTTCCGAGCCAGATAGAAGCATTTTAACATTGTCCCAAACCGCTTTTGCTTCAGTGTTGAAATTGATTAGCTTATAAACATCTGTGGGCAAACCTTGTATCACGATGTTGGAGGCTCGAATATCTGCATCATATCGCTTCTTTTCAGCCTCACTGAGGTCATTGTAGGTACGCGGCCTGTCAATTCCATGGGTGGGAGTTCCATCATCAGCTGTGGAGATGACATCCCTTGTTGTACCCATCTGCAGGGGACCTTCATCAGTTGATCGCAGAATATTCTCATCATTTTCATGGCCCCGACAGTAAAGTCTGATTCTTTGCACCCATGATTCATGATGAGTGTGTAAATACTCATCATTTTTACCTAATCTGAGCTGCCAAAGCATCCAAAAACACTCAAATATGCATCATAATACTGAAAATATCCCAGGAATGTGTTTTATATGTTTCAGATGCAAAATAATCAAAAACAAATGAAAAATGAACAAAGTTTGCATAACTGACAGTTTCAGTCCTTCAACTTTCAAAAGTTATCAAAACTAGTCCCTGTTTATTCTAAAAACATGAAAAAGTCACCAAAGGTCCTTTTTGAATCACAAATAACATAATTAGTCCTTTGGTGCAAAGTTTCACAAAATCGCAAATAACATAATAAGGGTCCGTTTACTATTGAGGATTGGCAATTTTCATCCCTATAAGAACTTTGGAAGAATGCCAGAATCAGCCCCTCAAATTTCAGTAAATTGCGTAATTGGTCCTTGTAATAACTTACCAAACCAAACAGATCTTATTATTATTATAAGCCCTCAGCTCATCTTTAGAAATCTATGTTCAGCTTATTTTAGTGAATTTTATACAAGCTTGTGCAAGTGCTTCTTTAAACTTGCAGGGCCAGTACTTGCCCTGTGCACAGGAAATTAACCATTTTCAATAGACCATAGATTGTTCAATTGTGGGCCCCATAGTGTGATTATTGGCTTTTTGGAAAGCCAATCAGCTGATCTTTCAAGTTCATAGCTTATTTTGCAATTTCTAGCTTATCTAATAGGGCTGCAAGTAGCTTTTAGTTTGTCCCATTTGACTGTGTACACTGAGTCACTCAGTGTTTGAAACCAAGTTCCAAGCACCACCCAGTGCTCAATAATAAGCCATAAGCCTAGCTTATTGGCTTATTGAGAAGCCCTCCAGTCCACCTTCAAGGTTCAATCCATATTTTGGACTACCCTTGACTTCTGTGGACCCCACAGAGGTCCAAAGTTCATGTGTTTGGCCTGTTTTGGCCTAGTATTTTGATAAGTGCTTATTTGGTTCATAATAGCTTATCCAGAGTGCTTATTTGTGTCCCTTGCCTTATTTCTAGTTGTTAATCATCTGTTGTTGCTCATTTGTCTATTTCAAAGCTTTTTCAAAAAGTGCATAAGTCCTAATAAGCTAATAAGTCCACTGTTAAGCACAAGGGTGTGCACATAGCTTATTAATAAGCTATAACAAAAGTGTTTTCATAAAAGTTGATCATTTTTAGCTTATAGTCATCTATCAATAAGAAAAACCAACAAAAAACCAAATTTAAAAATAGTGATATCTTCTATTTAAGCCATTTGGCTTATTGTTCAGCTTTTTCAAAACCATTTTTCATTTTTATATTTTTCTAAATTTTGTTTTACCTTAAAGTATTTTCAGTAATTTTCTTAGATTTTTCTCTTTTAATTTAATAATTGTTAGAATTAATATTAGTTTAATTAAATAATTAAGTAATGATAGTAATTAAATAGTTTTATAAATTTTTAGATAACAACAGAAGGTTTTTATATTTTTTCTAGGTTTCGTTAATCATTTAGAATTTTTAGAAAATAGTCTCTTAAATTCGACTGTTCATTTTCTAATTTTCTTAATTAATTTAGTTAAATTAGATATTAATTAATAAATAAGTAAATAATTAGTAAAATAGCCTAAAATTAATTTTTATAAGTTTTTTATAATTTATTAGGATTCCTGAGATGGTTAATTAGATTTATAAATTTTTCTATAATTTTCTAGTCAATTTTAGTATTATTAGTATTTTAAAATAGTTTAAATAGTTTAATTAATATAATTAGTATTTAATTAATAAAAAATCCCACAAAAAGACAAAAATACATAATTTTAATTTTTAATTTTATTTTAAGTTATTTTAGACTTTTAGAAATTAATTTTGCTATTTCCTAGTTTAAATTTGTATTATAAGTTAATTAATTTTAATTAAATAGTTAAATAGTTTTTATTTAAATAATTAATATTAAATAATAAAAAATTCAAAAAAATAATTTTCTTTTTTATTTCATTTTCTTTCATAATTAAGTTTGTAAAATTTTCACTTGCACCCCCTGTAGTTGTAAATTGTTTAAAAACTCATCTTTTCTTCTGTCTGCAATCATTTCTGATTTCCAATTTGCATACGTGTAATTATATCTGCGTATCTGTTATTGTTAATACTGTTTCAATTGTTCAAATACCAAGGAATCAGTAGTATAATCACTTCCCAATCATCTATGGTTACTGTCCTCAGTGCCACTCATTCTCAAAAACGTTTTCAAACACCATTTCAATCTCGTCGGGACATAACGACCCGGGGATAAACTATACTATTCACGGAGCATTGACTCTAGGCTGCTTGACTTTGTTGACCAAATCACTTGGTCAATTTAGTTGACCGTTTAGGCTCAATCAATTCATAATCAGTCCTATCGAGCATAGGAGGTCGAGTATCGGACCCTGCAGCTTGAATATCGTTAGAGGTAGTAGCCATGACAAAGTCTTCAAACGGGATTTTATAGATCTTGTGACTTAAACAGAGAAATGATTCTTTCTAGGGATTTTACTAAAGTCAAAAAAAGAAACCGGAAGATATACTCAGCGAATTAGACTTAGATAGAGATACCGGATGGGTCACAGTATGCACTAAGTGTCAAGTCGCGACAAATCAAGTTACAATAGATCCGATTGAAATTAGTCAAGTCGTAAGATTTAACTCACAACGTCAGATCACAATCAGATTAATCGAAATGACTTAAGTTGCAACAATTCACCAAGTACAGATGGTTTACCAATCACTAGACCCTCACCACTTAATTAAACGCTAAAAGTAGAGGTAGTCGCTAGTAAGAGCAAACCGCTAATTTCAGCTAATCGCAGTACTGAGCTAATCGCAGAGATGAGTTAAACGCTAGACCAGGCAAGGTAACCGCTAAATGGACCAAAACGCTGGAAGAGGTAACCGCTACTGAGGTAACCGCTAATCTTGGCAAACCGCTAGGTGAGTTAATCGCTAGTAGGTAAACACTGACCAGAGGAAAACGCTGGAGCGAACCACTGAATCTAAACGCTAACACAAACCGCTAGATTTAACCGCAAACCACTAAAGTCCAAACCCGTCGTTATCTAGCATTTTGTCCGTATGTCCCAAACTAGTAATCGCTACAGAGTTAACCGCTAGAATCAAGAGTAAACCGCTACCAAGAATACAAAAACAAAAGAGGTAACCGCTAGTAAGAACACGACCCAAAATCAATCACAACTTCAAATAAACGTATGATATAGTTTATCCAACTGAAAAACTATGTAGTACTAACACCACTAATCACAAAAGTACATCCATAACATATCATATACCACTAGAAAGATCAAACCAAGATGTAAACCAAGAAAAACTTTTCTAACTAACAAAAACCACAAAAAACACACCAAATCCGATTCTTCAAGGCCCTAAGATGAAACATTGGCTCTTGATACCATTTGTAGGATAAATACTAAGTCACAAACATGATGCACATGGTGGATGTGTGGCGTTTATGTTAGAAGAGAAAGAATAAAGTGGGAACCTTTAGAGAGAATGAAAGAAAATGAAAAAGATTAGATTACTTCAAATGAAAGGTCCAACCCTCTCCCTTGGTGGGAGAGGGGTATTTATACTTACAAATAATACGCCCTCTCCGGGTTGTGGATCAGGCATACAGTGGATAAAGACCCGTCCTTCTTCCACGGTGTTACTTAAACTAATTCTAACTAATAAACAAACTAACTACGAGCTAACTTAATGCTATTACATCATTTAGGTGACCGAGTCTTTTATAGGAATAATTGTATTCCTAACAGAAGCGACGACATATTATATGAATTATGAAGCTTTCACTTCTAGAATCCCAAAAACCATGATACCACGAAATACAATATCTAGAGATCATTACGGTGCCTATTATCGTCCAGTAGCCGCTTACTTCTCTCAAAACTCAATGTATGCGATAAATTATTGCGTAAACAGTTCTAAATGAGCTAGTCACTATTCACACACATTGTTTGGAAAATAACTGATAATTCACCGTATTTTCAACAAAGTAGTGATTGTTAGGAAGAGTTGGCATTTCCCCATTGATGAAGTGTACCTCTACAATCGTCAATTGGCATACGACGTTGTTCCTGATACTCTAGATGAATATATGTAAATGGGTGAGAAAACTTCCCATGGTTCTCTCCTAAATTTCTATAATGCTATTATGGACTTTTATGGAGACGAGGAATTGCGAAGACCTACTTATTCTGATGTTTAAAAAAAAAAAAACAAAAAAAACAAAAAAAAACTATGCTTATCTCAGTGAGAAACGTGGGTTTCATAGGATGTTGGAAACATTGATTGTACGGGTTGGTCGTGGGCTAATTGCCCAAATTCATATCGTGCTCAATATTGTAGGGGTGATCACGAGCCACATCCATTCATTTTATTGAAAGTGGTTGACTCACAAGACTTCTAGATTTTTCATGCGTTCTTTGTTGTTTTCGGGACGAACAACGACGTCAACGTTGTACGTCAATCGCCTATTTTCAACGATCTCAAAGACGGGAAAGCGCCGGAGGTTCTGTTTGTGGCCACAAACAACATTCCTTATAAATGGGGATATTTTCTTACAAACGGAATATATTTGGAATGGTATTTTCTTGTTAAGTCTATTTCATAGCCCGATGCAAATGATACGAAGCGATAAGGTATGAGAAAGCGCATGAAGTAACAAGAAAAGATGTGGAACGAGTGTTTGGTGTGCTAAAGAAAAAATGGGTTATAATAAAAAATCTCGCGCGTCCAATGACTCTTACGAAAATAACAAATATTATGTACACATGCATCATATTTTGTGATATGAAAAGACAAAAGAAGGGCAATCTCTCCCGATTTTTATGCAACATTGTGATGATCATCTCGTACGAACACATGAAGAAACATTACAAGTTGTTAACGAGTGTTTAGCGTGCTAAAGAAGGGCAAAAAAAGCTAATATGACGCTAAAATGACGTGATGAAATTGGTTGTAGGGTGTTTTTATTAAATCTAGCTTAAATCCCGAAGTCCCACTAGTGTTACGACCTAAACAAAGCTTTCAAAACCAAGTGAATTCCTTATGAATTAGCGGTCGACTATGTGACTGTTAGTATTGCATTGTACTACCTTATGTTATCTAACGCACCTTTAAACATCGTACTTATTCCATTTCAAAATAAATGGCTACATTGCTATTTTAGGATGTTTTAAAATAAGTGTTCAATTTATATTTCAACAAAGGAGAAAAGACATTAGTGAATAGAGATGATATATGATTAATGAAGAGTGTAGTCAGTAGATCTCTTAAAAATGTGTGTAGTTTTATAGTGAGCATTTATTTTGAGACGGGACGAGTATATCCTTATCGGAATGCTCTATGTATCCGAAGTGATCCAACTTGTCTATGCTTAAACGGGATGGAATATTGGAATGCATCAGAATGTTGGGTTCTTAAAAGTTTAAGCCCATGGGTGAGAGTTATGAGCTGGAAAAATGAGGTCATGTAATTTGCAAGAAACAAAAAACTATGTCAAACTAAAACGCAAAAATTACAGTCTTTTTCATCGTCTTTTTCCAAGTATCCAAAATTCCAAATAAGGACTTTTAATGGTAATTAACAAATTATTTTGTCCACATCAAAATATTGTCTTTATTAATTTGTTCACATATTTTAAATACTACAACGCCTGCAACATATAAAAGTTGCAACTATTTTGTTGCCATCCTAGCAAATCATATTACTATGTGACAAGTACATAGTTTTTGGTTAAGATTAACACAAGCAAGGAAAATGAATGACACGCCAATTATAGGGTCCGAATCCACCACCATCGCTTACCGAAGTAATGGCAACAGTAGAATAACTCGGACTTACTCGACAGCAGTCCAAGTCCTCCAAGGACGATGGTTCTCACTCTTTGCCTCCTTTCTAGTTATGGCCGCGGCTGGTGCAACTTACTTATTTGGTATCTACTCCAAAGACATCAAAAACACACTCGGGTACGACATACTTTTATTTTTGTAAATCATCGTAATGGTTCATTTATATCTAATGTTACTTTATTTCACAATTAAAGGGATTATATACAGGGACCGAGTCAGAAAGTTATAGTCGAGGGGCAAACTTTGATAATTTTTAGTTAGTTAAGAGAGAGCAAATTATAATAATAGTCAGATATTTTAAAAATTTTAAACTATAAATTTTTTCGCTAGGGAGCAGATGCCCACCCTACCTCGCTCCTGTATCCGCCTCTGATCATATATATAAATTTTTTACTTCATGTAATGTAGTTCATTTGCTGAAAGTTAGATGGTTTACTTAAACGTAGCTAGTATTTAGTTTTGGTTTGAGAATTTGGCCAAAAAAATGTTGATGACGAAAATGGCCTAATAAGATTTATTATAGATCAATATTTTTTCCCCTATAAGAAAATAACATAATTATGTAAACATGTATTCTTCCTTTCGCTTAATAGGTACGACCAAACCACACTTAACCTCATAGGCTTTTTCAAAGACTTGGGTGCAAACATTGGTGTCATCTCCGGCCTCATTGCGGAAGTCACACCAACCTGGTGCCTCCTCCTCATCGGTGCAGTCGTAAACTTCACTGGCTACTTCATGATGTGGCTTTCCGTCACCCACCGTATTCCTGAGCCACGTGTATGGCAAATGTGTATGTACATGTGCATTGCAGCCAATGCTCAAAACTTCGAAAACACGGGTGTTCTTGTGACAACAATAAGAAATTTCCCTGAAAATAGAGGGGTGGTGTTGGGTTTGTTAAAAGGTTTCACTGGATTAAGTGGTGCTATATTTGCTCAAGTTTATTTGGCGGTTTATGGAGTTGATAGTGATTCGAAAGATCTTATTCTTCTTATTGCATGGCTTCCCGCGGTTGTATCAATTGTTTTTGTTTACACAATTCGAGAGATTAAAGGAGTGAAAGTCACACAATCAAATGAGATTAAGGTTTTCTATAATTTCTTGTTTGTGTCCATTGTTTTAGGGTTGTTTATTATGGCCATGATCATAGCTCAAAAGATGGTGGCTTTTACGCGGGCAGGTTATGCTGGAAGCTTATCCGTAGTGTGTTTTCTACTCTTTGTTCCTTTATTTATCTCTATCAAACAAGAACTTGAAATCATGAAGAAAACCAATCAAGAAGTAATTACTGTTTGTAAGGTTAAAGTTGAGACTTTGGAACATGATGAAGAACCCTCTTGTTTTGATAACATAACGAATAAACCTAAAAGAGGTGAAGACTATTCGATTCTACAAGCTTTGTTGAGCACTGATATGATGATTCTTTACATAGCAACATTTTGTGGGCTTGGAACAAGCTTTACTGCAGTTGATAACCTTGGTCAAATTGGGGAGTCTTTAGGTTACCCTCGAAAATCAATAAGCACATTTGTGTCCCTCTTAAGTATTTGGAACTTTTTCGGAAGGATCTTCTCAGGGTTTGTTTCCGAACATCTTTTACTCAAGTATAAATTCCCTAGGCCGCTTATGATGACACTTGTACTTTTCCTTTCGTGCATTGGGCACATCTTAATCGCTTTTCCTTTCTCTGGGTCTGTTTATATTGCGTCTATAATCATTGGGTTCTCATTTGGTGCACAACTCCCATTACTATTTGCTATTGTTTCTGAGCTATTCGGGCTCAAACACTTCACGACATTGTTCAATTGTGCACAATTAGGAAGCCCACTTGGATCCTACGTTTTGAATGTAAAGATTACCGGGCCAATGTATGATAGGGAGGCAATCAAGGTATTGAAAAGTAATGGTTTGGATCGATCATCGGTGAAAGAGTTGGTTTGTATAGGTAAACAATGCTATAGGCAATCGTTTATGGTGTTGGCCGGTGTTTGTGGCTTTGGAGCCTTGGCTACACTTGTATTGGTGGCTAGAACAAGAGAGTTCTACAGTGGCGATATCTATAGCAAATTCAAAGAGCAAAACATCGAGGCCAAGGCCGAAGTTTCTTGATTAGGTTACACTTGATGTATAACACTGTATCATGTTAATATTTTCGATAACAACTCTTAATAGTATCAAGCACCATATATATAGATTCCAATATACATATTGCAAAAAAGATTATGCATAAGTTTGTAATTTTGTCATGACAGTATTCCTTTTTGTTAAAACAATGCAAGAAGCCAAGAATCTTACTCTAAAATTGGGCTGTTTTAGCCCAAATAAAGAAATGTACAGTATATGGGCTTAAATAAGTAGAAATTATTTATGAGATATGACCAAATTATAGGTGGCTATTTTCTGTTTTTATCTTTTCTTAGAACAAATTCACAAAATATATACAAAATTACAAAGTATACCAAACCCAATACTAATATACTTCTAAGTAACGAAAAGCCATTACAATTTTACAAGGTATCAACTATCAAGAGTATCGGTATTTTTTAAACTATAGCCTTTTAACTTATATAGGTGTTTCATTAACCAAATAATTTTAAATTTGATCTTGAGACATGTTGTGTGAATATATTCGCCTTAGCACTCACATGAAGACATATATATATGGATTTAAATTGTTTTGGAGTATTGAATGAGTTTTGGTTGAGCAATTCTAGAAATGGTCAAATAGACACCAATCTTATTTCCCAACAGAGACTTGTCAATTCATGCCTTTCCAAAAAGACTGGTCCGAAAGTTCGGCTCACACCTTTTTCTTTTCTTTTTAAATCGATATGTATCTAATCCACATACTTTATGCATGTCACAAAAAGTTAAACCTTTGAGTGTAAATAAAAGAAGGATATAGATACTTTAATTTTTTTTTTTGAAAGATCAATATTATATATAGATACTTTAATGGTGAGTTCAACATGATTAGTCATGTTGTCTCATATAAGATAAAGTAAGCCCTATAAGATAATCTATTTTGAATTTAAAATAAGAGACCTACTAATATTTATGAGAGACAACATGACTAGTCATGTTTAACTCAACATTAGAGGATCCCAATCTATAAAAGAAATATTAACATGGTTAAGTGAGAACTTAGACTAACTGGAGTGGTAGTGAGTTTGCTCTATGGTGAGTGACTCACTCACCTTCCAACCAAAACGCATGTCCTAACTCACGGTAATATTGCATCCGTATGATGAGTTACTCACCACACAGAGAGAAGTGAAAAAATGGATGTTTTCTAATTTAATATTTGGTTTGTGAGTGTGTGTGGGGTATTTAGTGAGGTATATTTTTATAAAGGTGAGAGAGGGTGACAAAAACGGATGTATGGTGAGTGGGAGTGAGTGAAAGTGAGAGGAAAGAGAAAGCTGATGTGGCGGTGAGTGACTTACCACCACTACTTTCAGTCTTAGACCAGCCGTAATAGATGTCGGATGACCAAGTTTTTGTTGCCTAGGTGGTATGCAAGACGCGTTGTTCTTATTACGGAGACAATGAAACACGCGTCTTAGATGGCAAATATGCAAGTTTTTGTCGTCGCCAAGACCGAGTCGTGTAATGTGTGTTTGTGTGTGTATGTGTATGTTTTGGTGGAGTATATTTGTGTTTAAGTGGAGAATGTTTTTGTAGTGAAGTTGTATGTCTTATTACACTAAGTTAGCGACGAAGCTTGTTATAGAGAGAGAAAGTTGAGATGACGCTGAGGTGATGATAAATGTGTTCTTGATGTCTCTTTACTACACCCGGTCTTTAAATTTTAATCTAACATGTGTGTTGTCGCATGTCATATTTATTGTCATGTCAACGTTGTTACAAAAAATAGTATGATTAGAGGGACGTTTTTACATGTCTACTCGTCAATGTCTTCCTTTCACAATGTTCACATACACTTTTCGTTCGAAAAGTAAACATGAAAATAAATTAAAATTTTGAGCCATATGTCAAACTGAAATATTGTTAATTTCTATTTAGTAGACTCATTTTATTTTTTTATATTTCAATTATTGCGCTTCTTGTATTATTTTTTTGCATAGAATATAAATAAATCCAAGAAAAGACATAGATAAGACTACTAAACTACTTCAACCCCTACTCTCTTGAATTGACAATTTTGCTCTCACTTTTGGCCTTTTTCACCTCCTTTCCCTCCCTTTTTATTTTAAAAAGCAAACACATGCATTTCGGTTTGACAATTGACATGGTTATCTTTTAAAGCTGTTAAGATAGTTGAACGTAACTTTCATCCTTTAGACCGAGTGTAACAGGTAGGTCTTTGTCTCGGTCGACCACTAAGGAGAACACATCCCACTCATAACCCCCGGATGCGTCCTCAACCCAAAAAAACACAAATCAGTCGTATTTGAGACCGAGTCATTGAAGACTACTTATGCGGGTCCAAAAGTGAGTTGTGCGAGTGATTTAATTTGTATAATTGAGGTATATTTGAGTGATGTTTTCGGTCTTCTTATTACACTTAAGTTGGTTATAAAATTGTGTAGAGAGAAAAACTGAAATGATAGTGGTGTCCTCGGTCCTGTGAGGTCACCATTACACTTAGGGTCCGCTTGGTTCAAAATGAGGAAAAAGAAAAGAAAAATGAAAAGGATTACAAAAGAATAAGTGAGATGGGTAATCTTATTACACATAAGTTGGTTATAAAATTGTTGTAGAGAGAAAAAACTGAAATGATAGTGGTGTCCACGGTCCTGTGAGGTCACCATTACACTTAGGGTCCGCTTGGTTCAAAATGAGGAAAAGGAAAAGAAAAATGAAAAGAAATGCAAAAGAATAAGTGAGGTGGGTAATCAATCCCTCCCCCCCCCCCCCCCCCCTCCCCCTCCCCCTCCCCCTCCAATTTACTCTATAATGGATGAGTACCCACTACGGGTAATCAATCCCTTTGCACTCACTAACCAAGCACACAATAATGAGTGAGATGATCCATTTTGAATACCTTACTCATTCTCCACTCCCATTAACCCCCACCAAGCACCCCTTAACATAAGATATTTATGTGTAATTTTAATTGGATGATAAAATCGTGGCTTCAATTTGAGAAAAAAAAAAGACTTGCAAAGTTATTAATAAAATAAAATAAATAAATAAAATACTACTAGCTTTGGAAAATCGTTACGGAAAGAAACTGAAATATCAACTTATATTAGAACTATAATTTTATTTGGTGTTCAAGGTCCGGACATCACGGGTTCAAGAAACAAGCAGCAAGTTTTTAGGTTTGTTGTGGTTTTAACAAATGTTTTGAAAACCGGGTTTGAAATCGACCCTGTCGAGTCACCGGGCACCGGGTCAACCGGTTCGACCGGTTGGACCGCCGGGTCAACCCGGTTTTCAATTTATTAATTTTTTATTTTTACGATCGGGTCAACAGATTCGACCGCCGGGTCAACCGGTTCGACTACCGGGTTTTTATTAAAAATATTTGAAAAAATGAAACCCGGCCGGGTTTCGAGAACCGGGTTGACCCGGGTCACTTAAAACCCAGCGGGTCAAACCGGTTAACCCGGTTTAAAAACCCGGGTTTTTTTTACCCGTTTTTTTGCCGGAACCGGTCTAACCGGTTAACCCGGCCGGGTCGACCCGGGTTTCAAAACATTGGTTTTAACAACAATTTTCAACATTTTAACTAACTAATTCACGAGGTTTAAACCTATCATCACACAAACTCAAACCTCCCGATACATTATGTCTGATTCCGCATGTGTCTTTTTATGTAGTTTTACATGTTTTAACCAAGGTTTTGAAACCCGGGTCGACCCTCGATTCGACCGGTTTCGGCCGAAAAAACAGGTCAAAACAACCCGGGTTTCTAAAACCGGGTTAACCGGTTTGACCCGCCGGGTTTTGAGTGACCCGGGTCAACCCGGTTCTCGAAACCCGGCCGGGTTTCATTTTTTCAAAATATTTTAATAAAAACCCGGGTTGACCCGGTGGTCGACCCGGTTGACCCGGCGGTCGAACCGGTTGACCCGGTCAAAAAAATAAAAAAATAATAAATTGAAAACCGGGTTGACCCGGCTGTCTAACCGGTCGAACCGGTTGACCCGGTGCCCGTTGACTCGACCGGGTCGATTTCCAACCCGGTTTTCAAAACATTGGTTTTAACTACAAATAGAACTATTCGTTCAAGTACTTGTAAAATTTGGTCAACTATTACATTGTTCGCATATCACAAGTACTATTTAATGCTAATATTTTCAACACAAAATGAAAACCGGGTTGACCCGGCTGTCTAACCGGTCGAACCGGTTGACCCGGTGCCCGGTGACTCGACCGGGTCGATTTCCAACCCGGTTTTCAAAACATTGGTTTTAACTACAAATAGAACTATTCGTTCAAGTACTTGTAAAATTTGGTCAACTATTACATTGTTCGCATATCACAAGTACTATTTAATGCTAATATTTTCAACACAAAATGCATATATTGAAATTATAGGCACATATGACCTTACAACACGATTATATGACTTGCCTTAGCTTAGTGGATTAGTTAGTTTGACTATTGAAACCAAGCTTTTTCGATATGGCGCTTTTGCTAGACTTCATCATGGGTGGACAAAGATAGATCATTTCAATAAATTAAGTTACGTGTTTAATATACCATAATGATTTAAAGGTGTCCATGTTTATTTCTGTTAATTAACTTCGTCTAACATAATAAAATAAAATAGGGTTTTAGCAGTACAGTAGCAACGTACTTTTATATTTGCACCGTTTTGATACGTGAACTTTTTTCTGTTCTACATAATGTAACAAACTTTTTGGTTTTGTATTAATTTGCACCACCATTAACTTGCTACCGGATAAAAATCTACGTAAAATATTTTTAGCACAAAATAAATAGAGTAATTACATAAATGGCCTCTGTGGTTTGCCGGGTATCACGAATTTAGTTTCTAAAAATTTTTGTTAAAATTTTTATACGTTTTCGTCCGTTTTTATATGTTTACATCCGTTTTTATACGTTTTCGTCCGCCTTTATACGTTTCCGTATGTTTTCTTACGTTTTTATACATTTTCGTCCGTTTTTATGTGTTTTTATACGTTTTAATCCATTTTTATACACTTTCATCCATTCTATGCGTTTTTAAATATTTTCATATATCTTGTCCGTTTTTATATGTTTTTATCCGTTTTTATACGTTTTCTTACATTTTCATATGTTTTTATCCATTTGTATACGTTTTCATCTGTTTTCACACGTTTTCATCCGCTTTTATACGTTTTCGTCCATTTTAAATGTATAAAAACAGATGCAAACAGATAAAAACATATGAAAACGTTAGAAAAACAGACAAAAACGTATAAAAATGGATGAAAACATATAAAAACAGATGAAAACGTATAAAAAATAGATTAAACGTATAAAACGTAAGAAAATGTGTAAACGGATAAAAACGTATGAAAAGGTTAAAAAACGCATAAAATGGATATAAGCGTATGAAAAGGTAAGAAAACGTATAAAAACATGTAAAAATGGATAAAAACGTATAAAACGGACAAAAATGTACGGGAATATAAAAAACGTATAAGGATAAAAACGTTTGAGAAAGTAAGAAAAACGTGTAAAAGTAGATGAAAACGTGTAGAAACATATGAAAACATATAAAAGTGATGAAAACGTACGAAAACATAAAAAACGTATACAAACATATAAAACGGATAAAACGTAAGAAATCTGTTAATACAAATATCGCCTAAAAACGTTATTTATATTTTACGATCTTTGCTAAGTTTTGTTAATGACAAAGTATGAACTTTAGCTAAGAGTAAATCATCACTTTAAGTGTTTAAGTCTTGTTTAAACTAAGGTTTACATTTCCTTTTAAACAAAACATTGTTTTTATTTCTTAAATTAGAAAGTGTCTTGTCATATCACATTTATTTCTTAAAATAGTAATGTCA
Source organism: Artemisia argyi (assembly GCA_030686995.1). Classification (NCBI taxonomy): domain Eukaryota; kingdom Viridiplantae; phylum Streptophyta; class Magnoliopsida; order Asterales; family Asteraceae; genus Artemisia; species Artemisia argyi. The sequence continues at coordinate 35,154,096 of CM060687.1, forward strand.
CATCATATTTAGGGCAAGCTTTGTCAATATACATTTATGGTAAGAAAGAGTGTTTGACTAACCATATGTTTGCTTGCAAGTCTTGTGTTTGACTAGGTGTAATGAGATGTGACCTTGTTTGGTTTGGAAGATTTTTTGCAAAAACCAACTGCAGCCCTGACGGAACCCTGGGGTACACGAGCGGAACCCATCTGAGGGTTCCGCCTGATCCGTCAGACCTGCAGAATGGTTTGCTATAAATACCAAACCATTTGTTAGTTTTGTGTTACTCCTTTAGGACATATTTCAACATACTCTCTCAACTAACTCAGTAACATTTTGACTTGTGTGATTCTCTTATGTAGCAAGGGACTTCACAATATCATTCAAGAAGTTACAAGCTTCAACTCTAAAGTTGCAAGTCTTGTTAGCTTGGTCATGTATAAGTTTTGGTAGTTTATACTTCATTTGTGTCATGTATGTAGAAGTGATTGGTTAGTATTTTAGGCCTCAAAATATGTAGTGTGTCGGGAGTTGTTGTACCCTTGTAAAAGAACTAACGGGAGTGGTTGTACCCTTGGCAAAGAACTCGACATCTAGCTTAGTGTCGGTAAAAGTGTAAGCGACGATGGAAGTGGTTGTACCAGTGTAAAAGAACTCGACATCTAGCTTAGTGTCGGTAAAAGTGTAAGCGACGTTGTAAAGGTTTTCTCCGCCGGTGAAAGGAGCTTGTTGATTAGTGCTTATAACTCTCGAGTTGGAAACTCGGGGCGTGGATGTAGGGCAAGGAAAAAGAGTCCTTGTAGCCGAACCACGATAAACAATCGTGTTGTGGTTTGATCGTTTCTTTCTTTATCTTTGCTTATTACATGTTGTCTTTTAGTTAGAATTGCTAATCACATATAAAGCTTTTCAAAGAATTAAACAAGTAAAGTTGTGTTTATATCTTTAAACTAATGTAAAGCTTTTCAAAGAACTAAACAAGCAAAGTTAGGATCATCACAAGTAAAACTTTTCAAAGTATGAAACAAGTAAAGTTAGAATTGTTATTCACATGAAAAGTTTTTCAAAGAATCAAACATATAACGTTGTGTTTATATCTTTAAGTAAACGTAAAGTTTTTAAAGGATATTCAAGCTAAAAAGAATCTAAAAAGCGGAAACTATTCAACCCCCCTTCTAGTTTTCCACAAAATCGTAAGAAAAACGTATAAAAACTGATGAAAACGTACAAAAATGGATGAAAACCTATTAAAAATTTTAGCAAAATTTTTTTGGAACTGAATTCGTGATACCCAACAAACCATAAGGATCATTTATATAATTAACTCAAACCTTTATTGTAATTGGAAATCCTACATGGCATGTCCATGTAGGATTCATAACTCTGGTTTCGGTAAAACAAGTTTGATGGTCAAAATTAACACAACCAAAAAGTTTGTTACATTAAGTAGAATGGAAAAAAGGTTCGCGTACTAGAACAATACAAAAGTGAAAGCACGTTATTATTGTACAGCTAAAACCTAATAAAATAACACAAACGATGGTGTTATCCATACCCTTTTTACATTATTTGCACCTTTGATGTGAGATTTTTTTCTACTTTTGTTTTCTTTTTTGGATAAGTTTTCTTTTATGTTCATTTTGAACATGATGTGTCATGTTAAGCTTATTGTTAAAGTAAAAAGAAAGTCGACCAACATTGCAAAACATCTATTTTAAGTTTAATTTAAATGTACACTCACAATAATCTCAACATTATTTCTCAGGTTCAAAATGAACATGAGAGAATCCTAAACCTTTATTAGTGTACGTAATTTTTTAAGAAGACTCATTTTTTCAATGTTACTTTATAAAAGTGTGAGCAGTGAGCTGTGTAAGCTGTGACTACTGCTCACAACCACTACTCACAGCTCACTATTTCTGCTCACTGCTACTTTTACCAAGCATACCCACCCTAAAATAAATAAATAAATAAATATTTTCAGCCTAATTTTGAAAATAAACATTTAATTTTAAAATCAACTAAATCGTTACTCTTTTTTAATATTTTTCTTGTTATTTTTCTTCTTAAATGATATCGGAGAACCCAACTTTTTGTTTCTTTTTTTAAATCATTACTCTTTTTTAATATCAACTAAATCATTACTTTTTTTTAATATGTTTCTTTCTATTTTCTTTTCTTAGAATCTTAAGTGATACTGGAAAATTACTAATATATACATTTCCCGTCCCCTTCTATGAACAGTAACTCAAGTTACTGTTCTTTCTACAGTAACGGGCTTTTTGGCTTTTTTTCTTTTTTTTGGGCTTGCTACAGTAACCGGCCTTGGTTTTTTTTTTTTTTTTTTTTTTTCATTTGCTACAGTACCGGATACTAAGTCCAGCCCGGTTCATTTGTGGCCCATTTTTTTGAGATTACTCGGACCCGGGTGAGCATGCATACCTTAATATTGAAACATCCCGCGACAACGTGCGGGTTTAAGACCTTGTTGAGTGTAAAATATGTACATAAGACCGTAAATTTACGAAAGAAATTGTTCATATTTTGACTTTTTGCGTTATCATTCTTTACCTCACACTTCCCAAGTCAAAACAAACAGTGTAACAAACATAATTCTATAAATCACAGAATAAAATGAAAAATGAACAAATACATTGTTCACATACAGTAGCCAAGACCATGACTACTTGACTAGCCCCAAGAGGCCAAGACACACACCATATAACCCCAAAACATCACCCAACCCCCACACACACTCACTTCACTCATTTCTTAATCAAACCATCACACTAAAAATCACCATTTTCAAGCATTAATGGAAGATGATCACCACACCAATTATCTTCTTAATGATTGGTCATATTTTTGCCATGCAAAGGTAAAAAAAATTTCCAATTTCATCACTTATTTGTCACATTTTTAGCTAACCTAACTTCTTTGTATTAATTACCAATAAAACTTATAATGTGTCTTTGTTACAGATTTATATTTCATAAGCTCATTTTTTCAAGATTATTTTTTATGACATATGAGCTTATTATAACTTAATGAGTGTTTTTCTAAGCTTATTTGACTAGTTAATGAGCTTATTTATGAAATCTTTTTATTGCAACAGAGTACAGAAGAGTTAACAGAATCATTATTAATCACAACAATGGAGCTTGAATCAACAAGAATCAAAGCAGAACAACAACTAAAGCTCAAAAACGAAGAACTAACCCATCTCAAAAACCTTCTAAAAATAGCAATAACCGAAAAAACAGAAGCCCAAGCTCTATGCAAAAACCTTCTAAAAATAGCAACCACCGTAGCACCACCGTACTCCGCCGTATCAAGCATTTCCGACGAACAAGAACCCATTACAAATCATGGGTTTTCTTCCTCCGACTGTGAAGAATCCATTGTGTCATCTCCGGTGCCGGAAAACCCTTTTCCGGCGGATCAAGAATTTTGTTTTCCGGTGAAGGGGTTGCCGGAAAATGGGAGGTTTTTGGAGGCGGTGATAAAGGCAGGGCCTTTGTTGCAGAATTTGATGGTGGCTGGAGCAATGCCACTGTGGCGCCACCCGCCGCCGCCGGTGGATGTTCGCCGGATTCCGCCGCCGCCGATGGTGGTGGCGCCGGTGGCGAGTTATTTGCTTGATAAGAAAAGAGGGTTTTGTGAAGGATCTGAGTCTTGTAATGAGACCAAGTATCAAAGGATTTGTATTAATTAAAGTTTAAAAATAAGGGTTCAAACTTCGCTAGGCGAACATTTTGGTCACGGAAATACCGGTTAGACCGCGTATATCATAGTAAAAATGTCTGTGTAACATGAATAGGTCTACCTGTTTGGTATAAGATATGATTATAGTTTAATTGTTTTGTTAAGAGTTTATTAAGTAGGTTATTATTGGGTATTATGAGGTGGAGGGATATTCTTTCCCATTTGTAAAGTAGAAATCTACCCTAATACAATGTTTTGTTATGGTATTTTATTTTTATTGCAAACTAGCTTTAGAGCTTGTGCATGCGCGAGGTTTAAGTAGATAGTATAACCGTTAATAATATTTTAATAACTTAACTTAGTATATAACGAGTAATAATATATTAATTAATTTGTTTTTAAAGTTAAATATTTAATAATATAAACACCCATACTTTTGTATAATCTAAACTTTTTTTATAAAATTATATTAAATCTTTTGTAGTTATATAGTTATAATACTTGTGCAGCGCGGGTTTTACATAATTTTTTTCATGATTTATTAAAATCGGTTAATATTTTGTATTGATTTTTTTTACGAAGGATTTGACTTTGTATAACTGTCATGCTTTTTAGGATTGTATTGTTAAAATTTAATAATGTTCTAGACATTATGCGTGTTTAGTAGCACGTAATGACTAATGAAAAATTATGTGCCGTTGCTACAGGTACATTATCGTGTATTAATTTTCATCTCACATTAACCTTTGGCGTCATTGCTTCATTTTGATATTTATATTTTTGTCAACAATAATTTTTGTCATATTTAATTTTTAAACCAGTGTACGTGGGTGTCAAACTTATAAAGAGGAATAACATGAGTCGTTATTGAATACGGATAGTTAAAAAAATATTTTTTTGGGGGGATATCTTTAGTTAATCACATTAAGAGAGATAACCCGAATCATTCATATATACATAATCTTGTGTATTAATTTACATATCAAAGTAACTCGTGCTTTTATTTTGATATTTAAAATTCCATGCATAGACATTAATTTAATATATATTGGTAGTAATATTTATAAATAACAACATATGTGTTGTATTTTTTTAATAAAATATAAAGTGTAAGGAATATAAAGTTTAAAGGATATTTATTACATTTATAACAAAAACAAAACAAATATATATATATATATATATATATATATATATATATATATATATATATATATATATATATATATATATAAACTCATAGGTTTATTTAAGTTCCTATAGTTTATTTAAAATTTAACGACTAAATTTTTGTTAATTAGCCTCTCATTGTTTAAGTTTTTCTTTTTACAAACTTAACACATATGCTTTTATGCATATTTATTTTGCTGGAGAAAATTTAATTAAGTTTGACTAAATTAAAGCCAAATTTTGATTTTTATTTGCTAATGCAATACAAAATTTCGCTTAAGTGGCAAAATTGAGCTTTCCCATTAGTCCAATTTAAAACTCAAAGTTTTGATTGTTTATTTTTATGTTCTCTTATTATATAAGAGATCGATGATGATTCTTACTTCTTGGGACTCAAGAAAAGTCTGAATGGCTCAAGTTTTGCTCAAGCTCGAACAAGAATGTATATGTTGACAATCACAAAATTATGAAGCTCGAGCTCATTTTAAATAACATAGTATTGTAGTTTGACGTCTTCGAATATAATATCAAAGTTAATATAAGAAACGCAAATAATAATCTAATTTATATCAATATATCATCATTCTTTTCTTAGAATGGCAAACGTCTCACATAAATACCACCTATCTCAAAGATGTCTTCATCGTATGACATATATCTTCTAATATATTTCAAAAATGTCTCTGATAAGCCTTGAATTCACAATCTCTTAAGTTGATGAACACACTAACATACCACTTACGACAAAAGCTTTGGTCAATGTATCACCATTTACTACATAATACATAGTGTCCAACTTAATCATATTCCATTTCAATGAATTTCATTTTATTTTTGACGACAATTCTCATGTTTTATTCAAGAGAAAAAGAATTAAGTCATGTCTAATTCTTACTCTTTCATTTAATTTTCTTGGAGAGGGAAACTAAAACCAAGTTGCCAATAGTTTGTATTTTTTTTAGGGGTTAACATAATTTCACATAATTGATAAACTCATTCAAGTCAAAAATAAAACATTTCTTTAACTCTACATATATGTCGATATCAACTTTGTGATTAGTTTAGAATTGATTAACGATTATGGTGGACGAGTTGGAGCGACTAATGAAAGTTAAGAATAAAGAAGATAGTGTGTTTACTTTAATTCTAATTCCAAAAAGTACCACAATGAACTTTTAGTCTATTATCATATACTAATAATTGAGTAAAAAGTATTTACGGAAAAGAAAACAGCAAGTTTGTTAATTGAGTTGAAGTTTCATTCCGACGAACAACCAAATACATATGAAGTCTTTTATACCAACTCTAGAAGGACTTACTTTAAGACATTTACCGAAAATATGTTGCTTTAGACAAACAACCAACAAGAAGTATGCTCGTTCTGACTACAAAAAGTAATCACAAAGTCATGTACAAAATCTATCATTTCATGGTCCTACAACTAGCATTTTATTTAGTAACTTATTTTTATTACATGCTCTTTCAAGCTATATCAGTCAAACAAGACTTATTTTTAATGATAGCTTATTTTTCTAAAAAAAATTAAGCTCGTGCTATGATAAGCTTTAATAAGTTCGTGCGCCAAACATGCCCAAAGTATAACATCAAAGGGAGCTTTACAATTTCATTTTTTTAGAGCAGGTGAAACTTTATTTTTGCTTGATTTGATCTCTAAAATTGTAACCAAAAGCAGAAAAATTATTTGATAAAGTTTTTGTTTACATTAGACTAAGCACAATGGTCACGTCTCCCTCACCTTCTATCAGACCACCACATTATCACTTCTCTCATTTTTCACCCACAATGGTCACCACTCCCTTCATCTTTCAACTCATTTTTTTTAACAAATTTAATTAAATACTATATTAAACTTTTATTTATAAATTAAAAACATTACATTGATAATTAAAATTTTAAATGTACGAAATTAAAAACATAAAAAACATAAACTATTATTCTAACTTCCACTTCACTTTGATCGCTTCCTTCATTTGTTGCACTCTATGGAGGTGGAGTCGAGTCAAGTGATGAATATTGAGATCGTGATCAAAAGTAAACGGATGAATAGGAGACATAGATGGAGGTTGAGGTTGTTATGAAGATCCGATAATATTAGGTTGTGACGAACCGCTAATAATTGAATCGTATTGTGAATATTGTGGGTTTTCGTGTTGTGGGTATTATAGGTTTCTGTATTGTGGGTATTGCGAGTTTCCGTATTATTGTGGAGGTATGAATGATGGGTTTTGGTATTGTTGGTTTCCATGAACTAACGATGGATCTCGAAAGTTTATCGGTAAAATAGGACCGAGACAGAAATTCGAATTGGGTGTTTCAACGTTTTGGGGTTTTAGTTTTAGGAGTGTTTGTTGAGACATTTAGCAAATAATGAGAGAATGAGATGACGAAAGTAAAATGGTATAGTGTAAATAATGAGAGAATGAGAAGTTGCGTTTAAAAATGTTAAATTTTGAAGGTTTTTATAAGTAATAAAATGGTATAGTGTAATTTTTTTTTATCAAATATAGCCGTTTGTAAATGGAGAGGCTCACATTTTGCACATTGTCCGAGTGGTGAGGCGGCTCACCCTTCATCCCTTTTATTCTGCTGTCTCACGCGTGACAAGGGAGTGTAACAGGGTGACGCGTGACGAGGGTAGCCAATGGTGAAGGCTCACACCCATTGCATGGGGCATTAGATTTTGTTACTTCATCCTCATGTGTAGTCGTGTAGACATCCGTAACCAATTAACTATGCATATTGCATAATGCATGCGGGGTCTAAATCTAATAGTATTTAATTAGGCTTTGGATGCTAATGGTGAAAGACAAGATGTATTGGCCAACAACCGGAAGGTGAGAAATGTTGGTCCCGCAAATCAAATCAAAATCTAACATAAAGACATAACAATCTCTTTCCATTTGGTCAATGTTTTTGTTTTGTTACATGTACTTGATAATGATAATGAGTAAATGTAGAAAGATCTTTGTCCTTAAGAGCTTGAAAATGATAACATCTTTATACACATATCATCATTGTTGCAATTGAATATAAGATTGGTTGGTTCGTACACAGAAACCTCCAAACGATTATTTTAAGTTTTTAACAAACCATAGGTTTAATACTAAACATGGAGTTAAACGTGCCCATGTTGGTTCTGTAGTCGATGTATGTTTTAGGGCAAGTTGTCGTCTTGTCGATGTTGCAAGTTTATATGGTTCAAGTGTCATGTTAGCCCCAATGTAATTCTAGCTTCTTACAAACTTGTATTTTACCTTTATAAGATATGTTCGACTAAACTGCTCAAAGGTGGTCACGGTCACTAAACATGAAGAGTCTTGAGTTTGGATTTTGCTTAGTGCAAACAAGCCTGAATGGTCATGCCAACCTCCATTGGCTTTACTCGAATTAAGTTGTGTGACAATGAGTTCAAGCCACGTTATACGGTTACGAAAACTTAAAAAAAAAAAAAAAAAAAAAAAAAAAAAAAAAAAAAGTATGATGTTGCTGTGTGACGATGAGTTCAAGCCACGTTATACGGTTACAAAAACTTTAAAAAAAAAAAAAAAAAAAAAAAAAAAAAAAGTATGGTGTTAAACACAAGCCATTGTACCATTCATCTTTTTATAATGCCTAAAATATGTAGTGTGAAAAAGACTCCCAAGGAAAACAAAATACCTATAAAAAGAAATTTGACACTTTAGAGAGTGATGGTGGTAGTTTTTCTTTAGGTCTAATCAGTAATGGGGTTAAAAGCACCTACCTACTTACCAAAAGTTGTTTTCCCATATTTCAAACTAGTTGTTATGTTCCCCTTTTAGGGGAAACTAGATTCTATAACTAGATTTTTTGACGAACTTCCATTTTCAAACCACCCAAAAAAAACAATAAACAGTCTTGACTTCTTCAGGGTTTATATTGATTATAGTAATATTAAAGGGTGAGTTATAGCAACGGGGGTAATAGGGGGGGTTTGTGGAAGGGTTGTGCTGCCGCCGCCTGTACTGTCTGCTTTAATGCTTGTACGTTTGACTAAAAATAGGTAGGACCCCCCATGTAGAGAGGGTTTCCCTAACAGCCCCCAATATTAATTCATCAAAGATCTTGATTATAGGGTAGAGATAAAAAGAAAAAACAAAAATGACATTTGGCTCAAGAACTATATTGACTGTACATTCCTAAAAGGTGGTTTCTTTTCTAGTGGACATTATTAGAAGACAGGGAGAGTTTTTCTTTCAACGGTTATTTCTTGAATGGAGTTAAGAAATCAGCAAGACACAGTGACGGACCCAGGAAAAATGGATGTGAGGGGCAAAAAAACTTTTTTTGAACATAACAACAAAATGCGGAAAAAAAAAATAAGATCGTAATGATAAATCGAGTATTTTTACTTATAGATGAATGATTTATAAGGCTTTAGAGCGTTGAATGTTAGATTTTAGTATGTGGGTGGGGGGCAATTTGAGTTTTGGGTGGAGGTCACTTTCGAAAAAAGGTCAAAATTTTAAAAAAATTACACTAAAATTTCAACTTTTTCGGCTAGCCATGGGGGGCACCGGCCCCCCATACTTACACTCTAAGTCCGTCCCTGGCGAGACATGATGGTCACATTCACATCCGGGTAATATGGAATTCAAAGTTAAAATTTAACCAAAATTCTTCAGTGTCATGGTGGACAATGACCCGGGAAACATACATGAATTTTTCTTTAATAATTTACACAAATTGCAAGAACAGGAAGTAAAAAAGTCGTTGCCGCTTACTTAAAAAATTGCAAAAAACTTGCCTGTCATAATATTGGAAATAATTCTCATTCATCCTCGTCATCGACTTGATTATTACCTTGGGTGTGTTTCTGAGCATTATACATGTCAGCAACCTGAAAGTAACGACATAAAGCAAACATAAATATAGCATCATAAAATTATGGAGTAATTAATGCAAATGTTTAGAACATGAAATGAAAATAGATCGTGTCTCACCTGGTCTGAAGATGAAGCTTCTTCTGGACGCTTGTCCTCTCGAACACGAAGTAGTCGTGGGAAACGTAGTGAAATTCCCTTTATTATAAACAAAAAAGATCCAAGAAAAATTACTATATCAATCAAATGTCATAAATATTAAGTAATACGAGTACAAATTTGAATTTAAAAGAAAACCTTATTAGGATCAACAACACCAATTGCAGCACGATAAACAGGGCTGATGGTCAAATCCGCGGCTTTAACCTCCCAAACCTGAAATGATAATCAAGAATCCATAGATGTTTTGTGGTAAGATCAGCAAATAAATATATATGATAATTTATCAAAAGCCAGCTATCGATTACCTCAGTTGCCTCAAACCATACATCTATATCTTTTATGTCTCCATATCGGTAGTACGACTGCCAACAAATGAGCACCATAACTTAGTATACAGATAATAGTTTGAATGGTTAGATATCCAAAATTAAAAGAAGCAGCAAAACCTTTGGAGTTGGGATCACTTTAGAACGAAGACTGGTAGACCGTTCTTCAAGCATGGCATCCGAAAATCCAGTTCCTACATTAAAAATGGATATTTCTACAGTTGTAAGCATCATAGAGAATCTTGTTTGAATAGCAAAGTTACAATATTTTTTTGTATCGTATATTACCAAGGGGATGTTCATTTGCATTTTAAAACTTGATTAATTTTTAATGTTAAGATACTGTCTTCAGAAGCAAAGGTGTTAACCACTTGATCCAAGCCTTGCTCTTAAATGTCTTAAATTATATTCAACACTCAAATTGTTGATTTTACGTGTTGATAATATAACACTAAAACCACTGCAAACACCATCTCCTACACCCGGTTTTGGCGTTTTATCACATAAATGATAAATTTGAATAACAACAGGACAAATATTATTTTCATCATGAGCATCCAGCACCCTGTAAAAGGGAAAACAGCACTTACCGATCTTGCAGATGGCTTGATATTCATCCTTATCGCTGTCATAACAAGCAAGAAGAAAAGCGCCATAAAAGCCTTTACGTTTCCCTTTTCCCTCGAAGGCAGCAATAGGTACTAAATCTAACGAGTCACCAATACTGCAGAAAACATTTAGCACTATCTAAGTGATCCATGCTGGAAAGTATATTGAAGATTCCTAATACCAAATACCTGTCCATATAGTCTTTCTTCAACTTAAGCCAGTTATTTGATCGCTTTGCAGGCTCATATGTAGCATCTCGAGTTAATGTTTTAATAATCAATCCTTCACAGCTAACAAAATAACAAGAATGTGTCAGACATAATAACTACCTCAATCATTAAAATCACAAGTATGGATTTTTAGAGCTAAATGGAAAAGTTATAACCTGGCATTCACAGAAGCATCTAAAAATGTTTGTATTTCCTCTAAATCAGTTGAGGTTATGGCAGTTGCAAAATGGAAATATCCGGGTTCCTCCTCAAAGGATTCATACAAACGCTAGAAAAAATAAATAAATAAATAAATAAAAATGACAGTCAATGCCTGAGTAACAAACGATGATGAAATTTTACTCTAATAATTCATAATAAGGCAATTTATCCATAGTTTCGAACCCTCACCTCTCTACGAGTACAAAGTTGTTCCTGTAAAAGCTCCTGTCCGTTTAGATACAACAAATCAAATGCATAAATGCATACTTCAACCTTGATCTCGCTCATGACAACGTTCTTTCGAGCACGTGTGCTTAAAATCTATTTAAGATCAATAGCACACACGTCAGATATGAATGAAATGCAGAAGCTGTAACGGGTCCATCCATGGAAAAGAAATCATGTGTCTAAGCCAATTAAGATAATAAGAAAAAAGGTAACCTGGAACGGGAGAATTTTTTGTTTATTGCGGTCATATGCAACCAGTTCACAGTCCAGAACATATGATGTTACATTTGGCTTTTTAAGTCTGCAAATGAAATGCAAATGTATTAGAAATCAGAAAAAGAGTGACAAGACATCATGTAGATGAGGCATCGATTGTTAAAAAGTACCTTGAAGCAGCAACAACGACATCAGGGAATTTTTCAGTATTTCTTTCGGCGTTTCTACTATATATCTGAACTGTGCCATCCTCCAAGTAATGTATCTGCGTAAAGTAAAACCGCTTAGCCATTTGTGAGCAGTAATGTGTTCAATTTTTACAGCTTGATAAACTTAATAATTACCTGGGCCCGTTCCCCATCATACTTATATTCACAAGTGAATTCCATATTTTGGAATTTATCTAAAATCTCAGATACTCCTTTAGTGGGCTTGGCGAGCATAGGTCCAACTGGAACACCAGGTGAAAAGCAACATGTCTTGGGCAGATCCCATACGCCACCAGTAAGAAGAGCAGGAACAATTTTGTCATATACAGGAATTACAGAATACACTTGTTTCACAATTTTAGCAGCCTGAATATGTAATTTAAAAAAAAAAAAAAAAAAAAGTTAGCAACAAGCCAAAATGATAAAGATGAAAAATTTCACACATCAATAAATGGTAGATAGTAGTCATCCATAATGATAACCAAAGATCCCGCCCTTTAAATCTATATTGCATAATAAGCACAATTAGGTTACATCCAGGAACTGGTACACCCGATTTTTATGCAAATGAGTTGTCTTTATAACTGCAGTAAAGCTGGAAGTCTGGCTAAAAAGATACATTCCTTCTAAACCCAATGCCTCTGCCTCCTTAGTGGTGAGTGACATAACTAAACACATGTGCAATTCGCCAAAAACTACTACCTTATGGTAATGATGGATTCAAAAAGAAACAGTTTTAGACAAAAACATGGATTTTTTGTTGATACTTTTAGCTACCTGTACATGCATATGAACCACACTATAGAAAGGTACTCTGTAATTGATAATCTAGCATACAAAATAGGTTATTTTCGTTTTCATGTTCCCAAAGACCCAAAAAAATTCAACACAATATAAAACGAAACGCAGGCAGAACCACTACAGGATGCCTTAACCCACCTCCTTCAGAAACAACAGTTTACAAACCCTGATATAAAGAGTAAAGCTGTCTTCATTTTGGTTTTCACATAGTAATGAAATAAAACTCAAGAAAATAGAAATGGTGGCACTTTCGAACCATTAACTTGAGAATTGGTCTACTCTGGTTGTGTTTCGTCTAAAATGGGTCAGGTATTCGAAGTAAATATAGCTAAAAAAGAGAACCGGTTGAGCATTTTGACAGTCCGCCAAAGTCAATTTCTAATGCTTACAAACCTCCTTAGAAAGATTGTATTAGTAATCCCTAAATTATTACTAAGGCGCTAAACACAAAGTTACTTCATGATGCGGAAAGAAAAACTATTGACCTAATTTAATATTCAGCCAAGCATTCCACATGGGTTAGGCCAGTGTATGGATATAACAGATAGCTTTGATTCTCTGAATTATCTTTACAGAAGATGACATATTTACAACCACAGCCTCTTCAGAGAAAGGAATGCAAGTGGATTCAGAAATATATGTATATATAATGCTCATATTATATGACTATATAATTACTCACTGGATTCACTCATGCTTCTAATAGACATACAAACAATTCCATTCTCCAAATTCCTTTAAGATAAGCTAACATGTAATAGACTATGCACCAAGAAAGCTACATATAAAACACATACCAACAGCTGTCAAATAAGTGAGTTAACGGATACAGACATGTTGCTCACAGATCAACTTGCCAGTAACCGAAATACCAAGCAGAATTTTAGCATCATATTGTTCTAATAAATTCGGGGCTCTACATATATTATCAGATTAAAGGACTGGAAAGCTGAATCTTATTGATAGTTAAGGATTTAGGAAACTTTCTTTTTATAAAGTGAATGCCAACTGACCTCGTCAATAGGTGAATCTATGTTTGCGGGAGGTGATGGATGCTTCTCAGTATAGAAGATGGCATGACCAAGAGCAGTCAAAAGAGTTTGCTCTGCTAAACCAATACGCAATTTTGTCTGCATAAACAAAGTCCATATTAGTTACATAGATGATGAATAAAGCAACAATCTCAAGCACAAACCATATGATAACCTGAAGTAAACGAATCAAATATAGAGGTTCACAATCAGTTGCTGAAACAAGAAGTCCTTTGATGTGATTCTTCTTCTTATCTTGACTATCCTTGCCTGATTCCTATCAAAGATAAACAAACAAACAAAAGTTATGCAACGTTTCTGCCGGATTATTAAATGTGCGGCACAAAATGGGAAGTTCAGATTTGCATTTTGGAACTGATTATCGTAAGGCTTCTGATAATATAATGTTTTATGTGTCAAACAATCAGTTTTACCAGTTGCGTCAAAACTTTATATCAAAGAGTAAATAAAATAACCTATGTGCCAGATGTTAATTTTGAGCCAGTTAACCAAAGTGCCACTCCCGTTTTCAAAACAACTCTTTTTGGTTTATGTAATCTATCAATCCTTATATATTCATGTTTTCCAAACAATTGGGGCGTTTAGTTATCTTATAATACAACTTTAAACCGCACATCTCTACACTATCTTCTACAACTAATTGCCTAACTTAATTGATTGAATACCATATAGTCGATCATTTTTAATAGTGCAACTAAATAGCATATCATCAATCACTTTCAAATAGCATAACCAAACACCCCCTACTATTATTTTATAAAGTAGAATGCTAAATTCAAGAGTTATAACACCGATTAGTACATAAAAATCTCACCTTGGCAATGACCCGAAACGTATCAAAAACCTTAGCAACAGTCAACGGCTGCGGTTTCCTCATCAAAGGCTGCGACGACCTGCTCGCTTTCGCAACAAGTCCCAAGTCTCCAAGCTCCTAATCACCAAAAAACACATAAAAAACATCACATTGCTTCTTAATAAAACAAACGCTTAAATAAAACAAACAGCTACTACTAACAACTACAACGTATTACTTATAACAACCTTATATTGCTTCTTAATATGAGCTTCTTTCGCACCACACGCTTCCGCAAGCGCTTTAATAATAGAGGCATCACCAATTCCCAACTCCAACCCTTCGTGAGCCGGCGCAATTCTATTCGCCAACAAATAAACCACTGAAACCAAATCATCCGGCGTCGTATCAATAACAGTCCTCAACATATTACACACAATCTCAGTCATCACAATTCTCCCCGATTCTTTCGATATCGCGTCAAAAACTCTCACCAGAAACAAAAATGGCACCCTTTCCCCCTCCCCCCAATACGCCGCCTTTTTCGGGTCGAATTTAACCGGTTTGACTTTCAACTGAGCTATACTCTCGTCCACTGTTATCACCGGCACCTTTTTCACATCTTTCAACCCGGGCTCAATCCGGGTCGGGTCAGAAGCTGGGGTTTTGGGTTTTTTGGGGGAAACTGAAATTGAAGCGTTTTTCGAGATGGGTTTTTCCTTAATCGCATTTCCCTTTTCGGATTCGGGCTCAATCCGGGTCAAACCCGGCTCCAAACCCGATTCTTGTCCCACCCCATTTTCAGAAATTAACGAATTTGAGAGCAGGGTTTTTTTGGGTTTTTTGGATTCATGCAATTCGGATTGATCTGAACCCACACCCGGGTTTAATTCGGGTTTTGACCCGGTTTCAGAAACCGGGTTTTTTGCAATTAGGGTTTTGCGTTTTTTAGGGGAAGAAGAAGATGAAGTGGGTTTATTCTTATTAGCGGCTGCAGCACGTGCATTGGACATGAGGGCATCGAAAGCAGATGGCTTTTTAGAAGATGACATTCTGATGATGGTGTTATATGATTTAGGGGGTTTTGAAATGAATAATAATGGTGATTTGAGAAGAAGGTGTTTAGAGAGTGAGTGTGTTGTTAATGAGTAACAGCATGACCGCAGAGATAGCATAAGAATGTGTTGTTAATGGGGGTTGAGGTCAAGGAATTGGAGTTTGGCGGGAAAAGGGGTGACCTAAAGTCCTAAACCTGTTATCTTGGCTCGCATTTGTCAATAGATGAGTTTTTGGATTGATGATTCTTACGCTCAGTCTGAGCTGGAAAAGAAAAGGAAAGTAGAGGAAATTGATAGTTTTTTGTGTTCTTGAGTTTTTTTTAAGGAAGGAAATGGAAAAGAAATAGGAAGGAAGTTTTATTAATTAAATCTTCCTCCCACTTTTGGGAGGAAAGGGAAAGGAAATGAAACTTATTCTTGTGTAAAGACTAATATATCCTTTTTAAAACATTTTACATTAACAACTAAAGGGCATATATGTAATTTCACCAAGTTATTTTCCTTTTCCTTCCACTCAAGAACATAAATATGATTACTTTCCTTTTCCTTTCCTCTATCTCAAGAACATAACAACTAACACTTACTTTCCTTTTCCCTTTCTTTTCTCTTTCCAATTCTTTTCCATTTCCTTTCATTTAAAACTCGAGAACTGAGTGTAACAAGTTTTGATAATGGGTATTTTTGGTAAGTTTTAGAGTGGAGAGCGGGGAAAGTTAAGGTGTTTGGTTTGTGGTTTTTAAAACCAAAATTTCAATTATCATACCCATAGTGATTCTCAATATAAATCAAATCAAATTATAGTTCAGTATGTCACCATTAGTATATTGATGAGTTATTTGTATTAGGTTATCGGTGTGAAAATGAATAAAGAAGTTTAATATGTGAAAATGGGTATAGCAAACCTATAAAATGTAAGGTTTTTCATATTATATGGAAGTGATGGTATTGAATAATTTTTTCATTTGTTACTTATTCAAACTCATGTTCATTCAAAGCCCATATCTGTGCAAATGCACTCGGATAGTTTAGTGGAATGCGTATGGTTATCATTACTTCTAAACAAGTGTTTGGTTTGAGCAAGGGATTGAATGTGAGTCCTTAAACCAATGTTTGGTCTATTAAGGAATGGAAATTGTAATTGAGTAAATTAAATTTGATCAAATAAACAAAAGAGGTTTGAAGCATTATTTATAAAACAACAAAATAAGGTTTGTTACCAGACATATCACAAGTGATGTTATCTAGTGAACAAAACAAACAATAACATCAAATTTACCATTTGAATTTAGTACACAAAGCTTTATATATATGTAACATACAAAAGGTGATATAAACAGTAGAGACCATACATATCTGCAATACAGAAATTACTACTGATGGTGTTGGAATTTTAAACCTTACTAGCTTCGCAAGCATGTCTTTCAGTTTTTCTAAAGCAACCTTTTGGTGAATGATATCATCTGTCATAGCACTGGCTATGGTTGCAAAATTAGCATTGAATCCTTTTACAAGCATTTTAAAATTATAATCAATTCCTTCTAAACGTGCCTCAATATAACACCTCGAAACCCATTTTTAAGATAGCGCCTAAAATAAGTTTCACTACGACTTTTATAAGTTGAAGAAGTTACATGATTGGTTAGTCAAAATGTTAAGTTAAATATGTTATCAAGTTTAGTGTCACTAAACTATAAGATATAGGACTAGAGAGACTACTATTGACAAATGACCAAAGATGAAATAGCTTATAAGTGAAGTAATTCTTAGACTTTCCAAAAAGTTCTAGTTTCCGGTGGTGTTTTTGTGTTGGACGTAAAGTAGCAAAGAAGGAGGGAAAACAAAGGAGCTTTGGTGAACATTTGGTGATGAATTAAGAGGGTTGGTACAAGACTAAGTCCATAACACTAATCTCCTACAAGTAAGCAATCTTATCTTTTAAGTAATTTGTTAACCAAATAGTTAGGGTTTTGATGGTGAACTCGAAGATTTGGATAAATGATGTTTTAAGCTAATTAGTGAGGTTATAGTAAATATGGGTTAAGACCCATTGAATGGATATTGAGTAATTAGATTTGGGTATGTTATTGGGTTATAAACCCTTGTTAATTATATTGCCTCATTATGACAACAGGTGTTTGTGTTGGTTATTAAGCAAGAACCAAGAGAATTGATGATGATAATGTTCTTGATAATATTAGCTTGGAAATGAGTTAAGTAATTTAACTATAACAAAAGTTTATATTGAGTTTATCATATTTTACGTTATATGCCTTGTGCTATGTTTTAATTTTGATAAGGATGTAAAAGACTTAAGTTTTAGGGTGTTTGAACTAAGATTATAGTAAGGGTAGTTGGTTAAACTAGCTAGGAAGTGGTTTACTTAGTTATGATGTTAATAATGATGGGTGAAGCTTATTGTTGATGTGAAAGAAAGCAAATGATTGTATGATTTCAGTATCTTGGAATACTAAATGTTATTTGATGAGTGTCTAAATACTCATCATTTTATACCAATCTGAACTGCCAAAACATACAAAAAAAACACTCAAATATGCATCAAAATACTTAAAATATCTTAGAAGTGTGTTTTATATGTTTCAGATGCAAAATATGCAAAAACAGATGAAAAACGTACAAAGTTTGCATAATTGGCAGTTTCAGTCCCTCAAGTTTCATAAATTGGCAAAACTAGTCCCTGGTTATTCTAAAAACATGAAAAAGTCACCAAAGGTCCTTTTTAATCATAAAGTTACATATTTAGTCATTTGGTGCAAAGTTTCACAAAATTACAAGTTTAGTCCATATACTTTGGAAATTGACATAAATGGTCCCTGGGATGTTAAAAACTTTGAGAAATTCAATTTTGGTCCTTGTATTACTAATATTTTGCAGGAATGGTCCTTGGGTGAAAAGTTTGGTAAAATTACATGTTTGGTCCCTGGAGTTTGAAAGTTTGGCAGAAATGGTCCCCGGGGTGTTTTAAATTGCAATAAATGAAAAATTATCATTTAAGGTCCCTATACTATTCAACTTTTACAAAACTGGACCTTTTGATAATATTTTGGGAAATTACATATTTAGTCCCTCAAAAATCCAAAAATTACATAAATAGTCCTTTAATAATTAAAAATAGAAAATATGTAAATTATAGTCCTTGGTTTATTCTAACATGGCAGGTTTAGTCCTTTTGAGAACTTTGGGAGAATTGCAATGACAGCCCCTCAACTTTGACCAATTTACAAATTTGGTCCTTGTGTGAAATAAAACCAAACGGACCCTATCTTATTATAAACAAAAACCAATCCAATCCAAACTTAAATACTACCCAGCCCACTCCCAAGGCCCAAATTACAAAAGCCCACCCAATCCTTTGGTCAACACCCAGTCAACACAACCAAACCACCCCAGTCACCCCTTTCCCTCCAATACCACCCTCACCACACAGACCACCAAAACCACTCACCCTCCCACAGTATTCACTTCCACCTCACCTCCTACTCACCCTACCCACTCTCCTCCACCTCCACAACCCTCCAAAACCCTAAAAACCCTCTCCACGCAATCTACATTACCCAACTGTCACTTTGACTATTTTGGCGCCAAAAGCCAATTTGAATGGCTAGGATCAATCAGACCTTATCAACGGCTCAGATATGGCGGGAAATGGCCCAATGGGTCCCACAAACCCTGAAAGTATCTATAAAGAAGAAATGAAGCAGTGGGTAAAGAGTATTAGTGTAGTCTTAGAGTAAATTAGTCGTAGGTAGTGTAAACTTCTAATTCAATTGTAATTTCAATTAAAACAAGCTTATACCAGATAATCTCATGTATTTCAATCCTTAATTAAAGTTAATTTCAAGTTTCAGTTGGATATCTCAGTTATGCAATTTTTCTTTATTTCAAAAATCACAAAAAGCTCAACTGTTGTTGTTAGTTGTAGTTAAGTCAATTCATAAGCTTATATGAGCTCTGACAAAGTTTAAATAAGTCTTAGAAAACCTTAAGTATCTGTTTAGTTTATAAAAGAAGTAAATACTAAAAAATCAAATAAAATAGTAAAAAATAAAAAATCAAGTGAACAAGAAGGTGGCAGCAAGGAGCAGGGAGTATTTTGGAATTTCATGGTTTAGAGTCCTATGGGGGACACTAGGTTATGAGATTGATCCATGGTTCTTTGTCTCTCAGTTTGAAACTCAATTGTAAGGAATTCTTAATCTTTAGTTTAATTAATTTTTATTGATTCTGTAGCATAATTTTACTTCAAATAGTTTAATTGTCAATTACTTAATCTGTTTTAGTAAAAAAATCAATAGTTGTAGTTTTAGATATAAAAGTTATAGTGTAATCTGTCTTATAAAGGTGTGTTTGGTTTTACTGTCTTAGGTGTGATCAGTGGTATTTTCATTGTTGTTTTCTGTGTATGCAAGTCACAATAGGTCTATATAGTTCATATTAACAAATTAATCCAGTGGTAGTTCTTTGAAAAGTCAAAATGACAAATTGAGCTTCATAACTGCCATCTGTTGTGGATTTAGGATCCACAATCCTCAAAAATAGTTCATTAGTTGTTATCTTAGCTTAAAATAGGGTTATAATAGCTTAATACATCTTATTTGGTCAGTAGGGATCACTAGAATCTCACAATAGTCAAACTAGTTAAGTTTTGCTAAAAAGTCAAATTGTGCACATCAGATTTTTCCAAAAATTCAAGCAATTGTTTTGAATTTTATGTTTCTTTTCAAGGTCTGAAATTTGTTGTGAACATACTCTACCAGCTCATCTTTGAGTTCCCATACAGTTTATATTTTTAGGATTTTTACCCTGGGCCCCACTCACCCTCAAAGACACTTGCAGGGCTGGGTATCTCCCCTGCACCAGCAGACTCACCCATCACCACCACTTTGGTGGTGATTTGTGACCACCACAGTGGGCCCCACACCTCCAACTTAGTTCCTTACAACCCCCTCCTACCAGGGAGTATTAGTTGACCATTTGTTTGACATGTACATCAGTGGACCCCACCTAAATCAGACCCAAAACTCTGTCCCTATTCTGTGTTCAAATTGGTTTTTGGAATAGCTTATTTTTGCTTATCAGCTTATCTACTGAGCTTATTTGTCAAATTTTAGCTTAGACAAGTCCAATATACTTATTTAGATCAGATTCATCCATAGTGGGTCCCACATAAGCTCATTTGAGCTTATTTGCTTATTCAATCAACCAAAGTCAACTGTGGAAGTAATAAGCTTCCACAGAGCTTATTAATAGCTTATAAAATAGTTGTTTTTACAAAAGTTGTCTATTTTTAGATATAATATAGTTTTGTAAAAGAAAAATCTAGAAAAACAAATATAAAAATAAGTGATAGTTTCTATTTAATTTAATTTAATTTTAATTTTCATTTTTAGATTTTTATTAAGTAAGTTGTGTTTTTATATTTTTATTAATTTCCTTTTAGGTTAAAGTATTTTTAATAATTTTCTCAGATCTTTATTTTGTAATTTAGTATTTATTAAAATTAAAAATAGTTTTATTAGTAATTAATCAATAATTAAGTTATAAATAGCATAATTAATTTTTATAAGGTAATACCTAGTTTTTATATTTTCCTAGCTTTTATAAGTCATAAAATAGTTTAAAATTTTTTTCATAATTTTCTAAGTTAATTTAGTATTATTTGTAATTTAAAATAGTTTAATTAGTATAATTAATATAAATAGTTTTTAATTAATAAAAAGCTTATAAAAAGACAAAAATATTTATTTTTATTTTTTATACTTTCTTCAAGTTCATTTTTAAGTTTAGAAATTATTTTTACAAGTTTTTAGTTTAATTTGTAGTGTTTATTATTTTTAGTTTTAATTAAATAGTGAATTAGTTTTTAATTAAATAATTAATAATAAATAATAAAATAATCTAAAAAATAGTTTTCTTTTTAATTTAATTCAATTTTAAGTTTAAGTTTATAGAATTTTCATTTTTAACCCCTGTAGTTTATTTTTCTTAAAACTCACCTTTTTCTCAGTACGCAGTCGCGTCTGATTTTTAATTTAGTTTACGTTTATACGTTTTAGATATCTAGATTTCACGTAACAGTTCCAATAGTTTAATTAATTCATTTTATTTTATAAAACCCTAGTGTAATCACACACACACTTTATACCTTTCCTGTTCACATTCACTCGATCACAGATTCGTTTTTAATAAAACATCGCACACCTCGTTGGGACATTACGACCCGGGGAAACACTGTATTCCACGGAAGCATTTGTTTTAGACGTTTGACTTTTACGGTTGACCATTCACAAGTGGTTGACTAATAAAAGTTGACTGTTTGGGACGAATCATTATTTATTTTGCAATTGTGTATAAATGATATATGATAGCTTGTTATGTCCATTACTTACTAAGTGTAATTGGTGTGTATTAATTTACACACCTTTTCTTTACCAAATACCGGACCAAAACGACCAATACCCGACTATGAATGCCAAATGTGTATTGTTTTTGTGTTTGTGATGTGCAGGTACGGATATTACTCAAAATGACGAAAAATCAATGATAATACAACAACACGAGCACGAGAGTGGGAGACGGTCAATTAGTCAAAGCTGTGATCTAAAAAGTCAACATTGGTCCTCCAATTATCAAAGTTTGACAAGTCAAGCCCTTCATGAATCAGAAATACACAACAATGGTCCTTGGAAAAATTTTGAAAGTTTGGCAGAAGTGGCCCTTGCAATTTCTGATTATACACATTTGGTCCCTATTTGTTAAATATTACAAAATTGGTCCAATCCAATATCAAAATTTATTAATCCATCAAGCCCAGCTGAATAACGAAAGCCCATTCCCATTTTTACCCACAACCCGAGTCCATACCCTCACCCATGGTCAAACCCAACCTCACACCTCAGTCAAATACAAATAAAATCACCCCTTTCCCATTTTACCCGCCCCCCTTTTCACCTCATTCAACCCAGAAAAAATATCACATGAACCCGAGTTAACCGATTCACCCAATTACCGAGAGTAAGGGTATTTCCGTACAATCAAATTCTTCTAGAAGGGTGCCAGAGCGTGTCAGAGTGAAAGAAACACAAAATGAACACATGGCAATCATTGATTGGGAGAGACGCGTCATAGATACTCAATCCAAGGGCTATGATTGATGGGATATAATCTAAGGGCTGATGGATGACTCAAAGAAGCACAAAGTTGCAAGGATCGCCAGCATGGCATTTTGATTCCTCACTCCTCACTTCTGCTATAAATAGGAGTGTAATCCCCTCATTTTCAGTGTAGATTAGATAAGTAGCGAAGCTCTGTTAATTTGTTTCCTCATATTGTATTAGTTTAGTTTATTGTACCTTTGATTTTATTTCAATAAAATTTAGTTTAATTCAATTTCTATTAGTTAACTGTCTTACTTTTAATCTTTGAGCTCTTATATCCTTTATAATTAGTTACTTTCAGTGTTAAAACTAGTTTAATCATTTCCAAATTGATAATTCAGATTTCATATTTTCTAAAAAAAAAAAAAAAAAAAAAACAGAAAAGATAAAAAAAAATAAAAAAATTATGTCAATTCAGTTTTTATAGCTTTTGAATAAGCTAAAATAGTTATACATAGCTTATACAAGTTTAGGAGCCTGTAAATTTCTATTTTCAAGTAAATCTCTCAATAAGAAGTTTGGTCAATATAAGTCAAAGGCTGTTGATCTGTGATCCTGTGGTATTGGTGGATAAGCTAAGACAGGCCGGGAAGGTCTTGGCCTATCTTAAAGATAGGCTCGCTTAGTGAGCCCCCTCTGTTCTAGCTGAGGGGGATAATTTGGTAATATCTGTTTTTTTTTTTACTCTTGAATTAGTATCAGTTATTGAATTCTATAGTTACATTAGAAGTTACTGTTTCATTGTTAGTATTGCTGAGTAGTTGTAATACCTGGTTTAGCATAGCTTATTTGTTCTTTAGATTTCATCTGTGTTGTTTTGAGCATCTGTTATTATTTGAATTAGTGAGTTTTCATGTATGCTAGATATAGTTATATTGTAGTTGATTTGCTAGTTGTTAGTGATTTAGAACTTAGTTTAATTAGATTGATGGTAATCAGTGGTGTAGTTCATAGATTCGTAGTGCAATCTGTTACTTTCAGGGGTGTTTGGAATTGCGTTGAACTGAGTTTAGGAGTAGTTGGTTTGTTGATTTTCTGTCACACTTAGGCTACTTTTGTGTTATAATAGAGATTTAGTTCATTAAAACAGAAGGTTGTTTCACAAAATAGTTAAAGAAAATTTCTATTGGACCTAACTGTTAGAATATTTAGAATCAGTTAGTGGTAGTGTGATGATAGTTGCATTTTAGTTAAATATAGCTTAATCTAGTGTAATCTCAGCTTATTATAACAAGTACTAGTAGATATAATCAGTAGAATTTAGCTTAAGTCAAAGTAAGGTGGTAATAATATAGTCAACTGTCTTAAGTTTTTGAGTATCCACTGGTTGCTGATCTAGGCAGCATTTAGAGTAGTAATTGTAGTTTCATGATAGGGATTGTTGGTTTCTTAGCATCTCAGTAGTTCCGTGATACTTTTGCCCCATTGAGTTTTTAGTGTAGAGCTTATTTAGTGTAGCTTATTTGCATTGCTAGTTAGTGGTGTAGAACTTGTTTTCTGAATTGAACCATAGGCTGCTATTGTTAGTATAGCTTGTGATTGAGTTTTATTGTCATATCTGAGTTGTTTTAGTGTAGTTTTAGTCATTTCATTCAGTTCTTAGCTTCTGGCTTATTAATTTTGATTTGTGCTTATTGGTAGATTATCTAGTTTGCTTATTTGCTTGCATTATCTACTTCTGTACTTATCATTATTTCTTTTTGAGCTTATTTGAGTCTCATTTAGTCCATTGTATCTGTGTTTAAAGTTTGGTAAAGTTTCTGTGGCAAGTGCTTATAAATAAGCACTTGCCATAAGCTGTTTTGGCTTAAATAAGCACTTTTGCACATCTTTTTCTTTTCAAAATTTTTCTGCAAGCTCATTATAATATTCTAGATTTTCTGTGAATTTTTCATAATTTTTTGAGTTGATTTGAAATTTTTCTTAATTTTTCTTTATTT
Organism: Artemisia argyi; assembly: GCA_030686995.1. NCBI lineage: Eukaryota > Viridiplantae > Streptophyta > Magnoliopsida > Asterales > Asteraceae > Artemisia > Artemisia argyi. The sequence continues at coordinate 35,178,815 of CM060687.1, forward strand.
TTAATCATTTTTAAATCAATTTTAAATAACAAAAATCCATAAAAAAATCAGAAAAAGCTTTAAAAAATACAAAAATAGTTTAGAAAATTCTTTTATAATATTTTAGATTTTTTAGATTAGTTTTCATAATTTTCCCATTATTTTTCATATTTTCTTTTATTTTTAATTACTTTTTAATTCTATAAATAGAAAATAAAATCATAGAAAATAAATAAAATCTCAAAAAAATATTTTTCTTTTTCTCAAAATTCTTTTTACTAGTTTAAGATTTTTAGAAAATTGTTTTACATTTGTAGGATCGTTTTTAGAATAAAAGTCGCGTTTTATTTCGTACGATACGTTTTAAAATTACGTTTGCATTTTCGTCGTTACGTTTTAAACTTTGGTGCATATATATCTTGTATCTTGTGCATATTTTACTATATCTTTTCATAATTTGAATTTCACAATTACTTTTCACTTTACACTTTTCACTACACGATTCTCAATTCGATTATTCGAAAATTCCATTCGAACCTTCGTTGGGAGAACGACCAAGGAAATACTTTCACAAGTATTTCTTCGGAAAAATAAATATATACTATAATTTGACACGAATCAGTAATGCTTACGGTTTAGTGTTTAACCGTTTGTAGGTTTGTATGTATTATGGATGGCTCGAATAGTAGCTTATGGTGCCAATAAAGGTTAGAAGTGCTTGTTGATATTAGACAAGCGTATATGATAGATATTGAGCTCGAAGTAATGTTGAACCCCAAAGTTGATATTTAAGTGTCGTAAAGTGATTTATAAATGTTGTTGTCAAGTGTTCAAGTCCGAGTATTGACATTGAAATGATGGTCTCGTATGTTGTGTAAATTGAATTTGAAAATGAGTCGAAACGGGTGTTCGGCAAATCACAAAAAGTATGTTTCCGTGAGTCATTTAGACCCCGAATATTTATGAAAATGAAGTAATATATTGTTTAAATGAGATATGGAAAGTTTGGTGAAGTATCATATTCGGGAAGTTGGTTTCTCGAGCAAAAACGCAAGTTTGGATCAATAGGACAGGATGGCTGGTGGCACTTTTTCGGTTTCTGGTAAATGTTTGGAAAATCATATATAATAACCGTAAGTCATTAGAAGTCGTGTCACCTATCGTTTTAAAGGTAATTGAGTCTAATTTCAATTAAAAATACTTTGAGGAGCTGTTTTGCAGCATAAGTATAAAAAAGTCATTAAAGATTAACAAAAGGCCAATTTTTAATGTTTTGTTTGCGCAAAATTTTTGGTCAAATTTGGTAAGGGGAGTTTCACTCAACATCTTGTGATGATGATGTCTTCCTTTTCTTTGCAACTTTGTCTACATTAACTGTACTTTTTTGCTTTCCACCCATGTTTTTTGCATTGGAATTGTTCGATAATTCGTTTCTTCGTCACTTAATGAAACAAAGTGTTCACCAACGTTCTCACCTCCAGTTCCAACAGTTCATTCAGCTTCCATGTTGTGAATTGCATCACCAAATCCTTCAACAACCCCCACTTGAGCTTTATATCTTCCATACACCAACTCAAGCTTGTTAAAGAAAGGGAATTTAAAATTCTACATTCCTTTTGCTTTTTTCTGTGCGTGTTAAGAGTATAACCTTCACAATATTAAATACACAAAGAATAAATCAAATGAGGTGTCGTCATCTACCTAAAAGATGCATAAGCATATAACGTTTTACCTTACAATAACCGTTACCGGTCCCTTTCACAAGCAACTTTTTTTCCACATAATGGAATTCCATTGACATCCATTGTGTTTCAGCATGTCATTGATGTCATGGAACTTCAACTTGAACCATTTGATTTCTGACTCAATATGGGGCGAAACTTGTTTAGAAAAAGTAGGCATCTTAATAAGGATCCTTCTATGCACCTCGCACAAGTAATTCCGTATAAAACTACCATCGGTCTTTCCACGATGGATCACAAGCCATACCTTGAAGAGCTTCAATTAATACTTATGTCTCTTTTTGTTCCCCACATAATTTATTTTTTCCACGACCTTCTGCTTTATTTGTTCTAACATAAAATACATGACAAAAGAAATACAAGCTAAGTTATTACAAAAAAAATAAATGAGAATTTTTAATTATAAGAAAAAATGACGTTAAAAGATTACAATGTCACATTTTGTGTAGACTCGGACATGGTGAAGATTGTGTCGTATGATCCACTAAAGTCATAGTTGAGCCTAAATGAATAAATCGTTGATTAAAACTTTTAACAACATCAATATATTTATATTAAAGCAACAAGAATATTACTTCAATAAACCTTTATTTGGGCTTAAATGACTAGCAATAGATTAATCCAAAATAACAAATTTATCAACAATTGCCATTTTTATGAAACAACTTTGATTTTGCTTTTTCTATTTGTTCATATGTGCTCATATGTACTTATATTCATTCGTTTACTTTAACTTAAACTTGCAAAAGCATGTTCCTTTTCACATGTAAGTACATAGTTACACGAATTAATAATCTCGTTATAGTCGTTAGTTATACCATGCTACGTAACACATGATTTCAAACTAAAAATAATGACAAATGATTATAAGCGAATGATTCTAAATTTGCACTTTACAAGGCATTTTGTCAAATAGGTCATAGGCATTCTTCAAATTTTACAAACTAATGAATTTTCTCACTAAAACCTCCAAGTTTTCGACTACTATTTCAATTCAAACTAGTATATTCATACAAAACAACAAAATCATGTATTGAAGTTGGTAAATAATAATCAAATTCCAAAAGCCTAGTTCTTAAACAAGGGAAAAAATAAAAATGAGTAAGGGTGTACCATGGAGTTATGATTCTTGGACATATGAAAAGATCTATGCATGCATATTGTGCAAATATGTTACCTTTGTGACAAAGGGAGAAAAACAAAAACCAAAAGATTGATTGCAAGAAAAAAAGAAGAAGAAACATATTTGAAGAAGAATTTTCAACAGCTTATGGATAAATATATGAGTGAATGACTGGTTATTTAGGGAAGGAAAATGGTGGAATAATTTGGCGAGAAACTAAAGTGGAAGCGGGAAAAGAGAGAGGAATGAATCAGTGTATAGGCACCTAATATGGGTGGTATGAAGTATGAAATATATGTATCTTTGAATCTCATATTGAAAGATGTACATCTTAACCAAACACTTGCAATCAAATCCAATATGATTCCTTTATTATGATATTTCCCTTCTAAACACACCCTAAGTATTTAAATAACTAATAACGTGTATTGACTTTTATAAGTAATGGTACTTTAATCAAACAACATTCCTTAATTATGTAAGTTTTTACTTTTTAATCAAGACCAAAGTTTGACCTGGTGTATGAGTCTAAAGGACATGGCTGAAAAACAAATGTTTCCACGTGTTCGAAGGACACTGATCAGAAAAAATGCAGATCGGGCGACCACAACAGAAGAAGAGCACTCTTTGACCCATAAGATCCTTTTACCCAACAGTCCGTATCAAGGACCATACTTGAGTCGCCCAACCCGGATATTGCGGGATATTGTCCTCCACATGGATTGATGCCTAGCATCTAGGCTAGGTATAGCTCGGCTCACCATTTTCTCATATTAAACATACAGTGGTTGAGGTAGTATAAATACCAAACCTCATTAAATATTCAACTAACTTATTCACCACACATTTATTCTCATATTAATTACTTTGCATTCCGGCTTAAGCCTTAACTTACTCTCACGTAGGAGCTTGGTATTGGGGTCAAACCCAAGGTGACGCTAACACGTTTCTTTAATCTGTGTTAGGTGCTAGGATATTACTTGTCAAGTCACCAGGAAACAACACGTGCTCAATCTGAAGAGCTATTTACCTTTACAACCATGTTATCTTTATATGCACTAAAAATAAAAATATATTTACCTATAGTAAAGATAAACTAGTACTCCGTTAAATTTACCTTCACTAATACAATTATAATACTAATACAATTATAATACTAAACACTTTTGTAAAACAGTTAACTAGTTCTAACTGCTAATGTTGATTTTGACAAGTATGCACAAAATGTATTTGTAAATAGTGTATGTTAACACGTGATAAATTAGTTTATAGTACTACGCTAGTTCGAATAATGAGTGATGAATGGTTCCCATGCCAATATTGTAGATAACTGATAAACCCGTATTCTTTTAAAAACAAACTAAGATCATGTCTGATTTGGTATGACCGTATGGTATGATTTGAGAGAGAGAGAGATAACCCGAACTTCATGATGGTGGCTGATTTGGTATGATCCGTATGTATTGGTTAAGGATATATTTTCACCTAAAGCGCCAAATGTGATGTTTTTGTGAATACATAGAAGAGTCACTCTTCCGAGAGTGTATAAACTATGCATTCAATTACATACCTAGAACATTTGACACCTGAGGGTGATTTTGTGTTGAAGGCTTGTGACTAACATTAATAAAATATGTGAGGTTTCAAGTTTAATTTCTGTTAGGTGCAAACATCGAGAAGTGGTCACGCTAACCTCCTGAAAGTGAGGGGCCTCTAGTGTTGAGTATGTGCAACGGTAGGTTCAAATAAGTGAATTAGTTGGTCAAAATGTCGGAAATCATGATCATCGGAAAAAGAAAAGCTGTATTTAGTCTAACCTAGCTAATGTCTCGGTCTCTGGGATTAGCAAATAGGACTAGTCCCACGGGTTTTCTATCGCTCTGGGTCAATTACTTTTTTCGGGCTTCTTCTATCTTTGTTCCGTTGCTTTGTTGGGCTGAATCAATTGTTTGGTCTTTCGTTTTGTACATTGTCAACTTCTAGATCATTTTATGAAAATCAGTTGAAATTTGAAAGTCAGAAATTGTGTATAAAAAAGGGGTAGGATAACCACACCCTCCCTAGGGAGGGTGTGTTGACTTTGACCAGCTGCCGCCGCCTGTACTGTCTGCATTAAAACTTGTACATTTTGACTAAAGTAGGTGGACCCCTCCCTGGTAGGGAGGGTTAGTATAACACAACCCTTAAAAAATTTAAAAACAAGACGAGTTGTTTGCATTTCAATAGGTTGGAGAGGACTATTGTCAAACTATTTGTTTCACATTTTCATGTTGATCTGTTTTAGGATATTTGACTAAGACGACTTTGTGCAATGTAGCTATTGAATTTTAGATAGTCTAACATAAGTATGGTTACACATTGATCCATTTATGTTTAGCATAAGCAAAATCGACCCATTTATCTTTGTTGCGCAATTTCGTCTAAAATATAAGACTTGGCCATTGAATTTTGCGAGCAAAGTTCGATTATGTAAATTTGCAAATAGTTTGAGATCAATTTAATTATCCTTTGCAAATTTACCAAGATTTAATTGTCTTATCTATTCGACTTTAAAGTCTGAGTTTAGTTGGTGGGCTTTCAGTTTTGTTTTCATGATACTCGTAACTGAGCTAAGTTATCTTTGTTGGTTGTAGTTATTTCAATATCAATTGATGTGAAACAGTGAATTCATCAATCACTTGGACGACATAATTAAACAAGATTTTGACCACTTCAAATGAGATTGCAAGTCAAAGTACCTAATACCACTTGAAGTTAGTGAAATAAAGTTATGAAACCAATAACATTAAACTTCCGACTTTTCATTTTTCTTTCATGGAAAAGTATTCCCTTTACAATGTTTTAAGTTGTGATCAAACATTACATAATAAAAAAATCAATAATTAATGAACAACAAATATACCATGTTTAACATCCAATTTCCTTTTTAAAACGAATAAATGTGTATATATATATATATATATATATATATATATATATATATATATATATATATATATATATATATATATATATATTAGTTCATTTAATGCTAATTTGTTAATTATGAAATGGTTAACCATACCTGATAAAATTGTTATTAGCAAAACCATTTATTTTTATATATTACACTTTTATGTTAACTGTAAATGAATTATCATACGTATTTTTGACACCATTTAGTGAATGTGCGATGCCATGCTATACCGTCGTCGCCTTAATGCACTTCGGCGTCTTTAATGCTATTTGGCTTAGCCGTCCTACTTGTTTCTTCCCCCACCCGATAACTTAACCCCACTCCATGGAGCTCGTGGATTCCTCGTGAAGCTGAGTCACAACGGCTAAAGTGGGGTATCTCCACAAGGATTCACTTCGGTGAAAGCCTGACCGTTATAAATGTTACTTTTATTTCATGTTTGGGTATCATTTTTCATGCTCTTATCTTTACTACTTTTAATGTATGCATAATTTTTTCTTAAACTTAAAATTCTTAAATTTGAGTAATATAGAATGCTTATAATACTTTTATAAAACAAATGTAAATAAGAAATTTTACTTGTTGTAATTAATTCGATTTAAATGGCTAGTTTTTATTTTTTTATTACTCTACTTAAATCCGTTTCATGATCAGCTGACACTGTTTTTAAATGTGGCAAGTGGCAACTATACGTTCATTTTAAATTGGGCCAATCTCTACTTTTTTAAATGCAAAACATATCTCTTACATATAAAGAGAAAACATTTTTCTTAAACTTAAAAAATAAGTAAAATTTAATTACTATAATACATTTTATTAAAAATGATAATAATATCCACCACTAAATTAATAGTTTAAATATTGATTAATCCTTAAACTTTTATAATTTTTGTTTATAACTCATAGACTTTTCTTGTTTCTTTTTTCTCACAATGACTAGAAATTCGCAAATATAATTATTTTCCGCTACCATACACTTTCGCTTTGCGCGGGTATTCGTCTAGCATATTTAAACAATAAAGAGTTGAATTCGACACCAGTTTTCTATATGTGAAATAAAAAGGGAGTGTAAACGTACGTACTCGTATTATATACAAGGCTATTCCTTTTACACCGCTGACAAATTTAACCATTTCCCGGACTTGAATCTCGTTCAACACATAAACATGTGCAATCCCATCTCCATCGTAAAAGCAATATCCAATGCTTAAGTAATAAGTTGTTAAAGAGTAACTATACAAAATTATCTCTAACAACAAAAAAGAGTTTCAAAAGTTCTTTAATTTTTAATAAAAATGTTAACACGAAAAAATACATGGAAAAAAAGTTTACTACAAACTTTAGTTCTTTAATTTTTAATACAAAACGTTAAAACAAAAAAAAGCATGGAAAATTTTTTAGTACAAACTTTTCCGAGTTTGTAATAAGGAGTAATTGATAAGGATGAAAAAAAAAAAAAAAAAAAAAAAAAAAAAAAAAAAAAAAAGAAAAAAAAAAACAAAAACATGAGTGAGAAATCTGAAACTCAAACTAATTGGGGTGAGGCGGGGTTGGGCTTAAACGAGGGTTTTAATCGGGTTTGGGGTGGGGCGGCTATCCTTATCCCCAAACCCGATTACCAAAGTTATCCCCAAACCAGCCTCGATCCATATCAGGGAACTAATTGGGGCGCCTCGTTGGGGTGCAATGCTCCTCTAAACCCGCTCCATATTAATCGGTAGGGTTGTAAACGAACCGAGCGAACACGAACGGAGCCCTGCTCATGTTCGTTCATTTAATATTAACCGGACACAAACACTTAAATGAGCGAATTTTCTTGTTCATGTTTGTTTATTAAGAAAATGAGTTGTTCATGTTCGTTTATGTTCGTTCATTAAAACACTAAATGAATGTTAAACGAATATAAACGATCGAACATAAATAAAAATAGCCAAACAAACATAAATTTGATTGAATTCTGCACAATTTATTGTTTTATAAGTGCTGTTTTATTTAAACAACCTAATTTTAAAATTATAAAATTAAAATATATGATATACAAACATAAAAAAATAAATGAACATAAACGAACACATAATCGAACGTTCACGAACATAAATGAACGGACACGACTTTTGTTCATGTTCGTTCGTTTAACTAAACGAGCGTAAAATATTATTCATGTTCATTTATTTAATAAACAAAACAAACATAAATGAACTTTTTACTAAACGCTTCATGAAATGTTCACTGAACGTTCAATTCGTTTACAATTTTAATCGGGGATCTTATCGAAGTGTCCTTTTTAAGTGCAATTCTTGACCAAAGCCTCACCATTTCATATTTTATTTTTATTTTTAGACTGTTTGCAATAACTTGAAAAATTAAAAACCTATAAAGAAGCCTTATTAAGTTTTCAACGATACTATTATACATAAATAATAATAAATTACACCGCCAAAAATTAAACTTAAAATATGACACTAAACGAGTTTTTTAATCACTATTTTGCAATTTTACAAAGATTAAAAAAAACTAACAATATTATAATAATATTTTTTTATACGTAAATACTAACAATGTACTATATAGGTATAGATATATTTGTATATGTGTATATATTATTTTGGCGGGGCGGAGTGTGGATTCCCTGCTCCTCGCCCAAACCTGATTAAAATCCACATTTAAGCCCCAAATCGTCATCGTAACCCAATTAGCATGCCCTGCCTCAATTCGGGTTTCAGATTTCCATGTTAGATTCAGTTAGGTTTTTTTTTTTTTTTTTTTTTTTTTTTTTTTTTTTTTATGACATCCTTATCTTGAGCATTACATTGAAAATGTTTTGAAGCATGTTATTCGTACACCTCCTGGTGAATAGTGATACTCTTTCTTCACCTCATATTTTAGCTACTTTGTTGATAGGATTTTTCACATTTTTTGTATTTTAATATCTTTGACTTATCAAATTTTATAATTTACATTGTATACTTTCAGTTTTATAATTGAAACAAAATTATATAAATAAAAATAAGAGAAAAGTACAAAATACATACATGTGGTATACCAAATGATCGATTTACATCATTTTTCTTTTTTTGACTCAGAATTCATCAATCCGTTAGTAACTTTGGAACAAATACATCCCCCAGTTAGTAATATCAATTACTATGGACTAACGATGCAAATGATTTTCCGTTATCTCCTAACAAGAGTTAAAATAGTTGCATCGTTAGTTCTCATTGAGTTAAAATATTTGCATCGTTAGTCCTCTTTGACTATAGAGTTAAAATATTTGCATGTTAGTCCTCATTGACTATAGAGTTAAAATATTTACATCGTTAGTCCTCATTGAGTTAAAATATTTGCATCGTTAGTTCTCATTGACTATTCTTACGTTTTTATCATTTTTCTTCCATTTTTTTACGTTTCGTCCGTTTTTATCCGTTTTTCTCATGTTTTTATCTGTTTTCATCCATTTTCTCATCTTTTTATCCGTTTCTTCCGTTTTTCTCACGTTTTTATCTGTGCTCATATACTTTTATTCGTTTTCGTATATTTTTCTACGTTTTCATCCGTTTTTCTTCTATTTTATCTGGTTCATCCTTTTTTTATATATTATATGTATGAAAACGGATAAAAATATATGAAAATTGATAAAAACGTATGAAAACTTGACATTTGATAAAAATGTTTCTGAATCGATTTTAAATCATGATTTTGACCCCTTTCTGGTTCGAATCATCAAAAGTGTAAAACACGAAAGTTGTCCAGAATAATGTTTTACATCGAGTCGCGCGTGATTTTAACCTGAAATAGTGGCTGTTTACTACCAAAACTTAAGCAGTTATGAATTTGGTCGAAAACCACTTAAGTTTTGGTAGTAAAAAGCCACTATTTCAGGTTAAAATCTAGTGTGCCTTGATGTAAAACATTATTCCGGACAACTTTCGTGTTTTACACTTTTGATAATTCGGACCAGAAAGGGGTCAAAATCGTGATTTAAAATTGATTCAGATTTTTTTTTTATTAAATGTCAAGTTTTCATACGTTTTTATCAATTTTCATATATTTTTATCCGTTTTCATAAATATTATATGTAAAAAAATGGATGAAACCAGATAAAATATAAGAAAAACGGATGAAAACGTACAAAAATAGACGAAAATGAATAAAAGTGTATGAGCACGGATAAAAACGTGAGAAAAACGGAAGAAACGGATAAAAAGATGAGAAAAATGGATGAAAACTGATAAAGACATGAGAAAAATGGACGAAACGTAAGAAAAACGGACGAAAAAGGATAAAAACGTAAGAATAGTCAATGAGAACTAACGATGCAAATATTTTAACTCAATGAGGACTAACGAGGCAAATATTTTAACTTTATAGTCAATGAGGACTAACGATGCAAATATTTTAACTTAATGAGGACTAACGATACAAATATTTTAACTCAATGAGAAATAACGATGCAATTATTTAACTTTTGTTAGGAGATAACGGAAAATCATTTGCATCATTAGTCTATAGTAACTGATATTACTAGCTTGGGGATATATTTGTTCTAAAGTTACTAACGGAAGGATGAATTTTGAGTCAAAAAAGAAAAAAGATGTAAATCGATCATTTGACATATCATAAAGATGTATTTTAGACTTTTCTCTAAATATAAATTAAAGACAAAAGAAAAAAAAAAGAAAAGAAGAGGGTTCCACAATCCATTTTGGGACATTTACACTATTTAAAACCTTATTAAAAAACCCAACAAATATATATAAAAATCTAACCAGTCAACAACCCTTTAAAATTTTGAATGAAATGACATCCCACCACAAATCCACTCAATTCAAATATTAAAATAGTACAGTAGTAGTAGTATACTACTAGTAGTACAGAAAATAAAGTTGTTTCCATGTTTCCACATGTAGCATTTAATACAAGTACAAAAAACTCTCCCCATCACGCAAACACAGACACAGACTACTCACGCAACTCTTGTTAAAACTTTTTGTCATCATTCCATTTCAAATAATCGTGGACCTCACTGGTGTGTCCCCTCTTGTGAATCTTCGGGGTAATGGGTTTACGGCTGGGCAAGCGGTTTTGAAGGCTGAGATGAAGAAAGTGGACAAACATGATAAAGCATGCTCCGAGAATCAACACGTGTTTGTTCCTTTTGCATTTGACACTTTTGGTTCCTTAGCCCCTCAAGCTGTGCGTTTCTTGGATCGGGTTCGTAAGGTTGTTCGCAGTAATATATCGGCCCCGAGTGGTCACGATTATGTTTTCAGTAGAATATGGTTTGCTATTCAGAAAGGGGTAGCGGCGCAGCTTGTTGCCCGCTTACCTACTACCTTGATGTAAAACCTTTTATATATTTATAGATAATTACCTACAATTTTAATATACACGGACTTTTAAAAAATATTCATTCATATACTTTTCATCAATCAAATACCCGTATGGGTGTATCAACCTGATTAGTTAAAATATGAAACATACAATTATTTTTAAAAGCATAAAATAAAAAACACTAACATTTATTTTAAGACGGAGAGTTAAGACTTAAGAGTGTATTCTGGAGCTTGGGAAAGGGTTTTACCTGGGTTCGAGTCTCGCAAATGATAAAAGAAAATCAGGATTTTCCTCTTTATTCGAAACCGTGAGTTCTAAGGGTTTCCTTTCACGGGTCTCTCCTGTGGGTTTAAAAAAAGAAAAGAAAAAAAAAAAAAAAAAAAAAAGAGACTTATATATATATATATATATATATATATATATATATATATATATATATATATATATATATATATATATGCTTTCCTTATACTTTCTTGCACACTTCATCTTGATTTGATATTTTGGCTAGTCAAAATCATTCAAAAGCTGAAATAAAGATACACCCACCAAACTTTGACAAGTTTTCATATTCTTTATGTACTTTCTTTTTTAGTATATATATAAGGTTTTTGAATGTGGAAAGAGTGACAAAGTGGAGTGTATGGAAATGGTGGAGATGAGAAAAGTTCCAGTGGTTTATTATTTGTGTCGAAATCGACAGCTCGAACACCCGCATTTTATCGAAGTGGGACTTGTTTCGCCTGATGGGTTATACTTAAGAGGTATGCACACATTTTTTATAATTGCATTCAGCATTGTTACATTATGTCATTAGAACTACTTATTGCTTTTTAGCACAACTTATAAGCAGTTTTTAAATGTTTGGGTTGTTTTAAACTGCTTATATGATAGTTGCAAGTATGTGAAATAAGTTGTTTAATTTATTTAAATCAGCTTATTTGGTTTTGAATAAGGTTATCTGACCATTTGCTTGGTGTAGAATAAGTTGTTTTGAATTAGCTTATTTCTAAGAAAAATCTATAAAAAATGTGAATAAATTGTTAATGTAAGCAATGCAATTAAGCTAAATACTTGTTTTTGTGAATTTGCAGATGTTCTTAAAAAGTTTGATTCTATGAGAGGAAGAGGGATGGCTGCAATGTACTCATGGTCTTGTAAGAGGTAATTAGTTCATGTTAATTTGTTGTACTTTTGTTGTGTTTACTGTTTTCTACTTGAAGGGTGTTTGGGGTTGCTTATTAAAACTGCTTATAACAATTGAGAAATGCTAAAACCTCTTACTAAAACCTCTTACTTATCCTCCTACTCACAGGATCCTGACAAGTGTCAGAACTGACGGTTGGATGCAGAGTGTGTAGGAGGATATTGTAGGAGGCTATAGCAATGCTCTATACTGTTTTGTTAAAGGATTTAAGAGGTTAAAAATTTAGAGTTTAAATAAGCAACTCATTAAGGTGTTTGTAACCATCCAAACACTCAAAATTACTATTATGTTGTATTAAACAATAAAGGTCAGTTTTAACAAGAATCCCAAACACCCCCTTAGTATATTTATATATATGGCTAGATGTATGATAAGAAGCTTATGCTGTTGTTTATGGTAATGCAGAAGCTACAAAAGTGCTTTTGTGTGGAATGATCTCTGCGAAGACGACTTAATTGTTCCTGCTCATGGAAATGAGTATGTTCTCAAAGGCTCTGAGCTATTTGGAGACTATAATTCAGGTATGAAGTTATAGGAATTGGAAGTATAACTTTAAAAGTATGTTGTGTTAGGGGGTTTTTCGGATTGGATATTTCAAAGTGCTTCTTTTTAAGTGTTCAATAAAACTAGAATAAGTAGATAAGCAGTTTTTCCCAAACACTCAAAACTGCTGCTTAAAAAGGAGCAAATAAGCACTCAAGTTAGCAAATAAGTACTACTTCCGTCCCAAAATATAAGTCCAGTTTGACTTTTTGCATTGAACTTTGACCTTAAATATATAATACTTGATGTAAAATATATAAATAGGTTGTGTTTTAAATGTATTTTCATTTGGTATAATTTTCATTAAGTGTTATATAATATAAACAAAAATATTTAAGGTCAAAGTTCGATTCAAAAAGTCAAATTGGACTTATATTTTGGGACGGAGGGAGTACATTGTATTCTGATAATAAATTAATCTTTGTAAGAACACTAAACATTTGAAAATAACAAACTGTTTTTAGGTTGTATTGTGCCTGCTAGAAACCTAGAATTGCAAAATGTAGAACAATTGAGGGAACCACAATCCACGATAACTCAAGATGATAGTTCATCTTTTACAAGCTCATCTGGCGTGTCGCCAGAATCTAAAGGTGGGAAACTAGTAGTACGTGATAGTTGCCCTAGCCTGACAAAATACAAGATTTACAAGAGTACTAACGGTCTCGCCGATGCGTCCACACAAACTGAAGAACTTGTAAAAGAAAAAGGAGCTCGAAAAACTTGCAAAAGGAGTCTCTCAATTGATAGCGGACTGGTGGAATCAATAACCAATGACTCACCTCCGTCTTCATCCGGTACATGCTCGTCTGTCAGCAAGACCGACACTTTGGAGTCTCTGATGAAAGCTGATGGCGGTAAACTGAACATCTCTGAAAGACTCATAGAAGAAGAAGAAGAAGTAAAAGAAAACGAAGAAGATAAAGTTCCATCCAACGCAAAGCTCAGCGCAGCCAATATGTTATTACAATTGTTCTCATGTGGGTCGATTTCAGCAGAAGATGATGAATACTTTGGTCGACCTTCGTCTTGCAGTTCGAGGTCCTTAGGTTCAAGATATCCATCACGTCTACTTTCATCGTCTATAAGGTTTGGGGAGCTTGACTTGTCACAAACTAGTGGTTTTATGGGTATAAAATCGGAAGATAAGCAATACTTTAGCGGGAGTTTGGTGGAGACCAAATCAATGAAGGAAGAAGGCATTAGTAGTCTAAAACGATCTTCTTCTTACAATGCTAATAGGTATGCCCGTATCCTTTTATCATATGTTTTCTTACGTAAAATACCAACGTAAATTTTCATTTGTCATGTTTTAGTCCTTATGATACGTAGAATTGATTTTCTAATGCAGGAACAATAAGTGTGATTCAGCACTGACCCGTACAAAGTGCATACCAAGATCGATCAAGGCTTCACTAAGCAAACATCCAAGAAGCGTATCAATGAGACTCTCTGATGCTGCCCGTTCACATATTCTATCACCTTGCTCATCCAACCATGGTAGCAAGAGAATGACAGTAGCATGCTCACCCAAAAAACCATCTAAACGAACAGAATGTTTCACAGACAATAAGGAAAACGTGCTCAAAATCGACGAAAGGTAAGTAATAACATGTTTTACTTCTAATCTTCTATGGTATCTTTGGTTAATAAAAGTCGTTTGTAATGTTTTTTTTTGCTTCATTTCAGCAGGCTTGCTTCAGGAGCTCGAGTGATCATCCATTTGGAAGCACCATGTGACAGCAAAGGTTTATAGTCAGTGTGCGTGTGCTCAATCTTGGTCGTTGCAGTGCTTAGAGACCAACTTAGTTAACTAGTCAATGGAGCATTTGGTAAATGATGTCTCGGCTCTTTTTACAACATTATGGAATAATTGTAGTCTTTCTGATTTTGATATCATATTTTCCATTGGTTCTTTTCACACATCGCACATATATGTGTTATGTCGGCATTGCAGTTAGACATCTTATTCGGATGGCGAGAGTTCTTATGCATCCATACTATTTCATGGCATCTAAAATATCGAAAAGTGACAGTCTTGTGTTCAAATTATGTAGTTGCATTGACTATGTCATTGTATGAAGTGGTTGGATATGTTTTACTACGTATTAGTTTTTCAAAACTTGTGACCTTTTGCAGTGAAGTCAAATGTCACTATACCAACAAAACATGTTGAATTAATTGGCAAATTTCTACTTTTCAGTTGCTTTCCAAGTCATTTGACTAGGCAAAGTCAAACTTTAAAAAGTTTTGCTTTTTGGCTTTTGAATTTTAGCACAAACTATTGGTTCATTTCCCATGTTTAAAGCACACAGTGAGTCAGATGAATCTATGACCACTGAAAGTAATTAATACCATATGAAGGTATGTGAAATGTGTCATTCAGTTTTTGAAATTCAAAATTTTGGACAACCTATAGAATTAAGGCAATTTGTACTATTGGGTAGAAGGACTAGTGTAGCATTGGGTACTTGAATAAGCTTCACAAATATTAATGCCATTCTCTCTGTCTATGAAGTACCAAACAGATTGAGGGAGGAAAGATGTCGAAAGATGTCTTTCCGGACCTTCTTCACAAGTCCTCATTCACCGGTGAACTAGATGTTTGCGATGGAGTAGTGATACCACTAAGTCAATGCTCCAACGGTGATGTCTTTCCAAACCTTGATTACAATGACTGCTCGCTAGAACCAAAAATTCTTTCAGAACACTTAAAAATTTGATATACATTCAACTTGATTACAAGCTTCAGAAAACTATTGAAGTTGCATTTGATACACATACAACATTGGAAAAGCCTTGATGCTAAACCAACTTGAACATTAAACACTTAAAAACTTGATCTTCGACCAACTATAACCAACTTGACTTAAGATTGAAAACGCTTGTAAACCTTGAAGAGTCATGATCATCGAAAAGCACGAGGGGGTTGAATTCTTAGTTCAACTCGGAAGTACTTTCATTTACTTGTGTGCACCTAGTTAAATTGTGTAGGTATTCAATTACAAACACTGACTTTTGTTGTTTGGTAGTACATGTTAGACGTATAATTTATCTAGCCCAGCATGTATTTGTACGGGCTAATAATCGTGGTAATAATAATCGTGAATTGTATATCTCTCATTAATAATAATCGTGGTATATAAATACTATTACAATGAATATTCTAGAACATGGGCCGTAGCCTGTACAAATACATGCTGGGCTAGATAAATTATACGTCTAACAGTACATAGTAATTAACTTTACAGCATAGTTGTATCATCTTTCTGTAATCAAAAGATATTAACGTAAATAGCCATCACGGTATTTGCTGTTTGCTCATATTTTCAGATCGGAATTGCTAAACATAATTTTTAGTAATACCTAACTAGTAATTGGTTTTTCAACGAGATTATGCTAAAAGACATGTTTAAGTACTTTAAGGTAAAGTTTACAACTAGAAAACATGACCTTAACAACTAAGCATACATGGATTAATACCCCGGTTATATCCTTCATTGATCAAGATGAGCAAAAATGACTCTAAACATCTGCTCAAGCCATCAAAATGGCACATTTTGCTTCTTTGCACATGATTGCCTTTTTGCCAATAAATGCTTTGAGTTCTTCATGATTAGCACAGTTACAACACTTACCGGTGTCTAATGAACAACCTCTTCAGAAATCGGTGATTTGCATGATAATGATGAAGGACCTCCTCATATTTGTCTTGTATTGTAAGACTTGCATTTTTCACATTTATGCCCGATTATATGGAACTGGACGCTTGATATTTTCTCACAGTCGTTGCATAGTATCCACACCTGATTCATAAAAAAACACAAAACACAGTTTCATTTTCCATACAGTTCTTGAATTATGCGAACAGACTGTTTGGTAACATGCTTTTTATTCAGAATGAAATCTTACCATTTTGTTTTTAAATCTTTGAGGCATAGGAGTTGCTTCAATCTATAAATATGTACAGCAAGTAACAAATGTTAAATGAAATTATAAGATGTTCTTTAAGTGCCACCATCGGATGGAAAAAGGTTTAGGCTTTGACTACACGCACCTCATGATCAAGCTTTTCCCAAACATCTGATAAGTCACATATAGACTTCGAGCAAACAGGGCAAGAATACCTGTGACATCATCAAGAAACTTCAGTTCTATTCATTTATGCCAAGAATTACAGATCTAAATGCGATCCATTATCACTGTAACATTGAGTTTTACCTGTAATGTTGTTCCATCTCTTTTAGGCAAGCCAAATGCATTGTATGGCCACATGGTAATATGCTAAGGTCCTTCAATGTATCGAACAAAAACTGCAAATCGAATACAACTGTGTCATTCTTAAAGCAATGAAAATCGTTTTTGCTTTCTTTAGGAAAATAGTGCGTCATGTTACCTCAGAGCAAATCGGACAGTCATGGTGCATTGCTCTTTCCACACATACATGTGTATCTTTTATCTTTTTCGAATAGCAACATCCTACAACAATAATTACAGGAATCACTAAAAGTTAAGTGCTTTGATAAAAAAAAATATAGTTTTTTTATTATCGTTTAGTAGGATTTGATAAAAAAAAATATAGTTTTTTAAGTGCTTTGGTTTCCTAGCTCCGGAGGCAAGAGAGTTTTTGACTAGGGTACAACGGGTTGTGCAAAGTAATTTGTCGACCCTTAAGAAACAAAACTTCATTTTTAGTAGGATTGGGTTTGCTATCCAAAAGGGGGTTGCGGCGCAACTTGTTGCTCGCTTGCCTGCCATCTTATTGTAATTGTTATTTATCATCGTCTATATAACATCAGTTACTCTTTTTTTTTTTTTTTTTTTTTTTTTTTAAAAAAAAAAAAAAAAATTATCGTTTATAGAAACACAATATAAGATTTTCATCTTGTTATTTACCACATTTGTCACAATGAAAGAAATTCTCCTCGCCACCCGTTCTACATATGCCACATTGATCACAATGATACTGATTCTTCGAGACCTGGATATTAATCAATGATTTAAGAATGTGTTTAATTCAGAAAATAATCGTGAAAGTACAAATCAAGAATCTTACATCATCGTCAAAGAATTTGCATTTTTGACAGAAGTAATTTCCCATACAAACTCCACAGTTTATGCAATTTTGCTGAACCTGATAAAAGTAAGCAATGCTCAACTACAAGTTTGCACATCTAATGAAGTAATTTCCTTAGTCGTTATGTATTAAGTTTAGCTAATAGACTCACATCTTGTTCGGTGTCACAAAGAGTACATATGACCTTTTTAACTTCATGCCGAGGAACATCATGCCGATGAAGAGGGTCAATGTCAAGGGAGTTCTGATTTATTGAACAAAGAAGAAGGTTAATTAGCAGCTTATAGATTCACCATCATGTTTTACATGAATGGATTCCCGAGTTACTTCATGATCAAATCATTAAGAATATACCTTAGCTTCGTTATGACAGTGGCGGCAATCGAAAATTTCATCACAACATGGTGTCTTGATCTTGCACCTCCTTTTATAATGTGTGCAACTAAACAACCAAAAATAAAAAGTATAAATCAATCATGAGTCTTTTTCTGCTTTGTGTTTAGGGGTATTTGGATGGGCGCTTGAACTTATTTGCAACTTCAGGTTGCTACAATCAGCTAGGAATGTTTATATGAACACAAGTATAATCATGAGTTTCCGATATTGAAGAAAGCAAACTGTCTCAACTTTCAAGAGTATTGATTATCGAAATAGATGTAAAATCAGTTAAAGATAGATTTATATGATCAAAATAATCAGATTTGTAGAACACTATTTTTTGAGATTATTGTGAAATTAGTTCAGTTATCACTAGCTTTAATATACAGATTCAACTTTTTCACTCTCAATGATCATTGACCGGCTCCTTCACCAAATCAAGCACCAAACAGCCATAGTGGTGACCAACAACCAACCACAAACAAGGCCCTACAATACGCTCACACACACAAAAACAAATAAAACTGGTTCGGTTATTGAGGTGACCAAATAACCTCCAAAACTTGGTCATAACGCGTCACTGGGGATGGCCGTAACAATGGTTGACACGTCGTTGGCTTGTTTCACATGTGATACAAGAACCAATTACGGGTAGTCTCAGAACACATTCAAACTAGCTTAATTATCAGGAATCACTTCTAATGTTTTAGAAGGTGGTTGAGATTAATTTATCTGTTTATCGCTTTTTGACATAAGCAACTCTAAAATGCCTCTTTATAATATCTCATATCACTCACAAATAATCATATAAGAGGTGTTGGGCTAACTTATCTACATGCTTATCTGCTTATTTTAGAGTAAATAAGCACACCCTAAAAGGGTGTTTGGGATTGCTTATTTAAGTGCTTATATGCTTATTTATAAGAAGATAAGCAGTTTTCAAGTATTTGGTAAAAAATAAGCACTTAAATAAGCAAACATATAATCACTTTAAAACAAGCAATGATCCCATCCACCCTATCTGTTATCAGTCCCTAACAGTCTAAAATTGCTTATTTGCTAATTAAAACACATTAATAAATCTATGATCATAACATTTGCATTGGATAAATAAATGTACAAGTAATCAAAACATAACAAACCAACATGAAAACAAAAAAAATACATACCCAAAATTGCTTTCATCTGTATCAGCCACTTCTACATGTACAACATTTTCTTGGTGCTCCATTACTACTAACTACCAAAAAAATCTTACTAATCAGCAAAAGTAACAAAAAAATAATTTACGCCCAACAAGGTTATTTGAACTATTTATACGTGTCACAAATGTTTTAACCTTACAAATACAGCTAGGAAACTTATAATGGTTTGATATCATAAGTTAAAAGCTGGGAATTAGCTAAGAACTGATAAACGTACGCGTTTAACACACCTTGATATGCAACTTGTATGTTCAGAAAAGACACAGATATTTTTGACTCTGATGGCTATAAAATGGTTTTGGCAATATTATCATGTGCTAGCATACAAAATCCACTTGTACACGTTTTTTTTATTTGTTGTCATCCACACGCGTTGATGACAAAAATCAAAGAAATTCTAAAAATGAGAGATATCATGTTAGATATCATAATAAGAGTCTACGTGTAAAAAAATATATTAAAAATGAAATGTGACATCAAATAATATTAGTGTCGTTCTCCGCAATAATTATCTATCATAGATGTGACACAAAATTTGAAAACGAGGTATTTACCATGGGCGCTTCGCAGCTGGATTGTACACAGAAACATTTTACGAAGTTATCATTGAGATTTGTTAAAAGTTTTTATTGTTAAACTGTATTCATCCTAGTGGTCATTCTTATCCTATTAGTTGTATATTAGTTGTCAATTAACGGATAATTATCTATTTACTCAAAATAGCTTTGTAATCCCCTATATGTATCACTAGCTTATTGAGCCGTGGAATCCACGAGATTTTAGAGGGTTTTTTATTAAGAAAAAGGTAAGTACGTGAATGTAGTAACAAAGAATAACGAACGTAACGGTATAAAATTTTCTTTTAACGGAACAATAAGTTATAAGTGACTGAAAGTATAAAGTACAATCGTTGTAAATATCTGTGTAATAACCATTGATTCCCTCTTGATCTCCAATATGTCTGTCTTGAGAAACAATTCCATGTAGTGACCATTCTAACACTTCAACAAAAGGTCCATTCCGTGAACACCTAATAAGTATAAAAAAAACGTAAGTAAAAGATTTTTGGGATTTATAATAAGTGTAAATAAGATAAATGGCACAAACCATGTCATATGTATACTATACATACCTATAGACCGTTTAATCATAGAGCTTGAAGAACTTCTTTATATACTCCCTCCGTCCCATTTTATAAGTCCATTTTGTCAATTTAAGTTGTCCCAAATTATATGTCCACTTTTAAGTTCAACCAATGAGAATGCTTGTAAGTGGGTGAGAATGAATTTTTATTGGTTAGTATTGTAAGGGCCCCACTTTTCTTAAACTTTGTGAAATTTGAAAATGGACTTATAATTTGGGACGGAGGGAGTACAACATTTATAGTAGCTTCTAGACCCGTGGAATCCACGAGATTTTAAAAAGTTTTTTTATTAAAAAAAGTAAGTACGTGAATAAAGTAAGAAAGAACAACGAACATAAACGCTATCAAATTTTCTTGTAACAGAATAATAAGTTATAAGTAACCGATAGTATAAAATACAATGTTTGTAAATATATGTGTAATAAACGTTCATCAAACGGAGTAAAATAACTGTTGTGCAACTTTAAGGAGCGATTATTGTGTTGGAATAGGGCGTTCAAGTAAGTTTTACAATCAATGTACAAATGCATTAAGATTGGATCCAATTATAATATGTAAAATATCTAGTTTAATTAAACAGCTAATACTAAATCAAAAGTTAAATCACAATTAATGTGTTTAGAAACGATTATTGATTGTTTTTGGACTCTCTATATATCACAAACTAATGCTATCACAATAATAATCAAATTTTTTCAAATATAACCATATATCCAAGTTTTTCAAATATCATCCATGTGACCAATAATAATCCAGTATTCTAATACTAAGTTCTGAAATCATATATGAAATGTTTAATAGATGGCCAAACAATTTTTTTGTGGGTCAATCCAACCTGTTCCAACCCGCCCTACAAATATACCCTTTTTAAAGCCGTTATAGCGTTCCTGCTGCCATTCTTTTCTCTCGTCTTCATCAACCTGGTCTTGCTACTCTCGTTCATCAATACTTGCTTCTTGATATGTACTTTGAACAACCGCAACACTTTCTAAGCCTCCTGTTCAATCTGTAAACTGATAAAGGCATATAAAATGGCATGATACAAAATATGTGTAAGCAATAAAATAAGCCTAAACTAATAAGCTCATAAGCTGGAAAAAGTAAGCTTATTGGTTTTCCAAATCTCAATAAGCCAATAAAGTAGACACAAATTTAGTTCAATTCGTTACCATAGTTATCGGCAAAACACAGTCCCCACAATCACAACCCACAATCCTAAACACAATTTAACTCAAACCATTAAATGGCAGCTTAGTTAGGCCTCGTTAGGCCTCGAATATAATAAAACTCAAACGAATACTCAAAATGTAAGAAACCTAAAATCAACTCACCATTTTCTGTCAACATAATCACCACCAAATTCCAGAAACCCACAAAACTTAACAATGTTCAGCGAAAGGTTAGTACAAATATTGTTGATAAAAAGATATGAAAGAACCACACTCGAATAGGATGCATCCGCAATGGCTTACAAAAAGGATACCCACTTTCCATTGAAGTGTAAAAAACAACAGATGATTAAGAACTTCCTATGCCTTTTATAGTAAACAATGTACTATATTTGGAGAAAGTTTTACTTCGGGGGTATTTGGTTTAGCTTGTGTAGAAGAACTTACGCAATTTTTAAAGGCCACATAATAAGCATGTTAGCCTTAAATAAGCTCATTATAGGTCTGTTGCGTTTTATAGCATAGTTGATAAGCTCTTACACCATATGCTAGAGTTTAGCAAAACTAACAACCATATAGTATAACAAAAAATAGTTTTGGGACCAAACCATTTTTATAACAAAAAACCATATACTCAAAGTCACCAGTAATAGTTTCTAACCATCACAAAGTGTAAACTAAATTGAAACCATCCTACATAAAGATCAAATAATTCTTATACTCACCCTACTAAGTTGATATTATAGAATTTGTTGCACATGTAAACTTACACATTATTATTATGTTTGAGCAATCCCAGAACACTCATTTAGCTATACAGGATATTACCTGCATTAAGATCTTAAAGTAAGCTCAGGGTGTCTAATACAGGATATTACCTCCTTCCTACATGTAAATTTTCAAAATCCAATTCCAATATCTTTATTACCTGATCCAACACACATTCCTAGGCCACCTTAGTATCCATAGCCTGATGAAACAAACATACATAATCCCGCAGAAACTACAAGCATTACGCAAATCCACAACCCCTCAAGTTGTTAAATGTGTATAAAAATTTAAATTGTTAAATACCAGAACTGAAGTTGTGGGTTCCAGCAACTGCGGGTTCAGGTTCCTCCTTTAATAATCAGATTTCATTAAGGTATTTCTTGATCATGGATTTCTCATCAATAATCTGCAATATTAAGAGAATATGAGCTTACTTTAGAGCACTTTCAAGAAGATTAACTTGAAGCACCAAGGTTTAATATCCATACCTTATTTTGTGGTGCCTGAATTTCGATGTGTTTTACTTTTACACGGTGGGAAAACTTTAATGTATTATGCGTCTCCTCTGTATTGCTTGATGAAGGACTAACGGTGCAAATAAGCTAAAAAAGCATAATTACGCACTATGTGAGCAGATAGTATTTGGGTTCACAATAGAGGTGGCAAAATGGGAAGGTGAAATAAATTGGGTAACGGTTCAAAACAGGTTGGTGAACCCGACACACTTTTTCTCCCAAACTTCTGATAATTTATAAACAGTTAGTATATCAAACATGATAACGGTATAATATTTCAATAATAATCCAAATATGTAATCTTTTTTTAAGAATAAATTGATTTTAGAGGTTTAATGTGTGACAGACACACTCTTGGTGACTTCCAACCGTTCCTTTTAAGATGAATTTACCCATTTGACCTGTTAGAGATATTTAATAACCATAATTCGCTCATTCATAAGTTATTTGGACGGACTTGACACCCTTAGTTGAAAATGACTTTCGTACATGGTCTTTCATCATGGATATGAACAAAAGATTTGATTGATTTGATTAATGTGCAAGACTTACAGAAACTCGTCTATGACTACTTAATGAAGACTGAAGGAGCCTAGAATCAAATATGAATGGCTCATATTAGTTAGATCATTTTTCAACCTTGTCAAACAATACTTCATGATTTTGAGTGCAACAGGTGCAAAAAGAGTCAAAGGCAAGGCATACGCCTTCTGCTAGCCTTGAAAAAGGTGACTGATTTTGGCCTACTGGACTAAATTCTAAACAGATTTAGGGGCTATTCTATGGTCAATAATTCAATATTTACAAATGTATCAAAATTCTAAGTTATTTCAGGTTAAAAAAATCATTTTAACAACATATATTTGCTCATATATTTGCCAAAACCCATTTTTACTGTTAGAAAAAAAACTTAGCTTATGAGCTTTTCCAACTTCATATAAGCTCATAAGAGTGAAAAATAAGCCTAACCCAAACACCCTCTAAAGCGACCCATTCACAAGTAAATAGTTCGACATTTCGATTCAAATGAGAAAAAAAATGAAAATATTGCTAGTATGCATTTCTAGTTCCAATTTTCCAGATTGCAAACATATCGGTGCTCAAATATGTATAGTTCGTCAAAAGAGTTTTTAGCTTCTCCACATTATTTTATCTGAACCCTCTAAAAAAAATAACTTTAATAATTTGTGGTTCTTAACCTCACGTAATCAGCCCCACTGTGAATATCATAATATGTATCAGCAAGGCATATAGCAAGGCATTTGACATATTCTTAACAAAGAATATAGCGGTCTTACTAAAAGGAAATAATACAACATATATCATCAATGACCATGTTTTATGTTGTCAAAAGTTCATGCAATTGTAATTAATAGTTTCTTTTTAACTAATATTAGGCTAGCTAACCAATATATGATATCCAGAATGTCTTGAAAAACAATGAGTGTCTTGAAAATGAACTTGCTATCCAGAGTTACATCATGCTAGATTGCTAGTATGGTCAGAAATATATTTTACAATCATATGGTCTTCATATAAATGGCATTCCAATCGTAAACGTGTATAAACTTTCATACTACTATACGCTTGAGACAATCACACCTAATTGCTTAAATAATCATGACAAGAAAGATTGTATAAAAATGCAATATTTTGCCTTTTTTTCTATTGGGGATGTTTATGTAAACTTATTAAAAATACCTTGTATAATTTTCTAATGCCATTTTCAAAACACCTTTTTTGAGCATTTAAATGTGAGCCTTATGTGAACACTTTTGGATGCTTTAACATTTCCAAATTGGATTACCTAATAAGTCTTCAATAAACTCACAAATATCAGCTTTCTTAAAAGATTGGTCCCTAAGTCCAAAGTTAATTACTTAAGTGACATACTTATAGATCATTAAGATGCTTGATGCACCATTGGCTTCTATCACATATGGATACATACTCCATTACGGTGCATCTAAGGAAAAAATGACTATTCTTTTAATCACCAATGCAAGTTTTGGCTAACATTATGTCTTAAGGGGTTACATACAACTCTAGACGAAGAATGCATTTCTTACGGACACAAGACAACCACGTAGAATACAGTTCCAGATACATTCAAATGAAGCTTGAGCTTTTAGTCTTACTTTAGTTGTATAAAACTGTTATGGATTGTAGTTTTCAGTTTTCAATCATAAGATTTTTGGGTTCTTAAAAGGCAGAATGAAGAGCTTATCGATGTTCGGTTTCCTTATCTTGCTTACTTTAATGGTCAGGTAAGTTATCAACTTTTTTCCAATATAAATTGTATGTCGCTATATGTTATACTTTGCAATTATAAATCTCGAAAATGAATGTATGTTTGTCTAATGTGACATATTGTTAATCACTATTCAAAATGAATGGATGTATATTCGTGATTGTTATTTGCTAATAAAATAGCCAGTTCATTTAGCCAAAAATGAAACAAATAACTTTAATGGATCAGATTTAAAGTTGCTACGATATGGTATACCACACAAAGACTAAACTTTTAGCGCATAAACTCTATATGGAGAGGGTAGCCTTTTATCCTATTCCGTTTTAAACACTTTGGTTTTCAGAGGTGCTTGGATTTAGCTTAATTTTTGGAGCATTTAGTACTTGTGCAGAAATTTTCTTTGGAGCTGTTAAACTGCATAATCCCTTCTAAAATTACCTAAAATTATAGTCACCCATTCTCAATTAGTTTTGACAATTTAACAGGTAATGAAAGGATGACGGTATCTGCGTTAGAGTGCATGAAGAGCATCAAGCATTCAACTATGATAGCTGTAACATCATGTGTCAAGTAGCACACTTTCATACAGCTTCTACCGGTCATTGCTACTCCTAATGGATATTACTATAAAGTGACCTCATTTGTTCCACTTTATTGCATTATATGTATAAACACTTACAACAACACTTTCACTTAATTTAGTCTGCAAGCACCATAATAATTTAATGCTACATTCCTTATTGTTTTGTTCCCTAATCTGCTTATGCATTGGTAATAAACATCATCAAGACAATAGCGAAAACATTATTAGAAACTTGTAAAATGCCTAAAATAGTTTATTACCCAAACAACATAAGAAAACTTGCAAGCAGTCAAATGTCTTAAAAGGACCATCCCAAACATGTATATTGACTCAATAAACTAAATAAGCATTCAAATGACTAAATAACACCAAAAAGTTAAATATCACAATTCAAAAGCACCGCAACAGACCAGCTTGAAACACAAATACAAACATGCAAACGAAACTGAAGAAATACAAACCTGTAATTGAGTAGTAGAGGACTGAGGATTTAATCAAAGTTGTCCAGCCGCTTGCAACAAAGTTTCATTGATACCATTTTTAGAGATTGGGGATGAAAGAAAATGGAGCAAAGTTTCATATAAAGAAGATTGTGATGAGTATCAAAGAAGATTGTCGTAATTGAATAAAGATGTAACACACTAGGATTAAATACCTCAGTGAGCTATGATGGGTGGCGGGATCTGAATTCGTTGATGGTGGTAGCTATCTCTGATATTTGTATTTTATCCTATAAAACAAACCAAGTTAAAAACAACAAATAATATGTGATTGTTCATGGATATGTTGGTTGATTGATCGATTCTGAACGATCAACTAAGTTCACCAAGTAATGGTCAACCAAGTCAAACGTCAAAAACCAACTAACCAAGGAGTTTAGGGAATCCCCGGGTCGTTATGTCCCGACGAGGCGTGCAATTGTATTTGTAAACGTTTTAAAGGATCGGGTGATTAATCAGAAAGACAAGGAATTTGATTATTATGGTTACACTACGAGATTATGATGGAAAATGATTTAGAAACACTTAACTAATAATTACTGACGATCAGATGACTTAAAAATGCAATTTAACCTAAAAACGCGCGTTTCAGTTTAAAATAAACGCGAACGCGCAAATAAAAAAATGAAACGGGAGTAAACAAAGTCCTACGAACGTGAAATTTATATTTTTACAATTCTAAAGACTTAAGAAAATTTTTAGAAAAAGACAAATAATTTTTACACTATTTAATTAATTACTATAAATTAATTACTAATTATTAATTACTTTTTAATTAACTAAATTATCCTAAATTATAAATAATTATGAAAATTAACTAGAAAAATGAAAATAAAATTTAGAAAAATCTAAAATATTATAAAACTAATTTTAAAACAGAAAAACTATTTTTCCTAACTTTTAATTAATTATTACTAATTAAAAACTATTTAATTAATTAATTTAAATTAAACTAAATTATAAAAAAAATACTAAATGATTACAGAAAAATCTGAAAAAATTCCTAAAAATCTATTGTTATAACAGAAGCCTAAGAAAAATTTAACAACAGTTGCTGCTTATAAATAAGCAGAAAATAAGCCAAGATAGCTTAAATAGAAGCTATCACTTCTAATTTTTTTTGTCTTTTTCTAATTTTTCTTTTATACAACTGATTTACAACTAAAAAGAGACAACTTTTGTAAATGGACTTTTTATGGAAGTTAAAAATAAGCTCTGTGGACACAAATAAGCTCAACAGTGAGCTTTAAGCTTGATTAAGCTTGAAATAAGCTACCCAGGGTAAACAAACAGGAAGATAAGATTCAAATAACTTATGTATGCTGGAAATCAGTGGAATGAACAAGAAAAGAGCACTGGTTAAGCTAAAATAAGCCAATAAGCCAAACCAAATGTTCACAGATCCAACAGGTATGCAGCTTACTTGTGAGCTTAGTCCAACTTATCTAATAAGCTTGAAAATTAAATACAGACCAAGAACTAGCAAGATGGGCTCCTGAGCTTCCCAAAAAGCTCAAGGTCACCACCTGAATCACACTAATAAGCCCACAGTGAGCTTATCAACTAGGACCTATATTGCTGATTACTCAGTATATAGGAGGTGATGAAGCAAAATAGGTAAGCACAATTAAGTAGCAAAAGAAACAGTTAACTGGATAATAAGCACATACATAACAACTAGACCATGAGGGCTTATGAAAACAACAACAAGCTCAATCTAAGCTACAGTAAGAAGCAAGATAATGGCTGTGGAAAAAGACTTGTGTTTTGAGATTTAGTTAAATAAGCAGATAGTACTTTGTTCACAAAAGCAAAACTCAAACACCAATACAGTCACAAGAGAGTCTATTTAAGCATTCAAACACAACAACACAATCTAACACTAAAGTGCAATAAGAAAATCAAATAAGCTCAGTTGCTTCCTAATGCATCAGCAAAAAGGGTCCAACTTTGGGGGTTTTGCAGGCCTATCTAAACTGGTCAAATAAGCTCAAGAAGCCAGAATAAGCTATTGAACCAAAAAGCCAGCTAGTTAGGCTTCCTATGGAACCAAGAAACACACAAGGGGGCCCACTAATGAAACCTGTCGGGACCAGGGAAATTGGGCAGATGAAACAGACAAGCAAAGCAGGGGAGATACTCTCCCTGCAAGTCTCTTTAAGCTGTTTGATAAGCTACTAAAAAAATTATTAAAATTGAACCAGGTGCTGATTTTAAGAGTTAAGCTGACAAAGATTAACCTCAAAAAAATTCAGATCATAACATCAAACACTAAAATCATGAAAAATGCTTGAACATTTGGATTTCTGCACTAAGTTACAATTTTAACTTTTCCAATTTAGAACTCAGTTTGACTTTGATGAATTTTGGTTGATCCTAGCTGACTAATTGTGATGTTTTAAGATAAACTAAGATTAAATTAAACAAGCTTGACAACTTTCAAAGCTAAATCATGATTTGGGAGTCCTAATATTCAAACAGATGACCTGTCATACCCTTTAGGAGTGATGATGACTTTTTACTAAGTTACCTATGGTTTTTCTGACTGCAATGCACCATTTTAAACCTATATAGACTATCTAAGCTGACTTGAACATCAATTTCAAGCTTAAACTCAGTACCATTAACTAATCCAAACACTACTTTAATGAAACAGATAGAAAACCGGCTTATGCTCAAGGGAGTTTTATTGTACCTAGACCTGAATTAAGTTTATAACTACATCTAATAACAACATATAATCAATAGTAAACACTTAACTAAGCTAATGAATCAGTTCAATGTGAAATTGAAGGAATTGCTTACAAGTTGCTATCCTGCTAGACCAATGTGAACCAATAAGAACCAAGTCCAAACTATGACCCTATGCTCCCCTGAGCACTAAACCAATCCAACTTCCATGCTACTTCACTGCTTCTCCTTCTTCCTTCTTCACCTTTTTATAATTTTTCTTCTTTAGTTTTTTCCTATTTAATTTTCTGTTTTTGTTTTGTTTTCTGTTGGACTACTGAGAGCAAAAGTTAGTTTATAAAATCTTAAAACAACAATAACAACTTTGATTAAGAATTTGAGAAATTATAAAACTGAAAGTAATGAGCTGGGAATTTAAAGAAACTAGAACACTTGAATTGATAATGAAAAGTTTTACAAGCTATACTAAATACTGAATTGGAAAATTACATTACAACTACATAAAAACTACATGCCACAATGGCTTACAATTGATTTCTACTTATACTAAAAATAAAATAACTAAAAAACTTTTCCTTTCCTGTGCTTCCTCCCAATGTAAAGACATCATCATTAGTCCTTTTTGCTTTCTTGGAATGAATCCCAACCATTAAATTAGTCTATGCTTCATCTCCACCATTGATCAAGTTTTCTCATTATTTTAAAGTCCTGGGGTGATGTCCTGTAGGGGACAAATAGTTGTAAAACATGGGGGGGGGGGGGGGTTTGACTTAGTGGAGTGGTGTAGGGTGGCTGGGTAGGAGAGGAGGAGAGGGGGGGGGACATGAATGTTGGGAGAGCAGGCTTTGTTTGGGGGCTTGGGTGTTTGGTAATGGCGGCAAAGAGATGGGGTGGGGAAGGTTGACCTCAGCTTTGACTCTGGATGGATTATTAATAAAAATGGGATGGTGGGCTGAGGTAACTTGGGCCAGGGAAATGGGCTGGGGTTGGATTTGGTTTTGTTACTTTGGGTTGGTTTGGATAGAATACAAAGGGTCCGTTTGTAATGAAATTCACAAGGACCAAAATTGTAATTTTGGTAATTTTGAAGGACCAATGTTGCCACCTTTCCAAAGTTAATCCAGGGACCAAGTTTGTTACATTCCCATAAGATGAAGGTCACAAAAGATATTTTTCATTTTAAAATTCTCCAGGGACTGATTATGCCAAATTCCAAACTGCAGGGACCAATTTTGTAAATTTTCCAAAGTTTTTACCTAAGGACAATATTTGATGATATTTGACTTTTAAATGCCTTAGGTTGACTTTTCTTTCAAAACACATGCTCAGGGACTAGTTTTATAAATTTGTGAAAGTTGGGGGACCAAAACTGTCAATTGTGTAAACTTTGTTCGCTTTTCATTGTTTTTACTCATTTTGCATCTGAAACATATAAAACACAATCCCTGGGATATTTTTAGTATTTTGATGCATTTCTGAGTGTTTTCGGATGTTTTGGCAGTTTAAATACGACAAAAATGATGAGTGTTTGAGCACTCATCAATCCCCCACACTAAACTATTGCTAGTCCCTAGCAATATTTTTGGAAAACTTGATGGATTTTAAACTCTTTACCAAAAGCCATCACTTCTGGAGTAGCCAGGTGTAAGAACTGTGGCACACCTGATAACCGTGTGATTTTGAGCAAACCACCAGCTTTCAACGGATTTGATTTGTCTTTACCAGGAGCCGTTTGCTCCTGGACTAGCCAGCTCTTGATGGAATAGTCAACATCTTGGTGAGCTGATTACCAATTATGGTTTTTCCACGGCCTTTACCACAAGCCATAATCTTGCGGGCTCGCCAACTCATTAGCTTTTGAGGATGATGGGGAGTTGAGGAACCATACAATTTTGGGCAAATTGCAAGCCGTAAACGGATTTGAGATATCTTTACCAAGAGTCGTTTGCTCCTGGATTAGCCAATCCCTTTTGTTGTTTAGACACGGCGGACTGATTACCACAAAAAATTTGAAATAAAGTGAAAATTTTTTAAAATTTTAGGCCAAAAACGGGGATTCTAGGATATAATGTGATAAAATTCGCTAGAATTTTCCCCTCCCCCACACTTAGAATTGAATATCGTCCTCAATATTCAAAGTCCCAGCTATTATGCCGAATCCTTGAACGTAAAAAGATAATATTAAAAACTAACTGTGGGAAGATCGTTTTGTATTTTTCACTTTATTTATCTGTACATACAATCACACTTTTTTTTTTTTTTTTTTTTTTTTTTTTTTTTTTTTTTTGTGATGAAACCTTATATACATATATACATTTTCAAACAGCGGGGGGTTGGCCATTCCCCCACACTTAGGTGGTAGAAAGTAGAAAGAAATCAGAGATACGGGTGAAAACCCGTATTGTTGCTATTGTTTTTGTTTATCGAGTTGCTAGCTTGACTCGATCCCCGAATTTAATTGTCCTTGGGGAAAGTTTGGAGATCCGGGACAACCATGGATGGTATGTCCTCTCCAAAGTAGTGTTTCAGCCGATGTCCATTCACTTTGAAATTAGGACCGTCGTTTTGAGATAATTCGATGGTGCCATAAGGATAAACCTTTGCGATAGTGAATGGACCAGTCCATCGGGTTTTGAGCTTTCCCGAGAAGATCTTGAGTCTAGAATTGAAAAGAAGGACTCGATCACCAACGTTGAAAACGCGGTTTTTGATTTTGGATTCATGAATCTTCTTTGTCTTTTCCTTATAGATCAAAGAGTTCTCGTAAGCTTGATCACGAAGTTCATTTAATTCATTCAATTGAACTTTCCTGTGATCACCCGCCGTTTTGAGGTCAAAATTGGCATGCTTGAGGGCCCAATAGGCTTTATGCTCAAGCTCGATCGGAAGATGGCACGCTTTCCCGTACACAAGCTTGTATGGCGTGCACCCAATGGGTGTTTTATACGCCGTACGGAAAGCCCAAAGTGCATCATCTAATTTGTCCGACCACGATGCACGATTCTCACCTACAGTTCTTTCCAATATTCTCTTTATGCCCCGATTGGAAACTTCTACTTGTCCACTTGTTTGAGGGTGGTACGCAGTAGAAAGACGGTGAGTTACACCATACTTTTGCATGACTTTGTCGAATTTGTCATTGCAAAAATGCGTACCACGATCGCTAATTATAGCACGTGGAGTTCCAAATCGAGCAAAAAGAGCTTTCAAAAATTTCACGACTACTCGGGCATCATTAGTGGGTAAAGCTTTGGCTTCAACCCATTTTGACAAATAGTCAACAGCTACGAGTATGTACTTATTTCCATGAGATGATGGAAATGGCCCCATAAAGTCGATGCCCCATACGTCAAAGATTTCACAAACTTGGATTGCATTTTGTGGCATTTCATTCTTTTGTAAAATATTCCCGTGACGTTGACAAGCGTCACAGGATTTGACTAATTCCTGGGCATCCTTATAGATCGTGGGCCAGTAGAACCCGGAATCAAACACCTTTTTGGCGGTGTAGTTTGGATTATGGTGCCCCCCCCATGGGACCAGCATGGCAAGCCTTTAGAATTTCAGAGGCTTCTTGACCATAAACACACCGCCGGATGACTTGATCCGCACAGATTTTAAACAAGTAGGGGTCGTCCCAGAAATAATGTTTCACATCTTTAAAGAACTTGTTCTTTTGTTGGGACGACATCCCTTTCACCACAAAATTACCCGCATGGTAGTTTGCGAAATCGGCAAACCATGGGGTAATAGAATCTCCACGAAAGGCAACCGCATTGAGTGTCTCGAGAGGGAAGGTTTCATTTATTTCCTTTTTTTCGAAGACATCTTGATGGGGGTTCTCCAATCGGGAGAGATGATCAGCAGCTAGGTTCTCAGCTCCTTTTTTATCACGAATTATGATATCAAATTCCTGTAGGAGGAGAACCCAACGGAGTAATCTCGGCTTTGCATCTTGTTTTGCAAAGAGGTACTTCAAAGCCGAGTGATCCGTATACACTATGCACTTGGTCAATATCAAGTATGGCCGAAATTTCTCAAAGGCATACACCACAGCTAATAATTCTTTTTCAGTGGTGGTGTAATGACTTTGAGCCTCGGTCATTGTTTTGCTCGCATAGTGTATAGGCTGAAAGTGTTTTGTTTTACGTTGCCCCAAGACTGCCCCAATAGCATAATCACTCGCATCACACATGAGCTCAAAGGGCAAGTCCCAATCGGGGGCAACAAGAATCGGTGCCTCGGTAAGCCTTTTCTTTAATGTTTCAAAGGCTTCGATGCACTCGGGAGAGAAGATAAAAGGAGCATCCTTCTCGAGGAGATGAGTCATAGGCCGGGCGATTTTAGAAAAATCTTGAATGAACCTACGGTAAAAACCGGCATGACCCAAAAAGCTCCTAACACCTTTGACAGTAGTGGGATGAGGTAATTTTGCTATGACATCAACTTTGGCTTTGTCGACCTCAATCCCACTCTTTGAAATTTTATGGCCGAGGACAATGCCTTCTTTGACCATAAAGTGACTCTTCTCCCAATTTAGACATAACCTTGTGTCTTCACAACGTTTAAGCATGTTGTCTAAATGGGAGAGACATGTTTGAAACGAATCCCCAATGACCAAAAAATCGTCCATGAAGACCTCCATAGTTTTCCCGATCATGTCAGAGAATATGGCCATCATGCATCGTTGAAACGTGCCCGGAGCATTACATAAGCCAAATGGCATACGTTTATACGCAAAAGTTCCATAGGGGCACGTGAACGTGGTCTTTTCTTGATCTTGCGGATCAATGGGAATCTGAAAGTAACCCGAGAAACCATCGAGGAAGCAATAGTACTCATTTCCCGCTAATCTCTCGAGCATCTGATCCATAAAGGGCAGAGGAAAATGATCCTTACGGGTGGCGTCATTTAACTTGCGATAATCAATACAGACACGCTACCCCGTAACCAAACGAGTTGGAATCAACTCATTTTCCTCATTTGTGACAACAGTAATGCCACCCTTTTTTGGAACGCAGTGTATTGGGCTCACCCAAGGACTGTCCGAGATAGGGTAAATCAATCCGGCATCAAGGAGTTTTAAAACTTCTTGTTTGATCACCTCATGAATTTTTGGATTCACCCTTCTTTGTTGTTGGACTGCCGGTTTGAAGTCATCCTCCATTAAAATCTTATGTGTACAAAATTCAGTGTCAATGCCCTTTACGTCGGAGAGACGCCAAGCAATTGCTTGCTTATGTGACTTCAAAACCTTTATTAGAGCAGCCTTTTCCTCAACACTTAAATTTTTAGCAATTATGACGGGTAATTTATCATCACCCTCCAGAAATGCATACTCAAGGTGAGGCGGCAAGTCCTTAAGCTCGACCTTAGGAAAATCATCAGTTTCTTCAACATATTTGATTTCCTGTTTATGAAGTTGTTGTGGTAGAACGGGAAGAGGAGAGGGATCTTCGTTTAACAATTTCTCAAAGAGAAGAATATCCCTCTCTGGGTCAATCTCTTGGTTATCGATTCCATCGGGAATCGAATCACTTTTAAGAAAGGACTCAATCTCTTCTAAGATGAAGTCACTTCCCTCAAACGGAGTGAGGGAAGGAGCAGAATTAGCAATGATGGGATAAGAAGACGGAGTGAAATTTTCACTCTTAGAATCATCAACGAAACCTAAAACCTCTTGAGCGTACTCCTCAGCCACAACATCGATGACATCTATTCGGTTTACCGATTCAGAGTCATAATTAGAGGAGTACCTCGATGTTTGATCAAGGTTAAAGGTGATTGCTTCAGTTCTAACACGCAATGTGATCTCTTGCTCAAATACATCGATAAGAGCACGCCCAGTTCTAAGGAATCCCCTTCCAAGAATGAGAGGGACCCTTGAATCGGCATCAAAGTCAACAATCACAAAATCCGTTGGAAAATGGAACTTTCCCACTTTAACGAATACATCCTCGGCTATGCCAAGAGGACGAGAAATCGATCGATCGGCAAGCTCTAAAGTCATGCACGTAGGAGTGAGTTCGGGAAGAGATAATTTCTTCCACACAGAATATGGCATCAGGTTAATGCTAGCACCAAGATCGGCCAAGGCGAAGCATTCAACCATACCCGGAAAAATACAAGGGATGAGAAACTTTCCGGGGTCTCCAAGCTTTTCAGGAAGCTTTTTCAAGAGAACTGCTGAGCAATTCTCATTCAAGGGAGTTCTAGCCATCTCAAAGAGTTTTTCCTTATTACTTAACAGATTTTTGATTGTGGATGCAAACTTGGGCATCAAGAGAATAGCATCCGCGAAGCTAATGTCAAAATGAAAATCTTGAAAGATTTGGAAAAATTTATCCATTTGGTGACTAGCTTTTTCGCGGAGCTTCTGTTCATTGAGACGTGATGGGTAAGGGATAGAAGTTTTGGATTTAGGGTTGTCCACTGGAGTTTCAGGTGGTTCAAAGACAACTCCAGGCTTGCATCTGGTTTCAGGAATAACCTGAGGTTGGACGTGTGCGGTACTTCGTGGGCTAGGAGTTTGCACCTTGTCCTTTGTCACCTCAGGTTCACGATTCACTACCTTTGGAGGAGAGGAAGAAGAGGTAGTAGGAATCACGGGTTCATCATAAGAAGCACCACTTCTAGTTGTGATCGCCTTAGCATCGCCCCTCGGGTTAGCGATCGTGTTGCTCGGAAGTGTTCCTGAGCCCGAGGGTCGTTCATTTAAAGACTTCTTAATTTCAGAAATCTGGCTAACCAACAACTTGTTCATCTCTTCTTGGGACTTCATGAATTGTTTTAACAACTCGTCGGATGAAGGCCCAGTAGGAACAATGGCTTGATTTTGGTTGTTAAAATTTTGAGCACGATTGTTCTGATTGGGGCATTGATTTTGAAAATTACCCTGATTAGGGTTGTTGTTTCCATGAAAATTGATGAGGCGAAAAATGATCCGTTTCATTTAAGCCCGAATTCGAATTTATTTGATCAAATATTGCCCTAAATCGTTCCTTTTGTGATTTTAGGTACTTGGAGAGTGAATTCTGGAAAAGAAGCCATTTTGGACGTTTTTGGAGCATAAAAGTGAAGAAAATGGCAAAGTCTCAATTTTCCATGCTGGGAACAGTACATGAAGGCGTCAAGAGTAACTCATGACGGCGTCAAAGCCCCAAGAATAAAAATCCGTAGTTGATGACGGCGTCACACAGGGCGTCAGAAGTAGATCAAGGCCGTCCGAGGAAGTATTTGGCGGCGAGATGACGGCGTCACACCTTTGTTCTTGACACCGTCACCCCTATTTTCCTATATATAGTTTTCTAGTTTTTCACATTAAAAGAGAGAGAAGTTTTGGAGAAACCCTAAAGACGATTTTGGTGCAACTTTTACAGGTTTTTCAAGGGTTCTAAACCCTTGATACCTTGCATTGTAATTGAGATAAGTGTTCTTCTAATTCAATCAATATGTCTATGTGTTGGTTGTCTATATCTTGTTCTTGTCTCAATTCCATTATGCTAGGCTAGATCTCTTTTGTGTTTGCTTAGATCTAATGAAACCTAGATATTGATTATGTGTTGATTACTTGTTTATTCTTGTTTTGGATGAATGATTTTATATGTTAGGCTTAAGAAAACTGGCAGATCTCCAAATGGTAACATGCTTGAACGTCTTAAGAAACATGAACCGAGGCGTACTAGGTCTTTATTGGTTGTATTTAATGCATGAGCCACTGTTTACAATCCCTATAGTTATGCTGGGCATGTTGTAGGAGGAGATAAGAGCTCATAGAATTGTGGAGTTATGTATGCCACCCCATGAATGGTATTAAGGAATACAATCCGTCATCCATACAATTATAACAAGTAATTAACGTGTAAAAGATATCTAGGGAGTAGTGAAGTCTAAGTAAACACATTTTCTCCAATTACTGCTCACAACCTTAGTATAATTAGTTTAATTTCATTTTCTGTATTTTATTTTGATTGGATCTTAGTTTTTGGGTTAGTTGAATAGCAACTAATTCCGCCCACTCCTCCAAAACCCGAGATTTTACTTGCTTTCATAAAAAAATATAAAAACACAAAAATAATCATCCCTCACCTTTAGAACTAGTATTTAGGCTTTCTAATCCTAGCGACACTATTCCTAAGCTGAACGATCAATCCCCCGGTACTTGTCACTATACTATACTACAACGATCAGGTACACTGCCTGGTGGGGGTTGTAAGCTTCTCGAGATCCGTCAAGAGGTAAAGCCTGTTGCGATTCCCACGCATCAAGTTTTTGGCGCCGCTGCCGGGGAATAGTTATTATTTAGGTTGAATTTGATTTTTATTAGATCTACTCATTAGATTCCTATCAAGTGAGATTTTTTTTCTTTCTTTTTATTTTGTAGCTTTCTCGTAGTCTATCTTTTCTTTGTGATTTTGTTTGTAGCTTCAAATGGATACTTCACTTAGACTTCTAAGATTGCAATATATGGTTGAGTGGCTAGAACACCAAGAAGTGCAAAATACCTCATTTAGAGACACCTATGAATCATATGAGCCTTCACCTAGGATAGATTCTTATGAACAACCTCCATGTTTAGGATCTCGTTTTAGTGAAGCTAATAGAAAAAGCGATCTAGTTTGCCAAGGAATTATGGATAGAGCCGTATCAATAAACCATAAGTTGGATGAAGCACTAGGTTTGTTATTATCACTACCTAAGGATATAGGTGATCGTGACACGTGGAATGATGAGGTAAATAACATAAGCCCACAAAATACTCAACCTTCATTTGAGGCACACACACCGCCCGTGACTTACCCGGAAGAAGTAGAAGAAACTTTAGGAATTCCTATGGAGGTAGAACCCTTGGACCAGGCACCACTTGAGGATGTAGGTTTGAATACTTGTAGTGATAACCTTACTCCTAGTTCTAGGGAATTTCCTAGTGTTGATGAACCGGAACTTCAACCTTTACACAACTTTCCATCCTTAAATATACATCTAGGAGACAATAGAGGAACCGACCCACCCATCAACCAATATTATCCGGGTAGTTTTAGGATGAAGGAAGCCATTCACTCACCCCCTTCACCTCACGTGGCATATTCACACCCTAAGGGTGTGTATCGCTACTTTCACCCACACTTAATCCTAAGTGTAGGGAGAACCTCCCCTATTTCCATTAAATAAGGGTAGAGTCAGGCTCGTGACTCGAACAAAAACAAGCGCTTCTTGGGAGGCAACCCATGTTTTGTGTGTTTTTATTTGTTTGTTTGTTTGTTTGATTTTATTTGTTTCCGTATGCATGTTTTATTTTTATTGTTTGTGGCTCATGTTTCAAAGTAAATTGTGAAAATGCTTTATTTTGTTTTTAACTTCGTCTTAATTGCATATAAAGGTATTTTGCAAAAGATAAGTGTAAGGGAGATCCAAAATTTGTTTATAAGAACGAAATTGAGCATGAACCACAACAATATTAAATGGACATGTGTATTAGTTCTTGTTAGAGTCAAATGCTTGTATCGAGTCGTAATGATGTTTTGCAGGATTTTCCAGGAAGTAGGACGAAGTTTTTCCAGAAATTTTCCGGAAACTTAACATAAGAATTTCTGCAGGTCAATTCTGACGGCGTCACGAGTTTACTCTTGACGGCATCATGTGTAAAATTCTGGAAATTTTGCTAGTTTTGTTTATACCGGAGTCTTAAAGTTTTTGTTGATTCTTTAGTTTTATAAACTCCAGGAAATCTGCAAACATTCATTCCACAAGCATTATATCTTTAATTGTTTTGTTTCTATTCCTAAGTCTGGAATTACATCTAGTTGTGAGTTATTTTTGTTCGGGTTGATGCTTTGGGTTTTTGTTTGTTTTCTCAGGATTTACAGGTTATGTATGACAAGAAGATGATTTATATTCTGGAAGGGAAGCTTTGATTGTTCATTTTATTGGAGGAAGATTTAACCTGGCCACCTTATTATCCATACCGAGCGAATCAGGGGAGTATTTGATTTCATTCTTTTTACTTATTTCACTTTTACACTCTTTACTTGAACATTGGGGACAATGTTCATCTTAAGTGTAAGGGGAGGGTAAAAAGATGATACCTTACATATGCACTTTTGCTTGAGTTTGTTTTGATTGATGGTAGATGTGTAATAAAACTATGAGAAATACTTGTTAGTGAAATTTTAGCGCCAAATTTAAAATTTTTTACAACATTTAGGAGTGAAACTTTAGCCATAGCAAGCGTCTCATGGATAGGAGATTGTATGACTAGCACATAACCGTATATTCAGAAAAATTTTCCACCAAAAAATGTGAGGTTCGCCTTTAGATTTGATAGGGAAAGCATTTACTATTAGTGCTTATGAGTGTACCGGTAGCATTTAGATTCTAGAACTTGCGTTAGTGATGCATTCCGAGACCGCTAGTGAGACTACATTCGTGTAGTAGGATTTACTACATGATAAGAGGCATTAGGATCACCCTTGTGTTAAACCCGTATCATAATTACTTGACCATTTAAGTCATACTACTTGACTAGTTAAGTCAACTAATTTTTCCCACACCCTTAGCGTTGTACTCATTTTTAGTACACGAAACCCCTAGTACACCCCTCCGAGCCTATCTTTTCGTTTCTAACTTTAAACATTTTACTTAAAGGAAGAATTTGTTACTCCACACTTAAATGTACAACCAAATCGCCTTAGCCTTCCGTGTATGCGCTCATTTTTAGTACATTATTGTTATTTGTTAAACCCTAAGTTAACTTTCTAATTGATTACATGGTTGCTAAGTCGAGTCATATCCTTGTACATATTATTTTGGGACGATTGGGACTCATGGGTAAGTACTTATTTTATGGAGTAATGGGGAAGAACATCATTTATTACCCCCATATGTGCGTTAATCTTAAAAGTGCTCCAAGTGTTTTGATTTTCTTAATTCGAGTCATTAGATTAGTTTAAATGTAAAGTATGTAAAGATTCAAGTGTAAGGGGAATTTTCATTCCCTATGATGTATTATTTTGGATGGTAGGGTAAGAGTGTATGCAAAAAAAAAAAAAAAACAGTGGACACAAAAAAAAAAAAAAAAAAAAGAAAAAAAAATCGAAAAAATCAAGAAAAAGAAAAAAAAAATAGAAAAAGGAAAAAGAGAGAAAAAACATACGGACTACCATCCCTTTTCATTCTATGTTCATTTTATGTTTTTAGTTATTTTTCATTTATTAGCTTAAGTCGAGTCTAGTCTTGGCTTAGCAACGCCATCTTGTACATGTAATTAACCAAGATTGTTAACTCGCCACCAGTAAAACTTCCTTTATCCAACAAAACCGTGTAATTCATATCCCTATACCTAACGTTACAACCCTTTAAAAGACCTCTTTGATAGTTTATCCTAGGTGCTTACGCCATGTGGTGGAGGTTTGATCCTTTCCCAAGCCTATGGTAATCTATTTTGCTATGACAGGTAGTGAGAGATATCTTCCATTTCCACAATGTTATATTACTTTATTACACCCGAGAGATGTGAGTATCTAAACACTATCTGTGAGGTGCTTGTATATGACCTCCGTGCTTGTCTATTGGTCTTTAGTGGAACGATTATTTGTTGTAATTACTTTTATACTAGTGTTAAATGACCCCTAACTTGTCTTTTGAGTAGAATAAAAGCGCATTTGCTTGAGGACAATCAAATCTCAAGTGTAAGGGTATATGATGAGGCGAAAAATGATCCGTTTTTAGGGGGTCATTTAAGCCCGAATCCGAATTTATTTGATCAAATATTGCCCTAAATCGTTCCTTTTGTGATTTTAGGTACTTGGAGAGTGAATTCTGGAAAAGAAGCCATTTTGAACGTTTTTGGAGCATAAAAGTGAAGAAAACGGCAAAGTCTCAATTTTCCATGCTGGGAACAGTACATAAGGTGTCAAGAGTAACTCATGACGGCGTCAAAGTCCCAAGAATAAAAATCCGTAGTTGATGACGGCGTCACACAGGGCGTCAGAAGTAGATCAAGGCCGTCCGAGGAAGTATTTGGCGGCGAGATGACGGCGTCACACCTTTGTTCTTGACGCCGTCACCCCTATTTTCCTATATATAGTTTTCTAGTTTTTTACATTAAAAGAGAGAGAAGTTTTGGAGAAACCCTAAAGACGATTTTGGTGCAACTTTTACAGGTTTTTCAAGGGTTCTAAACCCTTGATACCTTGCATTGTAATTGAGATAAGTGTTCTTCTAATTCAATCAATATGTCTATGTGTTGGTTGTCTATATCTTGTTCTTGTCTCAATTCCATTATGCTAGGCTAGATCTCTTTTGTGTTTGCTTAGATCTAATGAAACCTAGATATTGATTATGTGTTGATTACTTGTTTATTCTTGTTTTGGATGAATGATTTTATATGTTAGGCTTAAGAAAACTGGCAGATCTCCAAATGGTAACATGCTTGAACGTCTTAAGAAACATGAACCGAGGCGTACTAGGTCTTTATTGGTTGTATTTAATGCATGAGCCACTGTTTACAATCCCTATAGTTGTGCTGGGCATGGTGTAGGAGGAGATAAGAGCTCATAGAATTGGGGAGTTATGTATGCCACCCCATGAATGGTATTAAGGAATACAATCCGTCATCCATACAATTATAACAAGTAATTAACGTGTAAAAGATATCTAGGGAGTAGTGAAGTCTAAGTAAACACATTTTCTCCAATTACTGCTCACAACCTTAGTATAATTAGTTTAATTTCATTTTCTTTATTTTATTTTGATTGCATCTTAGTTTTTGGGTTAGTTGAATAGCAACTAATTCCGCCCACTCCTCCAAAACCCGAGATTTTACTTGCTTTCATAAAAAAATATAAAAACACAAAAATAATCATCCTTCACCTTTAGAACTAGTATTTAGGCTTTCTAATCCTAGCGACACTATTCCTAAGCTGAACGATCAATCCCCCGGTACTTGTCACTATACTATACTGCAACGATCAGGTACACTGCCTGGTGGGGGTTGTAAGCTTCTCGAGATCCCTCGAGAGGTAAAGCCTGTTGCGATTCCCACGCATAAAAAATACCCGGGATTGAAATTACCCTGACCTTGGTTTCGATTAAAGTTTCATTGATTTTGATGTTGGAAACCCTGATTTTGGAAACCTTGGTTTTGATTCTGAAAACCATGACCTTGATTGAAGTTACCTTGGTTTTGAAAACCTTGGTTTCCTCTGTTTTGATTCTGGCCACGGTTTTGTACATTTTGGTTTTGATGAAAACCAGGAGGTCCAGCATAATGATTAGGACGGTAGTTCGGGTCCATAGGAGGGCGGTATTGATTTCCTCCTTGATTAGATGACCCGACTACAACATGAGCTTCAAACGGAGAACCATCAGTAGCTGTGCAATTGTAGTAGGCATGCGGCCCACCACAAGTTACACAGACTTCCACTTTCTTAACCTCAGCAGGTGGAGGATGTTGTAGAAAAGAGACTTTCTTTGTCTGGGCGAGAACCAAAGCTTGAATAGCCTCAGTAAGCTTGTCAATCTTAGCATCGGTGCTAGACTGACTCAAAGGAGATGAAGTGGAAGGACCCGCACTAATTTGTGAAAAAACGGCTTGCTTCGTGTAGAGCGGACCTTAGACTTGTTCTCGATGATTGCTAAGGCTTCTTTGGTGGTTCTACTCAAAAAATTACCTCCCGCGGAGGCATTGAGAGAATCCTGATCAACTTGGCTCACGCCATTGTAGAAAGTATCAAGTTGCATCAACTCGGAGAAACCATGATGTGGACACTTGCGAAGTAATTCTTTAAAACGGTCCCACGCTTCACCAAATGATTCATCATATTTTCTGAGTGAACTTGGTGATCTCGTTTTTAAGACTCGTGGTCTTAGAAGGTGGGAAGAATTCATTCACAAACTTTTTTACCAGATCTTACCATGTCTCAATAGATCGAGGGGGTTGTTTCTCAAGCCAAATCCGGGCTTGACCCTCGAGGGAGAATGGGAAGAGAAGAAGCTTGA
Organism: Artemisia argyi; assembly: GCA_030686995.1. Lineage (NCBI taxonomy): Eukaryota > Viridiplantae > Streptophyta > Magnoliopsida > Asterales > Asteraceae > Artemisia > Artemisia argyi. The sequence continues at coordinate 35,221,981 of CM060687.1, forward strand.
TCGCTTCACACGGGACATTTTTGTACTTGATGGTTGATGTGATTTTATTGAACCATCGAATATGAGCATGAGGATCGTCCCTCTCAAAACCGTAAAACTGACTTGAGGTTACAAGATTAAGTAACCCGGTTTTGAGCTCAAAACTATCAGCTACGATGGCTGGGACAACAATAGCGTCTCCGTAACCCTCGATGGGTGCTTGGAGAAGCTCACACATAGGGCGGTCTTCTGCCATAGTGACAGCTGAAGTGGAAACAGTACGGATCTCAGATCCGACTGTTGGTGCGGAACGTCTACGAGGTCTTCTAGGTTTTCGTACAAGCTCACGTAATAGGCTAGTAGACCTAGAAGAGCGAGTGCGCATGCACTAGTAACCAAAAATCAATCAAAACAAAGTCAAGGCAAAACCACAGTGAACTTAAACCAATAATCGCAAGTAAGTGGCTTCTTTAAGAAAGGTACACCACCTACATGGATACAAAGACAAGTTTTTATCTTTTGTTTGGGAACTTATTATGTTCACACCCCCAGTTAGTAGGTGTTCTGTCTTGGTTTGCGACGGTTTATTTTTATGTAATATTATTCACAAGAAAAGACGAATGTTTTTGGGGTTTTTTTTTTGTGAATGGGTGAAAAAACTTTTAGACAATATTTTTGGTATCGTTTCGTTTACCAAAATCGTATTTCTTTAAGAATCACCTTAAAAGAAACCCGATATAGAAAACGTAACGATCTGTTTTGTTTGTTTTTATTTTTTTTTTATTTTTTTGGTGTTGTTAACACTTTAGGAAAAGTGTTAATGACGTTTTTGTTTTATGATTGAGATTTACAAAAAGTGGGTGCGTTTATACAGTGATGTGTGAAAAATCACTAATCTTAAAGAACGTGTGCAGATACGCAGCAGCCTCCCCGGCAGCGGCACAAAAATTTGATTGGTTCTGAACGGTCAACTAAGTTCACCAAGTAATGGTCAACCAAGTCAAACGTCAAAAACCAACTAACCAAGGAGTTTAGGGAATCCCCGGGTCGTTATGTCCCGACGAGGCGTGCAATTGTATTTGTAAACGTTTTAAAGGATCGGGTGATTAATCAGAAAGGCAAGGAATTTGATTATTATGGTTACACTACGAGATTATGATGGAAAATGATTTAGAAACACTTAACTAATAATTACTGACGATCAGATGACTTAAACATGCAATTTAACCTAAAAACGCGCGTTTCAGTTTAAAATAAACGCGAACGCGCAAATAAAAAAGTGAAACGGGAGTAAACAAAGTCCTACGAACGTGAAATTTATATTTTTACAATTCTAAAGACTTAAGAAAATTTTTAGAAAAAGACAAATAATTTTTACACTATTTAATTAATTACTATTAATTAATTACTAATTATTAATTACTTTTTAATTAACTAAATTATCCTAAATTATAAATAATTATGAAAATTAACTAGAAAAATGAAAATAAAATTTATAAAAATCTAAAATATTATAAAACTAATTTTAAAATAGAAAAACTATTTTTCCTAACTTTTAATTAATTATTACTAATTAAAAACTATTTAATTAATTAATTTAAATTAAACTAAATTATAAAAAATACTAAATGATTACAGAAAAATCTGAAAAAATTCCTAAAAATCTATTGTTATAACAGAAGCCTAAGAAAAATTTAACAACAGTTGCTGCTTATAAATAAGCAGAAAATAAGCCAAGATAGCTTAAATAGAAGCTATCACTTCTAATTTTTTTTGTCTTTTTCTAATTTTTCTTTTATACAACTGATTTACAACTAAAAAGAGACAACTTTTGTAAATGGACTTTTTATGGAAGTTAAAAATAAGCTCTGTGGACACAAATAAGCTCAACAGTGAGCTTTAAGCTTGATTAAGCTTGAAATAAGCTACCCAGGGTAAACAAACAGGAAGATAAGATTCAAATAACTTATTTATGCTGGAAATCAGTGGAATGAACAAGAAAAGAGCACTGGTTAAGCTAAAACAAGCCAATAAGCCAAACCAAATGTACACAGATCCAACAGGTATGCAGCTTACTTGTGAGCTTAGTCCAACTTATCTAATAAGCTTGAAAATTAAATACAGGCCAAGAACTAGCAAGATGGGCTCCTGAGCTTCCCAAAAAGCTCAAGGTCACCACCTGAATCAAACTAATAAGCCCACAGTGAGCTTATCAACTAGGACCTATATTGCTGATTACTCAGTATATAGGAGGTGATGAAGCAAAATAGGTAAGCACAATTAAGTAGCAAAAGAAACAGTTAACTGGATAATAAGCACATACATAACAACTAGACCATGAGGGCTTATGAAAACAACAACAAGCTCAATATAAGCTACAGTAAGAAGCAAGATAATGGCTGTGGAAAAAGACTTGTGTTTTGAGATTTAGTTAAATAAGCAGATAGTACTTTGTTCACAAAAGCAAAACTCAAACACCAATACAGTCACAAGAGAGTCTATTTAAGCATTCAAACACAACAACACAATCTAACACTAAAGTGCAATAAGAAAATCAAATAAGCTCAGTTGCTTCCTAATGCATCAGCAAAAAGGGTCCAACTTTGGGGGTTTTGCAGGCCTATCTAAACTGGTCAAATAAGCTCAAGAAGCCAAAATAAGCTATTGAACCAAAAAGCCAGCTAGTTAGGCTTCCTATGGAACCAAGAAACACACAAGGGGGCCCACTAATGAAACCTGTAGGGACCAGGGAAATTGGGCTGATGAAATAGACAAGCAAAGCAGGGGAGATACTCTCCCTGCAAGTCTATTTAAGCTGTTTGATAAGCTACTAAAAAAATAATTAAAATTGAACCAAGTGCTGATTTTAAGAGTTAAGCTGACAAAGATTAACCTCAAAAAAATTCAGATCATAACATCAAACACTAAAATCATGAAAAATGCTTGAACATTTGGATTTCTGCACTAAGTTACAATTTTGACTTTTCCAATTTAGAACTCAGTTTGACTTTGATGAATTTTGGTTGATCCTAGCTGACTAATTGTGATGTTTTAAGATAAACTAAGATTAAATTAAACAAGCTTGACAACTTTCAAAGCTAAATCATGATTTGGGAGTCCTAATATTCAAACAGATGACCTGTCATACCCTTTAGGAGTGATGATGACTTTTTACTAAGTTACCTATGGTTTTTCTGACTGCAATGCACCATTTTAAACCTATATAGACTATCTAAGCTGACTTGAACATCAATTTCAAGCTTAAACTCAGTACCATTAACTAATCCAAACACTACTTTAATGAAACAGATAGAAAACCGACTTATGCTCAAGGGAGTTTTATTGTACCTAGACCTGAATTAAGTTTATAACTACATCTAATAACAACATATAATCAATAGTAAACACTTAACTAAGCTAATGAATCAGTTCAATGTGAAATTGAAGGAATTGCTTACAAGTTGCTTGTAACAATTCGCAATTTCAGGTTAACTTTTATTCCCGAAAATTTCACTATTCACTTTTTACTATTCACTTTTACTATTCACTTTTTACTATTCATCTTAGAAATTTATATTTCATATTCTCGTAAGTTAAACTATTTTAACGATAATCCGAGAGTTTGACGCTCGTCGGATCATTTCTGCAAAAATCACAAAGCCGTGTCCGAGATTTACTTTTTGGTTTAAACGTCCTTCCAGCATCCCGATATATCCATAAAACATTATAAACAATAGAAATATGATTTTCTATCATTTTATGACAATTCCAAAAGTTTTGGAATTTTACGTTTTTCAGTTCAGCGTTTTACGCGAATTGCGCGTTTTAGACCCATGTTTCCAGTTTTTAGCAGGGTTTTAGCACCCGATAGATCCTACCACTCATTTTATATTTTATTATGGACTATATTGACATGTTTAACAATACTTTCAAGTTTCATATTTTTACGATACCCGGATTTACGTTTTGAGGCTTAATCATTTACGGTTAGCTTTTTACGGAGTCAAAATGCACAAACTAAGCAAGATAAACACCAAGACTCATCATCTAGTCATCTTATCCTCCTTTGAACCGCCATTTTGAGGGGGGAGTCACCATGGGTGGTCAAATCTTGACCATTAATCTCTAGGATGTTTACAAGTGTCTAAACTAACCATGGTTAAGTTCTAACCCAATATATAGTTAACTATTTTTCTCATCCTATAAATAGCCAACTAATAACACATATAAAACTTGCACCACACCTTCTTATAACCTTCAAGTCCTAAAACCTAAGGCACTTCTCTTATATTTTGTAAGAAAGTTAACTAGTTTTTGAAAGAAAACTAGTGTTTGATCTTCAATCTTGGAAATTTTCTAAGAAAAGTTGTTATAACTTTAAAGTCTCCAAAAAGACGTCGTTATAATCTTCAAATAGCTTTGGACTTCAAGAAGGCGTCATTATAATCTTCAAATAACCTCGGTTTATCATAGGTTGCAAAGGAGGAAAGCTTGTTCAATCAAAGTCCTAGTTCTTGTCCTAGTTTCCCTTTTTCATTAAGGCCAAAAGTTGTAAGCAAACCCTAACATACTTTCTTGCTTAATTATCATTTTCATGCTCTTTGTGTTCCTTTCATGCTATTTATGTTCTTGTTATTGTGTTCATGATGTTTAAAAATGGATAAAACAAGTATTGGTATACATATGTTAACTTATGACAAGTAAACAAGCAAACTAGTGATTTTTATGGAGAACCACGACCAAAATAGTATAACTTTGATATTTGACACTTACTTACTGTTAAAGAGGACTTAACAAGGAAAACATAGCAATTTGAATCACCCAAAACGAGTACCCGAGTCAAAAGTTATGACCATTTGAAGCTAGCGAAACCAAAACGGCAAAACTGCCTAAATAGCATTCTGATCAAATTTTGCTTTTGAAAGTCACCCTTCTGGTCCGATTCATCAAAAAGTTAAAACACGAAAGTTGTCCAAAACGACGTTTTCGTTCAGGATCAAAGAAGCTCGAGCCCTGAAAACGCTTTCCGAGTGATAAATTTCTTCAAAATCTTAACAGCCCATTTTAGACCAAAGTCACTATATTATAGTTATCATTTACTAAGACCAAGAGGTCTAATGACCTAAAGCCAAGACCACAACCATGGCTAAAGCCAAGGTTGAGTCTCAAGACCATGGAAAAATGACCAAGGTCACGGCGAAGCCATGACTAAATGACCATATAAGCTTACTTAGGCGTAAACATGAAACAAGGAATTAGGCGATAACTTGAACAAACAATTTGGATCTACTTCACTTCAAAAGGAACCATGAGATATTACAAAGAGAAAATGGTAATATAAGACTTATGAAACTACCCCTAATAACAATCTTCATGTACTAATAAACTTTCCTAAGTTTATTCAAATATTGGACATGTAACTTTTCGGATTAAAACTTATACATTTGTTATCAAATACTACAATAGTAGGGAGCCTCATGTGAGGAGTTCATTAAGTAAGCCGTCGAGATGAGTTGTGGATTTACGAGTTAAAGTGTCCTGGCTCCTCGAACGTTTACTCCATGACTTCTGAATTATGTCGGCCCGAACGGTAGTAAGAGATATACAACTTATACATGTTTCATAAACCATTTATATTCAAAGACTTACGCTATATACTAAATGCTACATCATGAACATTATGCAAGACATATATGGGCAATTCTTCGTATTCTTAGACGTTACTCCAAACCTAAGTCGCAACGTTCTATTATAGGCTGCTCTTAGTGACTTTCACGATTCGACTACCACTTTGATTTCACATCACTTAAGCTTAAGGTGAGTCATAGCCCCTACTCTTTTCGTACTTGTTTTAACTCTTGGGGGGGATACATGCTCAACTACTTGCTTACTTGTACAAATACTCAAAACATTTATACTTGATTGTTTCATACTTGATTGTCTTATACTTGATGGCATTATACTTGATTTCATACATACATGACTGTCTTTTATCTTTGGGAAGTGGCTCCCAGTAAACTTATATCTTTGGGAAGTAGCTCCCAGTTTTCTTTGGGAAGTGGCTCCCAGTTGTCCTTGGGAATTGGCTCCCAAAGTGAGGTCTTCGGAGATGAAGTAGAGACTCACTACTAATTGCTTAATTGTCTTGATGAACTTATACATGTCTTTATTATACTATATGTTAGCAGTGGGTTGTGAACACACAGGTTACAAGTCTCTTATGGCGGGACTTGTAACTGAGTGGATTCACGATGCCTTTGCTGTGTGAACATTCTTTTAAGGCTTTTCAACTGTTTTAAGACAAACTCTATGAACTCACCAACCATTGTGTTGACACTTTAGCATGTTTATCTCAGGTTAGTAAGGTGGTAGCTAGTGCGTGGAACTTAGAGTCAAGCTGCATATTCTGAAGACTTACGCTTTTATCATTTACCATTCAACATTTTGTATACATTTATGTATCATACTTTGAAATCTCATGTTTGTAACTTTGAATTCTTTAATCGAATGGTAACTTTTCAAAACGTCTCATTTAGAGTTCGTTTTCTATAACTTGTACTTTGTATTATGAAGTAGCACCCCTATGACACAGTCTTCCGCTGCGGTATTTTGGGGGTGTTACAGATTGGTACCAGAGCCTTGGTTATAGAGAACTAGGTTGCATTTAGTGCCTAGACTATAACTGCTATATATGTTGGGACCTTCCTCTTTATTTGCCTTACAAACAATACATACACATATGCTTTTTGGTTAGAGGTTTGCTTAGTTCCACGCTGTTAGATGATGTGACTTTAGTATTATAAGGAGCCCCAGAGATTCGTCGAGTCATTAAAAACATGGAGCTCAGTAATAACTAATTAGTTAACTTGATCTTGTGACAGTTCTTGTTTGATGAGACACAAGATTTGAGTTAAATAATATTATTGCTTAGCTTTAGGGATTTGATGGCTTGATTATCTTACTATCGGCCTCAGAAGGCGGATTTTGTGTCGGAAATTCTTAAGTAGGATATTTTAGAATCTCCTTATTTAAATGGATTGGGACGCCTCTTCAGTTAAATAAAGAAATTGTAAATCACCGAACCATGAGTTTATGATCCCTTACTTACATAAATTTGGACGCTTCTTTATGTAAGTAAAGAGTTATAAATAAGTGGGCTTATTTACATCCGATACAACTCCTTAACCAGAACCTTAGACGAATCAGAGTAAACACCACTATTTTAGAGATTCTGAAATCCCGAATTCTCTTAGACACACCGTAAGTAGTTAACATCAACTGAACTTCGGGGCGAAGTTCTCCTTAAGGGGTAGAGACTGTAACAATTCGCAATTTCAGGTTAACTTTTATTCCCGAAAATTTCACTATTCACTTTTTACTATTCACTTTTACTATTCACTTTTTACTATTCATCTTAGAAATTTTTATTTCATATTCTCGTAAGTTAAACTATTTTAACGATAATCCGAGAGTTTGACGCTCGTCGGATCATTTCTGCAAAAATCACAAAGCCGTGTCCGAGATTTACTTTTAGGTTTAAACGTCCTTCCAGCATCCCGATATATCCATAAAACATTATAAACAATAGAAATATGATTTTCTATCATTTTATGACAATTCCAAAAGTTTTGGAATTTTACGTTTTTCAGTTCAGCGTTTTACGCGAATTGCGCGTTTTAGACCCGTGTTTCCAGTTTTTAGCAGGGTTTTAGCACCCGATAGATCCTACCACTCATTTTATATTTTATTATGGACTATATTGACATGTTTAACAATACTTTCAAGTTTCATATTTTTACGATACCCGAATTTACGTTTTGAGGCTTAATCATTTACGGTTAGCTTTTTACGGAGTCAAAATGCACAAACTAAGCAAGATAAACACCAAGACTCATCATCTAGTCATCTTATCCTCCTTTGAACCGCCATTTTGAGGGGGGAGTCACCATGGGTGGTCAAATCTTGACCATTAATCTCTAGGATGTTTACAAGTGTCTAAACTAACCATGGTTAAGTTCTAACCCAATATATAGTTAACTATTTTTCTCATCCTATAAATAGCCAACTAATAACACATATAAAACTTGCACCACACCTTCTTATAACCTTCAAGTCCTAAAACCTAAGGCACTTCTCTTATATTTTGTAAGAAAGTTAACTAGTTTTTGAAAGAAAACTAGTGTTTGATCTTCAATCTTGGAAATTTTCTAAGAAAAGTTGTTATAACTTTAAAGTCTCCAAAAAGACGTCGTTATAATCTTCAAATAGCTTTGGACTTCAAGAAGGCGTCATTATAATCTTCAAATAACCTCGGTTTATCATAGGTTGCAAAGGAGGAAAGCTTGTTCAATCAAAGTCCTAGTTCTTGTCCTAGTTTCCCTTTTTCATTAAGGCCAAAAGTTGTAAGCAAACCCTAACATACTTTCTTGCTTAATTATCATTTTCATGCTCTTTGTGTTCCTTTCATGCTATTTATGTTCTTGTTATTGTGTTCATGATGTTTAAAAATGGATAAAACAAGTATTGGTATACATATGTTAACTTATGACAAGTAAACAAGCAAACTAGTGATTTTTATGGAGAACCACGACCAAAATAGTATAACTTTGATATTTGACACTTACTTACTGTTAAAGAGGACTTAACAAGGAAAACATAGCAATTTGAATCACCCAAAACGAGTACCCGAGTCAAAAGTTATGACCATTTGAAGCTAGCGAAACCAAAACGGCAAAACTGCCTAAATAGCATTCTGATCAAATTTTGCTTTTGAAAGTCACCCTTCTGGTCCGATTCATCAAAAAGTTAAAACACGAAAGTTGTCCAAAACGACGTTTTCGTTCAGGAACAAAGAAGCTCGAGCCCTGAAAACGCTTTCCGAGTGATAAATTTCTTCAAAATCTTAACAGCCCATTTTAGACCAAAGTCACTATATTATAGTTATCATTTACTAAGACCAAGAGGTCTAATGACCTAAAGCCAAGACCACAACCATGGCTAAAGCCAAGGTTGAGTCTCAAGACCATGGAAAAATGACCAAGGTCACGGCGAAGCCATGACTAAATGACCATATAAGCTTACTTAGGCGTAAACATGAAACAAGGAATTAGGCGATAACTTGAACAAACAATTTGGATCTACTTCACTTCAAAAGGAACCATGAGATATTACAAAGAGAAAATGGTAATATAAGACTTATGAAACTACCCCTAATAACAATCTTCATGTACTAATAAACTTTCCTAAGTTTATTCAAATATTGGACATGTAACTTTTCGGATTAAAACTTATACATTTGTTATCAAATACTACAATAGTAGGGAGCCTCATGTGAGGAGTTCATTAAGTAAGCCGTCGAGATGAGTTGTGGATTTACGAGTTAAAGTGTCCTGGCTCCTCGAACGTTTACTCCATGACTTCTGAATTATGTCGGCCCGAACGGTAGTAAGAGATATACAACTTATACATGTTTCATAAACCATTTATATTCAAAGACTTACGCTATATACTAAATGCTACATCATGAACATTATGCAAGACATATATGGGCAATTCTTCGTATTCTTAGACGTTACTCCAAACCTAAGTCGCAACGTTCTATTATAGGCTGCTCTTAGTGACTTTCACGATTCGACTACCACTTTGATTTCACATCACTTAAGCTTAAGGTGAGTCATAGCCCCTACTCTTTTCGTACTTGTTTTAACTCTTGGGGGGGATACATGCTCAACTACTTGCTTACTTGTACAAATACTCAAAACATTTATACTTGATTGTTTCATACTTGATTGTCTTATACTTGATGGCATTATACTTGATTTCATACATACATGACTGTCTTTTATCTTTGGGAAGTGGCTCCCAGTAAACTTATATCTTTGGGAAGTAGCTCCCAGTTTTCTTTGGGAAGTGGCTCCCAGTTGTCCTTGGGAATTGGCTCCCAAAGTGAGGTCTTCGGAGATGAAGTAGAGACTCACTACTAATTGCTTAATTGTCTTGATGAACTTATACATGTCTTTATTATACTATATGTTAGCAGTGGGTTGTGAACACACAGGTTACAAGTCTCTTATGGCGGGACTTGTAACTGAGTGGATTCACGATGCCTTTGCTGTGTGAACATTCTTTTAAGGCTTTTCAACTGTTTTAAGACAAACTCTATGAACTCACCAACCATTGTGTTGACACTTTAGCATGTTTATCTCAGGTTAGTAAGGCGGTAGCTAGTGCGTGAAACTTAGAGTCAAGCTGCATATTCTGAAGACTTACGCTTTTATCATTTACCATTCAACATTTTGTATACATTTATGTATCATACTTTGAAATCTCATGTTTGTAACTTTGAATTCTTTAATCGAATGGTAACTTTTCAAAACGTCTCATTTAGAGTTCGTTTTCTATAACTTGTACTTTGTATTATGAAGTAGCACCCCTATGACACAGTCTTCCGCTGCGGTATTTTGGGGGTGTTACATTGCTATCCTGCTAGACCAATGTGAACCAATAAGAACCAAGTCCAAACTATGACCCTATGCTCCCCTGAGCACTAAACCAATCCAACTTCCATGCTACTTCACTGCTTCTCCTTCTTCCTTCTTCATCTTTTTATAATTTTTCTTCTTTATTTTTTTCTTATTTAATTTTCTGTTTTTGTTTTGTTTTCTGTTGGACTACTGAGAGCAAAAGTTAGTTTATAAAATCTTAAAACAACAATAACAACTTTGATTAAGAATTTGAGAAATTATTAAACTGAAAGTAATGAGCTGGGAATTTAAAAAAACTAGAACACTTGAATTGATAATGAAAAGTTTTACAAGCTATACTAAATACTGAATTGGAAAATTACATTACAACTACATAAAAACTACATGCCACAATGGCTTACAATTGATTTCTACTTATACTAAAAATAAAATAACTAAAAAACTTTTCCTTTCCTGTGCTTCCACCCAATGTAAAGACATCATCATTAGTCCTTTTTGCTTTCTTGGAATGAATCCCAACCATTAAATTAGTCTATGCTTCATCTCCACCATTGATCAAGTTTTCTCATTATTTTAAAGTCCTGGGGTGATGTCCTGTAGGGGACAAATAGTTGTAAAACATGGGGGGGTTGACTTAGTGGAGTGGTGTAGGGTGCCTGGGTAGGAGAGGAGGAGAGGGGGGGGGGGGACATGAATGTTGGGAGAGCAGGCTTTGTTTGGGGGCTTGGGTGTTTGGTAATGGCGGCAAAGAGATGGGGTGGGGAAGGTTGACCTCAGCTTTGACCCTGGATGGATTATTAATAAAAATGGGATGGTGGGCTGAGGTAACTTGGGCCAGGGAAATGGGCTGGGGTTGGATTTGGTTTTGTTACTTTGGGTTGGTTTGGATAGAATACAAAGGGTCCGTTTGTAATGAAATTCACAAGGACCAAAATTGTAATTTTGGTAATTTTGAAGGACCAATGTTGCCACCTTTCCAAAGTTAATCCAGGGACCAAGTTTGTTACATTCATAAGATGAAGGTCACAAAAGATATTTTTCATTTTAAAATTCCCCAGGGACTGATTATGCCAAATTCCAAACTGCAGGGACCAATTTTGTAAAATTTCCAAAGTTTTTACCTAAGGACAATATTTGATGATATTTGACTTTTAATAGGTTGACTTTTCTTTCAAAACACATGCTCAGGGACTAGTTTTGTAAATTTGTGAAAGTTGGGGGACTAAAACTGCCAATTGTGTAAACTTTGTTCGCTTTTCATTGTTTTTACTCATTTTGCATCTGAAACGTATAAAACACAATCCCTGGGATATTTTTAGTATTTTGATGCATTTCTGAGTGTTTTCGGATGTTTTGGCAGTTTAAATACGACAAAAATGATGAGTGTTTGAGCACTCATCATTGATAATAACATTGTGGCAAAAATTATTTTCACCTTTGAAAGAGCTAAATAGCATATATACCAGAACTTAGAGCATGTTTACACACCCGATATAATGATTCCATTGTCTTCATATCTCAAGCACGACCGCAATGTTAGTAAAACACAGAGTACCGATTATGATTGTCTTATACTTTCATCTTTAGAGCCTTCAGGCCTTGTAATGGGTATGTAGAAAGACTAACCACCCGTTTATCCAGCCGCAAATCCTACTTAATGAGGAAAACAAACGCAATTCATTAAACTTAATCTTTAACAACAATAATCATTAATCATAAATTTTCTATAACATACAAAATAAATATTTAAGTGACATTCAAAATAATTACTTACTCGTGTGAAGAAGAATTTAGAGGTATAAGAACACAAATTAAAGTTTCCTGCAAGTTAAAATTCACACTTAAAATTTGATTTAATCACCTTAAATTTGATTGTCGACAGGTTCTTCATTCGCCATCACCTACAACAATGATCACAAAAAACAGAGGAATATATAAATCACTGGCATAGTCATAGCAAGAAAGTGATAATTACCAATTTTAAGATTTGGATAGCAAAAAACTCACTGACATAATCGACTGCATAGGGTTAACAATGGGGTAAAGACCAAACCCTAAAAATTATAAATTAAAATTAAAATTGAAAACCCTAAATATGAAATACTTACCAATTTTCTCATAACTGAGTGCATACAAATCATTGATATGAATTATGGAATCGGATGGATGTAACCCGAACAAATTCTTGATTGTGGTTGAATCGATGTGGCATAGGAGATTTTTTTTTGATTTGGATTTGAATTGTTTTATGAGAAATCAATTACATTAATTGCTTAACAAAAATAGAGCGGTGTAAAGAATGAAATGAATGCGTGTGTGGGAAGAATGAAGGTGAAGCTACAGTGTTGTACGCAATAAATAAGCAGCCAATCAAAATGCAGACACATCAGCGCATTAATGAATTGGGGTGCTTCAAAGGCTTGTAAATTATTCTGGTTTATTATATAGTATAGATATAGATAGATTCTCTATTGTATGAAATGCAATGAATAAGTTCTATACACTGTATGTCATTATCTCAATAATCAACATTTATTAGGTATAAAGCTGGGTTGAGCATGGGCCGGTTTGGGGCGGTTTATTGTTAAAACCAAACCTCGAGCCAAAAGGTTGGTTTAAAGTTTTTAAAGAGAAAAGTCCAAAATACATCCATGTAGTATGTCAAAAGCCCGTTTTTCATACATTTTTCTTTTTTTTTGGAACAAAATCATCCACAGTTAGTAAAGTTGGCACAAATACATCCCTCAGTTAGTAATATCAGTTACTATGGACTAACGATGCAAATGATTTTTCGTTATCTCCTAACAAGAGTTAAAATAGTTGCATCGTTAGTCCTCATTGAGTTAAAATATTTGCATCGTTAGTCCTCATTGACTATAGAGTTAAAATATTTGCATCGTTAGTCCTCATTGAGTTAAAATATTTGCATCGTTAGTCCTCATTGACTATTCTTATGTTTGTATCATTTTTCATCCGTTTTTCTTACGTTTTCGTCCGTTTTATCCGTTTTTCCTCATGTTTTTTTATCAGTTTTCGTCAATTTTTATATGTTTTCATCCATTTTTCTCATGTTTTTTTACGTTTCTTCCTTTTTTCTCATGTTTTTATCCGTGCTCATACACTTTTATTCATTGTCTCTATTATTTTACGTTTTTATCCATTTTTCTTATATTTTATCCGGTTTCATCCATTTTTTTTATATATATAATATGTATGAAAACGGATAAAAATATATGAAAATAGATAAAATCGCATGAAAACTTGACATTTGATAAAAATGTTTCTGAGTTTAAATCACGATTTTAACCCCTTTCTGGTCCGAATCATCAAAAGTATAAAACACGAAAGTTGTCCGGAATAATGTTTTACATCAAGACTCGCGAGATTTTAACCTGAATTTGGCCGATCGTGTAGATTCTACCACCGAAGGTGAGTCTACCTTCTTTTAAGACTACTTAAGATCAGCATATGGCAAATTGGTGACTGCATTTTTTTTGGTGGTTAGCCTTCAAACCGATGAAAACCCATTATCGTTGATTAAATGTACTTGGCCAGAGAAAGGTGAGAAGCACGAGAGGATGTCGTTAAAGTTAATTTGATACAAATTCTTTTGCCATGCAGTAAAAATAAGGTTGTATAGAAAGCGGGATGCGGGTGGTTGTTTGTGGAAGTGTCGGGTCCAGAAAATCGAGCTTCCTTTATTGCATTCTTGGTCAGATTCCGGAAGTCAACGATAAGGTAAGTTTCGATTTATTGTGCTTTATGGAATTGTCTTATTACTGTGCCACTTTGTTTTACAATTTGTTCATATATACACATTCACTTATGTTTTAAGTATCTGAATTGGTATTGGATTGGGGCTTTTTTGACAGCAAAACCAGTAGGGATTTCTGCAAAGCAACTAAGCTATCAAGATAATGTCTTTTGAACATAACCTATTTCTGTTATACGATATTGGTTTATCCTTATGTTGTTTAGCAATGACATGCCATTTTTTTCAGTCGTAGGATTCGTTGCATCTCATGTGAAGAAAGTTTATGAGGGCAAAGGGTTGGGCATTGGTGGATCCAAACTCGATTGACTAGGTCATATCTTTCACTCTCTTATATACACATGTACTTGTTGTATGATATTGAAGTAATTAAACTTGCTTATTTGTTCATCATTGTAAAAGGGAAGGCTTCTTGCAGCATTAAAAATGAAGCATGTCAAGGATGCAAAATATACGGATTCTTAGATTTTAATAAACTGGCTGCAAATTTCCGTTTTGCGCAAGAAAAAAGCTTTCAAGAATCGAGTGAAGCTATCGACTTCAGGTTCGGGTGATATGGAAGTGTCATTTACTTGGTGTCCCTTCCAGGTGATTGCCATTACTTACAGTTTGCGTCTACCTTTAGGTTGTCGTACTTTTTTACCTTACAGTTGCATATTTCAGTTACGAAATAATTTCTCAGCAGCTCTTTTTGATAGATTATGATGCAATGTATTATAGCTATGCAGAATATTCAACACGTTTGTTAAATAATAGTATTGTTTCATAACATGTTGTTCTACATTGTGTATTTTGAAAAGTTATGCTAAGGTTTTGTCTGAAGCCAAAAATACAAGCTAAACTGGTCATAGACTAGCCAAACAAAACAAAGTTGGTTTAAAATTTTGTAACATGCATGCAACACAAAACAGCCCAGCTTTCTACTTAAAAAAAAATACCGGGCAATTATCAACGACGTAAAACTCGGTCCGCCGCAACACGGCGGACCATCGCCCACGTTGTTTGTTAAATATAAGACACACATGCCAATGCCATACTACTTATTCTTGCGTAGTATTTTCTTTAACCAATATGCAGACATCTTTGGATATCTCTTTAGAGCTTTGAAATCCACATATTCAATGCCAAATCTTGATGTGTAACCTAATCTTCATTCAAAGTTATCGAGCAACGACCATGCAAAGTATCCTATCACGTTTGCCCCTTTGTCGACTGATTGCTTAAGTGCAGCCAAATAACTCTTGTAGTAATTGATCCTTGTCGTATCAGTGTAAACCCTTAGAAAAGGTTACCTGGATCATCCATGCATTGAAAAAGCAAATTAAGAACTATAGTCAGATGTTTGTTGGCCATTGTAATTTGACACATATTGTGTAAAATATAATAAGAACAAAGGTTGTAAAAATCGCTAGGCACTAGTGAGGCGGTTGGGTAGGGCCTAGCGATTAATCAGTTAGGCGGGGATTAATCGGATCGGAATTTTATGCACAAAATTGTTATTTTAGATATTATATTATATTATATGTATGCGATAAGCATAATGCATCAAAGTTCAAAAATTTCAAGTGTTCAAAAATAAACATAATACATAATTCTTCAAAGTTTAAAGTCAAACATAGATATTACTCGGTTTGTTGACTATTTTAAGCGACTTTTGACTGATTTTGTCCGATTAATCAGTTTGTGCACCGATTTTTAAGCAATTTTGAGTGATTTTTAAGCTATTTTGCTGACCGATTTTTAAGCAATTTTGTCCGATTAATCGGTTTGTTGACCGATTTTTAAGCGATCTTTGACCAAAACGATTAAATAGACCGATTATGATAAATCAAGGCGTTTAGTGAGCGATCAACGATTATGCGGGGATTAATCGGCTGCCTGGACCGATTTTTACAACAGAGATAAGAACACAAGATAGAATCCAACCAACCACCCCTTGATTCAAAGTAAAGAGTTATATGTTCAATACAAGAAGAGACCAGAATAAGTATGTGAACAATCACATACAATACAGATACAAAAGAGATGAGATCAAGAATGAATAGAACTCATCAATACAACAAGATTTATTGTGCAAAAGATTATAGAGCCGTTGGAGAAGAGTCAGTGATAAAAGGTGAGAGAAACCCTAGCAGAGGGAGAGACAATATATAGCCAACATCTTTGCTCTTGACCACCTTAGGCCCCTGCACAATACAACACATGACAAACATGGAAAGACAAACAAGTTAGTGTTAGAAAGGTTCTGTAAATGACAGAACCAGTCCCTGAACATTATGAAGGAAAGGTTTGACCAACACATTCAACACCCTCCCTCAAACCTTTAACCCTGAACATTTCCAGTCTTTCCGATCTCTACGCATTTCACCGCTAGTCAGGATATCAGCAATCTGCTGAGAAGTATGAATTTTCTTAGTTTTTATCACTCCAGCAGAGACTTTTTCTCTAACAAGATGAACATCAATTTCAAAGTGCTTAGTTTTCTCATGGAAAACTGGATTGCTAGCAATCTGCAAAGCAGAGCTATTATCACAATGCAACATCACATGCAACAAGTTTTTAACACCCATGTCACCAAGAAGGTTTGCAAGCCAAATGATTTCACAAGCAGCAGAAGCCATGCTTCTATATTTTGCTTCAGTAGAGGACCTGGACAAAGTAGATTGTTTTTTACTTTTCCAAGTCACTAAGGAATCACCCAGAAACACACAATATCCAGCGACAGATTTTCTAGTAACAGGGCATCTAGCCCAATCAGAATCAGCATAAGCTTTGAGCTTAAGATTTCCAAGTTTACTGATTTGAATGCCATTACTAGGAGAGGCTTTTAAGTATCTCAAAACTCTAAGAGCAGCCTCTAGATGAGACTGCAATGGAGCATGCATGTGTTGGCTAAGACAATGAACAAAATAAGCAATGTCAGGCCTAGTATTGGTCAAGTAAATCAACTTCCCAACCAATTTTTGATAATTGCCAACATTATATAAGGCTTTATCATCTTCTGTTTCAATATGATTCAAGGTAGTGTTTTCAGGCAAAGGGGCATCAACATGTTTGGCTGCAAGCAAGCCATATTCATGTAAGAGATCAAGGCAATACTTCCTTTGACTTAGACAAACACCATTTTCATTTTCCTGAACTTCAATTCCAAGAAAGTACTTAAGTTTTCCCAAATCTTTAACTTGAAACTTGTTTTTTAGGAAAACTTTAAATCTTTCAATTTCATTAACATCATTGCCAGTAATGACAATGTCATCAACATACACAAGCAAAATCATGAACATGTTCCCAGAACTCTTAGTAAACAGAGAGTAATCAAATTTTGACTGTATAAAGCCATGTTCACTAAGAGTATCAGTTAATTTGGCATTCCATTGCCTGGGAGCCTGTTTAAGCCCATACAAGGACTTATTAAGCCTCACAATTTTAGACTTATGATCATCAAAGCTAGGAGGAAGGGTCATATAAACATCCTCAGTTAAGTCACCATATAGAAAAGCATTATTAACATCTAATTGAAAGATACTCCAGTTATTACAAATAGCAACATTAATCATGCATTTGACAGTGGACATTTTAACTACAGGACTGAAAGTTTCCATGTAATCAAATCCCTCCCTCTGACTAAATCCTCTGGCAACTAACCTAGCTTTATATTTATCTACTTCACCAGTAGATTTATACTTGATTTTCCATAACCATTTACTACTAACAGGTTTTCTTCCTTTAGGAAGATCACACTCAGTCCAAGTATTGTTCCTTTTAAAGCAGATACCTCATTGTTCATGGCCTGATTCCAGTGAGCATATTTAGAAGCCTCTTCATAAGAAGAGGGCTCAACAGATTTATTCAGAGTAGTGGAAAAACAGTAATTAGTAGGATCGAGATTAGAATAAGACACATATTTTTAAAGGCCATATTTCACAATGCTACTCACAACATAATCATTGAACTTAGCAGGAGCTTTGACAGATCTGCTAGACCTTCTAAGAGGAGGTTGCACAGGACTCAAGTTTTGAGTAGGAAGAGCTTGTGTATTTTCATGGTCAGAATTGGATGGGACATTTCCCTCAGATGGAGTTTTATCACCCATAGATGCTGCGTTGCCATTAGTCTCACTATCACTAGAAGAATTTGTACTTCTAGGGCAAGAAGAGGCATCACTTCCATCATTGGGTGTATTTTGGCCTCTCCTTTCATCATAGGGATTAGAATGATTTTCATTAAAGAAATTTTGATCATTTAGAGTAGCATCATAATTCTGATCAGTTTGAAGGCTAGAATTCATTTTGAAAGGGAAAATGGTTTCATAAAATTGAACATCTCTAGAGTAAGAAACCATTTTAGATTCAAGACTGTAAACTTTGTAAGCCTTTTTTGTTGTAGAGAATCCAATTAAAAAACATTTTTCAGATCTGGGAGACAACTTATCAGAATTATTAAGCACATAAGAGAAACATAAGCAACCAAAGCATCTCAGATGAGATAGTTTAGGTTTTTGACCATACACAAGCTCAAAAGGAGATTTTCCACTTAGAACAGAAGACAGAAACCTGTTAATTAGATAGGCAGCAGTTAAAATGCATTCATGCCACATACTTAGAGGAATGCCACTTTGAAACAACAAACTCCTAGCAACATTTAGGAGATGCCTGCGCTTTCTCTCAACAATCCCATTTTGCTGAGGAGTGTAAGCACAAGTAGTTTGATGAATAATGCCAAGACTGCTAAACAAATTGCTAATTTTATTATTAACAAATTCAGTCCCATTGTCTGATCTCACAGTTTTAATACCACATTTAAATTGGTTTAGAATCAGATTGAAAAAATTAATGAACAAGTTATAAACTTCATCTTTAGTTTTAACAAGATATATCCAAACAGCCCTGGTAAAATCATCAACAATGGTCATAAAGTATCGAAAACCTTCTCTATTAGTGACCTTGTAGGGACCCCAGAGGTCTATATGAATAAGATCACCAATGGCAGAACTCTTATGGTCACTAAGAGGAAAAGGTTCCCTGGTCTATTTAGCCTTGTGACAGATGTCACAAGGAGATACATGAGATCCTTTGGTGATCTTAAGATCAGATAGAAGCATGTCAACTGTAACAATTCACATTTTCAGGTTAACTTCTATTCCCGAAAATCTCACTATTCATTTTTATTATTCACTTTTACTATTCATTTTTACTATTCACTTTTCCGAAATTTGATTTTTATTTCATATTCTCGTATGATAAATCATTTCCATGGCAAAATAAAAGTTTGACACTCATCAGATCATTTTCGCGAAAGTTATTAAGGAAATACACGTTTAGGTTAAAACGTCATTTAAAAATCCTACGCACAACGAAACTCAACCGCGTTAATTTTCCCCGCATCAGAAAAATGTTTAGTACTCTCATGATTTATTTGAGAATTAATCATGACTAAGAAAAATATGACCAAATAAACCTCGGCCGTGAGAAACATAAATTTTCGTTTTTAAGCACTTTTACTTAGCCGTAACCTTAGCCTATACCTGCATCGTGTTTCTAAGACAATTTGAGTTTTCACATTTTTGGAATAAGTCAACATATTTTTCCCTCCTCCTTTGACCAAAAATCATTCCTTGATTTTTTGGCTTACGGTTTTAAGTTTAAAGACATTAAATACCAACCGACACTAGACTGAGCCCAGCCTAGACATTATAGGTCATTTTAATCCATTATTATCCTATTAGAAAAGTTACATTTTACTTTTCTCAATTTACGCAACTTTCGTGCGTTTTACGTATTACGCGTTTTAGACCCGTGTTTCCAGTTTTAGCACCCCAATAGGACCTACCACTCATTTTATATTTTATTATGGAGTATATTGACAAGTTTAGTCATTCTTTCAAGTTTCACATTTTTAGGATACCCGGTTTTACGTTTCGTGGCTTAACAACTTACGGTTAGCATTTTACGGAGTCAAAACTAACTAAGTAACTAGGATAATATCACCAAAGACCAACTCATCCTCCCTTATCCTTAGTGAACCGCCATAGGGGGGGGGGGCGGAGTCACCACCCCATGTGTCTTGATCTCAAGCCTTGTAACCTTAAGTTATATACATGTGTAAACTTAGGCTCCAAGTAAAACTTGGTCACCAAGTTTAGGCACCTTCCTACGAGCTTTCCTAACCTCCTCATCTTCACTATAAATAGCAAGCTCATCCTCTTCCTTTCTCTTCATCCGAAACACTCAACAACAAATCCATAAACCATGATCCTTTGATTTCTAAGTTATAAGTTACATACCAAAGTTGAAGGCATAGTTAGTCTCTACATGAATCAAGAGTTTGTTTGGTGATTCCATGGTTGAATTAGGAGCTACATGATTCGTTGTGTTTTGGTGTTCGAAAACAATTTATCAAAATATCAACAAATGTGAGGTCTAATTTGTCGTGAGACAAATAAACGTAGCGTAATACGAGTAAACCGTTTAGGAAAATGATTACCTCGCAAAACTTGTAAAAGTGATATTCAAATTGTGAGACCGGGAAGTGATTTCCCGGGTCGTACCCCAACGAGGTGTGAATGGAAAGTTTCGAGGAAAGATCGAGATTAAAACCTTGTATGTTTGGTTGTGAAAGATTGTTTGGTTTTGTGATACGAAAATTAAGAATTAACGAACGAAAATGGAATAAACGTAACCTAAGGGAAACAATAACCTAAGAAATGCTATGAACTATTTAAAGTAACCTAAAAAAAAACTACGGGAAACATGTTAGGTATTGGGAATCCTAAAAACACAAATAAGCAAACAAATGTGACGTTTATTTAAGATAAACGTCAATGCGCAAATAAAAATGTGAATTTTAAGCTACGTAAGTCCTACGGATGTAAGAATTATATTTTTACGATTCTAATAACGAAAGAAAATTTTTAGAAAGAAAAATATTTTTTTGGCTTTTAAATTTTTATTACGAATTAAAAACTAAAATTATAAAATAAAACCTAGAAAAATAATAAAACTATTTGGAAAATTACGAAATTTTTTTGGAAACTTTATTATACTAATAAGAGGCTAGGAAAAATATAAACTTGAAATAAGGAGTGACTAATAAGCCGTAAATAAGCAACTTAAAAACTGAAAGGTTTAAATAAGCAATTTAAGAAACTAATGGTCTTATATTAAATTCTGCAAAGACATATTGAAATAAGACCCAAGGGCATTTGGTTAAACGGGTGTGTTGTGAGGCTTGGGCAAAGAAGAGACCAGGGTTCGAATCCCTGGTTTTGCATTTTATTTTTATTTATTTTTTTTTGAAATTTTCTGTCAAAATACTAATTAACTCCAACTAATTAGTGACTTTTGAAAACAATTAACCCTCAAAGGACCCTTGTACACTTTGAATTCATTGACAGCCCATGAAATTTTTTCTTTTTCTTTTGATTCAATGAGTTAAGCACAAGCTCACAAAGTGAGACAATAAACTCAAATAAGTAAAAAAAACTCAAGCAATCTCAGTACAAGAACAACAATAATTAAAACTACAAGTAACAACAACAACTCAAACAACAAACAAGAAACAACGAGCTCAGATTAAAATAAAAAAAAAATCATTCAACAAGAAAGATAGCAGCAGACCAGTGGGTTAGGGAAGACTTTGGGGGCTAATCAAGCTAGGGAAATACGCACTAACAAGCAAACCAGGCGTACCCCTCACAAAACATTTTATCCAGGTTCTTTAAACACAAAGAAATCTGAAACAAGCTCAAGAAATTAGTTTGCTAAGGCCTTGGGGAAAACTGGTTGATATGGCTAAACCTGGGTGCAGGGGGACTACGCACCAACTGTCCAACTTTGGACTTGAATCTACCCAAGTAAACGATCTCCGATCCGAAAATTTCTTTTTGAGATGGAAACCCAAGCTGGAGAACTTCCTAAATTAACTACTTTTCCAGGTTTCCATTCAATATTGAAGATTTGAGACAGCCAATCCCACAAAAACTCAGTTTGTACTTTTTTCTTTTGACTTTTGAAAATATTTTGAAAGTTTTGACTTCAGTGATTTGGATCAAGTATAACTGGTTGAATGATGTTTGTTAAACTAACACGAACCCCTTTCAAACAGCCTTAACTGATCTAGGAGCAATTTGAGGAATTTGGCAGCCTAAATTTCCAACAGTAAACGGCCACGAGAGATCAAACTTAATTTTTGACCTTGCACTAACAACCTACCAATTTCAGGTTTGTTCTACACAACTATGACCTAAAGTAACCTATCTAAACTAGTTTTATACTCTGGAACATTTAGAATTCTAACCAAGCACTTAAATCCAAACACCCTTTCATGAAACTAATTTGCAATGTGTAGAGAGCAGATGTAGAATTAAAACTAATAGGTTGTTAAATTAACTTACGATAACTTTAAATCAGTACAATAATGCATAAATCAACAATGAACAACTTCTAAATCTGAGCAACAAAGATTATGCAAAATTTATGAAAGAGTGATCTTACAAGAGACCCCAAAGCAGAAATAAGGTAGACCAAAGGAACAAATCATCACCCTATGCTCCCATGAGCTCTAAACCAGACCAAAGCTTCATACTTCCTTCTGCCACAACAAGTTCCACCATTCTTTGTATAAATATTTTTTTACTGTTGTGATTTTCTTATACAATTTTTTTTCTTTTGAGTTTTCTGTTTTTGAGACTTTAAGTTACTCTTAAATTGCTCAAGTAAACTTCTGAGATAGTTAGTAACACAAATTAAGCTTTTTCAATAATAAATAAAAGATCACAAATGAAAACTTGAAACCGAATTGATATTAGATTAAATTGCATAAAAAGTTTTACAAAGTGAAACTAAAGTACTAAAATTTTAAAAATAATACAAGAGAGAAGGGATGCCAATGGCTTACAAGATGAACCTATATATACTAAAATCCTAAGCTAGGGTTTCTCTTCTGCTTTTTCTCCTGTGTTTCTTGGATTCCTTTGTGCTTTCTTGGACAACCTTCAACCCTTGGATTGAATCTCAAATGATCACAGCCATTTAATCAACTTTGGCGCCCATTCTTGTACACGGATGGATGACATGGAGGTGGGTAACCCGTGAGGACGTGTGGAGCTTTTGAGGTGGGGGTGGAGTATTGCAGGTATATGGCGTGTAGCAGGGGTGGTGGAGGTGGTTTGTACTCTGGGTAAAACGAGAGGTTGAAGAAAGTGGGGTAGAAAGGGTTTCGTTGTTTGATGGGTTTGACTGGTCAGACAAGGATAGGCGTTTTATTATTAAACGTTTAGGTTTAGGGGGTGGGCTTGGGATGGAGATGGGCTTGGGGGAATTTTGGGCCAAGGGTGTTATAAGGGTGGTGGAGTTGGCTGTGGTAGTTTGGGCTTAGGATTGTGGTTTGGATTGGATTGATTTATTAATAACAAAGAAGGTCCGTTTGGTGTTGTAACTAGGATATCATAAGGACCAATTTCGTAGCTTGCTGATTTTTCAGGGACCACTCATGTGATTTTCCAAGCTTGCTAATAAGGACCATTCTTGCTCTTTTGTAATTCCACAAACCCCATTGTTGATAATTTTTCCAAAACGAAACACCCGGGGACTGAATCTGCCAAAGTTTGCAACTTGAGGGACCAATAATGTAAACTTGTACATTTTTGAAAGATTTTCACCCAAAGATCATTATTTGGTAACTTTTAATTTTTAAAGACTTGGTTTGACATTTCTTTCAAAATAAACGCTCAGAGACTAGTTTTGATAATTTTTGAAAGCTGGGGGACTGAAACTGCCAAATATGCAAACTTTGTTCATTTTTCGTTTGTTTTCGATCGCTTTGCATTTGAAACATATAAAACACGATCTTTGGGATATTTTCATTATTTTGATGCATTCTTGAGTGTTTTCACGCGTTTTGGCAGTTAAAATACGGTAAAAATGATGAGTATTTACACACTCATCACTACACATAGAAATTTGAACACTTACTTACTGTTAAAGAGGACTTAACAAGGAAAACATAGCAATTTGAATCACCCAAAATGAGTACCCGAGTCAAAAGTTATGACCATTTGAAATTACCAAAACTTTACGGCAAAACTGCCAAATGTTTCTGTGACAGAACATAAAACACGCAAAAAGAGGCCCTTCTGCTCTGTTTCATCAAAAAGTTAAAACACGAAAGTTGTCCGGAATCACGTTTTCTTCAAAAACTCAGGTGCACGTATCCAGAAAACCAATAACTAATGAGATTTTCTTCAGTTTCTTAACAGCTTTTTTATATATCAAAGTCACTATATAATAGTTATGGTTTACTAAGACCAAGAGGTCTAATGACCTAAAGCCAAGACCACAACCATGGCTAAAGCCAATGTTGAGTCTCAAGACCATGGTAACAATGACCAAGGTCACGGCAAAGCTACGGCTAAAGACCATATAACTTTTAAAGATAAAAAAAACTTATATATATTTTTATCAAATACTACAATAGTAGGGAGCCTCATGTGAGGAGTTCATTAAGTAAGCCGTCGAGATGAGTTGTGGATTTACGAATTAAAGTGTCCTGGCTCCTCGAACGTTTACTCCATGACTTCTGAATTATGTCGGCCCGAACGGTAGTAAGAGATATACAACCTATACATGTTTCATAAACCATTTATATTCAAAGACTTACACTATATACTAAGTACTACATCATGAACATTATGCAAGACATATATAGGAAATTCTTCGTATTCTTAGACGTTACTCCAAACCTAAATCGCAACATTCTATTATAGGCTGCTCTTAGAGACTTTCGCGATTCGACTACCACTTTCATTTCTCATTACATAAGCTTAAGGTGAGTCATAGCCCCTACTCTTTTTATACTTGTTTTAACTCTTTGGGGGAGATACATGCTCAACTACTTGCTTACTTGTACAAATACTCAAAACATTTATACTTGATTGTTTTATACTTGATTGTCTTATACTTGATTGTTTTATACTTGATTGTCTTATACTTGATTGCATTATACTTGATTTCATACATACATGATTGTGTTATACTTAACTGCGTTATACTTAATTGTGAGACTTCCAGTGGCTCCAAATTAAGTTGTTGGATGACCATTGAGACTTCCAGTGGCTCCAAATTAAGTTGTTGGATGACCATTGAGGCTATCTAGTTGCTCCAAATTAAGTTGTTGGATGACCATTAGCTTTGATACATCCTAACATTTGCGAATGTTGGAAACATCATAAACGTGAGGTCTTCGGAGATGAAGTGTAGACTCACGACTAATTGCTTAACTGTTGTGATGAACTTATACATGTCTTAATCATACTATATTTTAGCAGTGGGTTGTGAACACACATGTTGCAAGTGTTGTTATGGGCGGGACTTGCAACTGAGTGGATTCACAATGCCTTTGCTGTGTGAACATTCTTTATAGACTTTTCAACTGTTTTAAGACAAACTCTATGAACTCACCAACCATTGTGTTGACACTTTAGCATGTTTAGATAGCTAGTGCGTGGAACTTAGAGTCAAGCTGCATATTCTGATGACTCACGCTTTTTATCATTTACCATTCAAAACATTTTGTATACATTTATGTATCATACTTTGGAATCTCATGTTTGTAACTTTGAATTCATTAATCGAATGGTAACTTTTCAAAACGTTTCATTTAGAGGTCGTTTTCTATAACTTGTACTTTGTATTATGAAGTAGCACCCCAGTGACACAGTCTTCCGCTGCGGTATTTTGGGAGTGTTACATCAACAGCTTGGTCAGTGGGATGACCAAGCCTGTTATGCCACAAAGATTTAGAAACATAGCAAGTAACAGCCAAATTACCCATTGTTTGATGTTTAGAAGCAATAGGAGATGGTGTATGAAACAAATAGAGGCCACCACTTTCACTACCAGTCCCCATGATTTTGTTTTGAGTCAAATCCTGAATGTAACACTTAGATTCATCAAAACCAACAAACATTCTGCTATCCTTGATAAGTTTATGCACATACAAAAGACTAACACAATATTCAGGAACCACCAACACATCATATAAGATGACTTTATCAGAAAGTTTTCGATTGCCAATGTATTTGATTTTAGCAAGGGTACCATTGGGGTGACCCACAGTAAGATTTAGGCTAGAAATATCAACAATGCTGAACATATTAAGAGTGTTAATGGTCATGTGTTGATTTGCCCCTGAATCAATAATCCACCCAATACTGACTTTACATAAGGCAATATTGTGATTATAAAACTTGTAAAAATTTATATTGAAGAAAACATTATTGTTCATAAAACTTGTTATACTTGACATATTGGCGTGCACATTTCTAGAAGGCATGTCATTGATAAGGTTCATAAGTTTCAACATCTGCTCATTGGTAAAAGTCATGGAAGAACCATTTTCAACAGATGTGGAGCTAGAATTAGCATGATAAGAAGGTTTGAAATTAGTTTGTTTTTGGCTAGGATTTTTGTTATAACCAAGAGGGTATCCATTAAGTTCAAAACATTTGTCAACAGTGTAACCAATTTTATTACAATGAGTGCAAAGCAAGTTTGGATTAGGCCCTCTGTTCCCATTGTTGTTCCCAGTATTAACAAACTTTTTATTAAGAGTTAAAAACCTTCTTATTATCAAATCTTTTATTCCCATTATTAGTCCAATTAGTTTTAGAAACAAAACCAGCAATTTGGGGTTTAGAGTCATAACTAGAAGAGGAAGAAGAGGCAATGCCTCTATGAGACTCTTCTCTGGAGACAATAGCAAAACCATCTTTCACATCAGGAAGTGTTTTTCTAGAGAGAATACTACTTCTGATTGGTTGATAAACATCATTAAGGCCCATGAGAAATTGCATAAGTTTCATAAGTTGATTGTGTTTTAACACATCTTCTCTAGCAGCACATATACACTTAGATAACTTGGTCATAATATCAAACTCTCTCCACAAAGAATTCAACTTATGATAATACTCAGAAACAGATAATTCACCTTGTTTGAAGTTATTAATTTTTTGCATTAGGTTTAGAATTATGGATCCATCAAGTTTATCATAAGTTTCCTTAAGTTCAGTCTAGACATCATGAGCATTCACAGAGAACATTTGACCAAGATACAATTCTTCAGACACATAATTAAGCAACCAAGATAGCACAATAGAGTTACATCTTTCTCACTGATTAGCCAAAACTTCACTAGAAACATAAGAGGCCTTAGTACAAGTACCATCAATAAAGCCATTTTTATTTCTAGTATTAATGGCAAGTTTCATAGCAGTGGACGAAACTCTATAATTGTCAGTTCCAGTAAGTTTCACAGATATAATAGAACTGGTACTAACATCATTAGCATGCAAGTATAAAGGACTACTCAAATCAAGACTGCTAATGAGAGTCTCATTACTACCACTGGCAGCCATTTAGAACAAATAAGCAACAGATAAACAAGAGATAGACAAATAACATCCACGACAGAAACCAACAATGAAAGATTCACACTCAAGAGTTACAAGGCCTAGCCTAGAGGACTGGGTGTGACCAGAGCAGGAATTCACACCTCTCAGGGAGGCAGATCAAGATGTTAGCCACACCGTTTGCACCCTCTTAAACTAAAACCAAGTAATCTTACAAGAAACGGAGGAATCTTACAGTGCTATACGGTAAAATAATGCGAAAGAGAATCACAATACTCTTAATTCAATTAGTTAAGAGATATTGTGAAAGAATCAGGTCCCAATAAACACCAGTAACCTTCAGAAACAAGAATCCCCAAATCCAGGAAAAATTAGGGTTTCCAAGATCAGACCTTAATTCACCAGATCCAGTCACCACCAACAAGTAACCCAACAAGAAGTGTCGAATTACCCATGAATCAACCAGATCTCACTCCAATTAAGGAAACCCCCAAAAAACAGATGAAACCCTAGAAACCCAAATCACCAGCTTACACGATAATCAAGAGCCGTAGCTCTGATACCATGTAAAATATAATAAGAACACAAGATAGAATCCAACCAACCACCCCTTGATTCAAAGTAAAGAGATGAGATCAAGAATGAATAGAACTCATCAATACAACAAGATTTATTGTGCAAAAGATTATAGAGCCGTTGGAGAAGAGGCAGTGATAAAAGGTGAGAGAAATCCTAGCAGAGGGAGAGACAATATATAGCCAGCATCTTTGCTCTTGACCACCTTAGGCCCCTGCACAATACAACACATGACAAACATGGAAAGACAAACAAATTAGTGTTAGAAAGGTTCTGTAAATGACAGAACCAGCCCCTAAACATTATGAAGGAAAGGTTTGACCAACACATTCAACATATTGACATATTGACATACTGATTTGTAATTTGAGAAATGTTTTAGGTTTAGACTCATACCATTTTCAGCTAAAATAACAGTCGGATTTCCATAACGTTCTTTACTGTACATAACCGCTTTGTGAAGGCCCCATGGTACGTTGTAAAGCCAGTAAGAATATGCCCGTGGACCAATTGGTACGCCTTGCGCTCATCTGTATAGAAGGTGCAAAAACACTTAACAAGTCCTTGCTCTTTGCAAGTATTTTTGTGTGTTAAAAAAAGAATACATAAAATTAGTTTTCTTACAAGCAAATCCTGCATTCCAATCCATCTGGTAGCCGAGGTGTTTCGGAGGATTCGTGTGTGGATCGTAAATGTAAAAATTCGTATATTGGTTTATCCCAACCAAATTGAAAGACCCTTTCTCCATTTTCACCTCATATATTGTGAATTTAGGTAGACGATCTTTAACAATGTTTTGCATCGTCTTCGGATATCCACCAGCACTCTTGCAAAGTCACATCTCCCTTCACCAAATTGACATCTCTTGGCTGTTATACTATCCATGATCATAGGTTTTCCCAAACTACTTGCCAAGGCACTAATACCATCATTTGTCCAGGCTTCTAAAGGCACATTAACTAGATTTACCCATAATGGCACATTTGTTTATTCAACCATCTCCATTCCCACAGTTGGATCCCATTTCCTATCCACCAGACGCTTATTATTAACCAGCCATGTTCCTGACTCTAGAACCTTATTCATCCATACTTCATTTTTGAATTTAAACAAACATAGACCATCCCCATTCATATCAATGTCATCAATCTCCCATCTGCTCCACATTCTTCTTATATGGTAATTTAACTCATGTATATTCATCTTATAGACCACAAAATGTCCACACACATTTAAGTTCCATTGTGCACTTCCCTTTTCAACCAAATCTTCATCAAAAATAACAATTTCACTCCCATCTTCACTTACTTCAGTTCAGAAAAAACACAACTTATTATTCACATTTCTCAAATCCTTAGTAACCATTTTTGCACATGAACCCCCCTGTGCCTTATCCCTACTGCTCATATCTTCATTACAGGCTCCCTTCTTTTTCCCCATTGTTTTCCTGATTAACATCTTTAGCCTTTTTCTCAACTACATTTTTAGCCACAACAATCCTTATTACACTCACTAGTCACATTCTTCTCTATGCCTATTTCACTTTCCCCTTTTCCTTCGTTCAAAATCACTTTCAACATCACCACATTCAATGATTTCCTTATCTTTTTCTTACTCACAGTACTACTAACATGATCCTTAAACCGCACAAGCGGCTTGATTTGCCTTTGGGACAATCTATTTTTATTCGACATAGAAATTGAATCAATACATAAACGAAATCAACAGAATTAGGGTTTAAATTTGCAATTAAACCTACTAAACACTGAAATCTACACTACAAACTTGAATATACTAATTGAATTAACCAGAATTGAAATTTGATATTTGGCGCCAAAAAATCATCAAAATTGGGGGTTTCTTCAATACCTAACGAAAATCTAATCAAAGCTCATTGTTGTGTGCGCAACAAAGAGGCGAATCGATTGATGAAATCAGAATTGAAATTCGTTAAGAAATGATGAAGAAAATAAAGAATTATGATGATTTTTGGTGAGAAGGAAAACACGGGAAAAACAGGTATGAGAAAAAAGGAGATAGAAAACTAGAAACTCAAATTTCTTTCCCAAAAGCCAATAATAAAAAAAAAAAAAAAAATACAAATTAATTTGTTAGATGTGTGAACATTTTTCCTTTCCTATAGAAACCTTTAAAATACAAATATTTTTAAAAACAAAACCAGGACTTGTAATGTCTTGTATAACTAATTTACAAATAGTAACTATTATTTGGCCAAGTGAAATTAGTCCGGTCATTATGTTTTTAACAGCCCATTTGTACCAAATAGGTCATTTATACGTATAACCCATCCATCATTTGTCTTCTCCACATCCTAAATATATCAGTCACCACCATAGCCGCAACAGTTCTTTATTTGCAAACATGGTAGGTTATCTGTCTCAAATATCATAAACTTGTAACACTAGTTCATCATCATAGCAATCTTGTATTAATAGTTGTACTTGGGTTGTTAAAAAAAAATAGTGTTGATGAATGAATATACAAGGGTCAGACGCGATAAGAGATGAGCACCACCTCTTATTGGGTAAGATAAATCATGTCTTACCGCGTCTGAATGGAAAAGAAAATACAAACAACCAACTTGTCTTACCGCATCTGACCGGTAAGTGATAAGCTGCGGTAAGACCTTATTTTTTAAAAACAAACACAGCCTTAGCCAAAACTGATTGCGCGAATGCTATAAGAACCTATACTTAACATAAAGTTTACTTAAAGAATAAGACCCTCCCCTTCTTTTTCTCTAACTTCCTATCAACTGCTCGTTTTACAAATAGTCTCATTGTTAAGACAATTGTATCTCTTGAACAGCTCTGATCGGTTGAGTTATCTGCAAGTAAATATTTCTCACCGTCACTTGGAATAAGTATTGAGAACTCCGATGGTATTTCTGCTGGTAGACTAATAATCGTGCTTTGTGTATACTTATTATCAACTACAACACCATTATTCGGTTTCTCAAGCTTGATATTAAAACTACTCTTTTTAATTTCCAATATCGCCGGTTCCCATGTCTCAGAAGACACTGTCCAAACAAACAACTTAAAACTCGTGTGCCCAACTTTTAGTATATTCACGATTTCACGAACCATGTCAGGATGACAAGTGATCTTTTTGTGATCATTAGCAAAACATTTCATAAGTTCGCCTTTTCTTTGTTTATCATCAAGTGGTTGAACTTCTACAGAAAGATATGTATCTACATCGTCAGCTGTTACCGTATACTTTGGTTGCGTTGCACCTTCTATATAATTAACTGACCCGTCTAGCAAGTGACGGACCCACTCAAATCCACAATGTGTTGTCCCGTTTGTTGAGTATCCGCTTACTTGAATTAAATTACCCGGAAACGCATCCCCCAGCATTTGCAAACCTTCTATTGTGGGAAGCGGTTTTTCTATATCGTCCTGGTTTTCATTTTCGTAACCAGAAATGTGTAGCCTATCTGTGGGGGATTGAGATTGTGCAATGCAAGTCTCAAGTTCATTGGGATCATGCCTTCTTGCTTGAATTTCATGACCCGGAAACGCATCCCCCAGTATTTGCGAACCTTCTATTGTGGGACTCGGTTTTTCTATACCGTCATGGTTTTCATTTTCGTAACCAGAAATGTGTAGCCTGTTGGTGGGGGCTTGAGAATGTGCAATGCAAGTCTCAAGTTCATTGGCATCAGGATGTGAAGAAGACGAAGGAACACCTAATTAAATATCATAATTAGTCGTTATAGTTAATAGTTTTTTAGTACTATGTGTAAAGAAAAATTGTAAATAAGTATTTTGTTTATCATATATTTAGCCACACCATCCTTCCCTTTTTCAATATAGATGCACTTTTTAATACTAGTACATGTTTTGATATAGGAAAATTTCTAGATTATGTATACATAATTCAAGAAGAGCTAGAAATTAATACCAGAGTTCTCTCCCTTGGATGGGAAAGCAAACATATCAACCATTCTACCAAATATGGTTGTGCCTCTTGAATTGTTGAATTTCTCTTGCAAGATCGTAACAGACTCAAGACTGACCGCAATCTCAGCCATTGTAGGACGCTTCTTGGGATACATGTGCAAACATCTCCCTACAATTCGAACAAATTCCTTCAAACATTTTGAGGATATTTGACCCCTTAAATCAGGATCTATGATATTTTTTAAATTGCCTTCTTTGATAGATTCTTGAGCCCATATCGCTAAATTAAAAGCTTGCTCGTCAATATCAAACACTGCACGCTTCCGGGAGAGCACTTCTAACAATACCACCCCAAAAGCATACACGTCAGACTTCCTACTAAGTTTTCCAGTTGCGTAATAATCTGGATCTAGATAACCAAAAGTACCTTTAACAACCATCTTAACACCAGTGGATGGCCGATTTGTTCGGCCAATTTTTGACAACCCAAAATCTGAAATTTTAGCTGCCCAAGATTCATGTAACAAAATATTTGAGGTCTTGACATCACGATGTATAACCCCAACCTCAATTCCTGTACCAGTGTGAACATAGTGTAATCCGCGAGCCGCACCTATGCAGATCTTGAGTCGCTGAATCCAAGAAAGTGGGGTACCGAATTTATGGAGATGATCTTCAAGTGTTCCATTCGGCATATACTCATACACTAGTATCATCTCCTTTTCATGATTACAGTAACCAAAGAGTGAAACAAGATTACAGTGCCGAAACTTCGAAAGCATCTCAACTTCAGTCCAAAACTCAGGTGCCCCCTGACTGGAGTTGGGATCCAACCTTTTAATTGCAGCAACATCAGTTGTAGATCCATTAAAGACGGTACCTGTGTAAACTTTTCCAAATCCACCCTGACCAATTACTAATGATTCATCAAAGTTTTCAGTTGCTAACAAAATTTCAGAATATTCGAAATGACGACACTGTTGTGACCATTGAACAGAGGAGGAGGTGGAGGGTTCAGGTTCAGGTTCCTTCCCATAACCAGTAGCAACTGGCATAGCTATTGATGATGTGGATGATAGCAGAGATTAAAATTGATGTTAAAGAATGATAGTCAACTTACAAAATTATAGTCTTCTTCGTGGAAAGAGAGATGGGCCCTGCACACAACTTACAAAATTCTAGTCTTCTTCATGGAAAGAGAGATGGGCCCTGCATGACAAAACTTACGAAATTATACGAGTACTCTTCTTCATGGAAAGAGAGATGGCCCTGCATTGCACTTCATCATACTGCATGACACAACTTACAAAATTATACGGTCTCTTCCTGGTGTGTTTGTTGTGAAATACCAGTAATAGAAAAGAAATTGTTTAAGTTCAAAAAAAAAAAAAAAAAGTTTGTTTATGGTACATGGGTGTTGGAAGAAAGGTTTCCATGAAAGTCAACAAAGGTCCAGGTTTTATGTACTCACTCAGTCTCAAAAATATTGTCTATATTTTCATTTTAGGATGTCTTAAAATAATTGTTAACTTTCTCTTTTAGGTAAAAACTAAAGAGTTTAATAAAGTAATATTCTCTTTGGGTAGTTGAAAACTAAAGTGGCCTCTACTTTTATAAACTTTTTTTACTTTCTATTTTTTTTTCTACTCGAACAACAATTTTCTTTTCCCACAAAATCATCAATTAGCTGAGTTAGGTTGTCACTTTCATTATCATCAAGTGACAAATATTCTATCTAAACGCGTTTTACACACAATATGTAAAAACATAGGATCATTCATCAAAGATATTTTCCTACACCTTCTGTTGAAAATGGTAAGTAATTTATGTGTTTTAGCATAGTACAGTAATATGGTTTTGCATTTTACTTCAATTGAAGCCAATGTCATTCTCGAAATATCTACACTTCTATGTGTAACATATTTTTTATATTTGTAAAATTGTCTTAATTGAACCTAATGATTTTGAACCCCTAATAAATATTGTTTGGCCAAAATTTTGGAAGTAAGACTGTTGTAATAAGGCCGAATGGGTCGGTCAGTCATGTGTTGTCTCTCGGTCGGTTGCCTATTACTCGAGGTCAGAGAGCTCGATCAGTCGAGTAAAAAATGTATGAGTTGATTATTTAAGTGACCTTTTCATTTCAAACCAAAAATCAAACCAAACAAACCTTTTGACCATTTAATGCATTAAATAAAATTAAAAAAAAAAAAAAAAAAAAAAACTTTTAAAACTTAAACACCTTTTGCCCTATAAATACCTAATTACTTCTTCATTTTTATACACACTTTCAAACACATTTTTTTATACACTTTACACATTTCATCTAAAACAAATGTCTTCCGATCTTTTTTTTCCATCCTCGGATGATAAAGATGAAGTTAGTAGCGAACTGGCTTTTTTACGAAGGATATTACTACGGTTATTCAAGCTTCATCTTCTTCAAACCCAAAAATCCCACGAAACCTGGTAGAAAGAGATCTTTACGGTGCTCATAATCGTCTAGTGGTGGCTTACTTCTTTGAAAATCCATCATATGACAAAGAAATATTTTGTACGTGGTTTCGAATGAGCCGAACGCTATTTACACACATTGTTCGAGAAATAACTGACCATGATCCGTATTTTCAACAAACTAATGATTGTTCGGGAAGAGTTGACATTTCCCTTTTGCCTAAGTGTACATCTGCAATTCGTCAATTGGCATGCGACGCCATTCCTGATGCTCTAAAAGAATATCTCCAAATGGGTGTGGAAACATATTATCATTCTCTCGAAGCTTTCTGTAAGGGTATTATGGAATTATATGGAAACGAGTTTTTGCGAAAACCTATATATAATGATATAGAAAAAATCTATGATTTTCATGAGCAAAAACATGGATTTCCTGGGATGATATAAAGCATTGATTGTACGAGTTGGCCGTGGGGTAATTGCCCAAATGCATTGCATGCTCAATATTGTAGGGGTGACCACGTGTCAGATCCATTCATTTTATTGGAAGTGATTGCCTCCCAAGTTTTATGGATTTGTCATGCGTTCTTTGGTGTCTCCAAGGTGAACAACGACGTGAACATTATATGACAATCTCATCTTTTCAACGATCTCAAATCTGGGATAGCATCAGAGGTTCCATTTGTGGCTAACAACATGTCTTATAAAATGGGATATTATCATACTCACGGGGTATATCCGGATTGGTATGTTCTTATGAAGTCTATTCACAGCCGGGGTCGAATGATACAAAGCGAATAAAGTATAAGAATGCATACGAAGCAACAAGGAAAGATGTGGAACGAGCATTTGGTGTCCTAAAGAAAAAGTGGGCAGTAATAAAACATCCCGCATGGTCGATGATTCTAAGTTAAATAACATATATGATGTACACGTGCATCATATTACATAATATCATTCTAAAAGAGAAAGGGGTTGTAGTCAGTCTCAAATTTTGTTCAGATGAACAACATCATGATTATGATCCTGTACGAACGCATGAAGAAACGTTAGAAGTTTTTTGAGAGATACAAAACCAAACAATTCATCTAAGCTTTAAAACCAATTTAGCGGAACACATTTGGCGTCGAACAAATGCACATTAATTTGTCACTTTTTAATTTTATTTGAATTATTATGCAATTTTATTTTTTATTTTTATTTTGAATGAAGTTTTAATTTTATTGTAAAAAAATGAAAATGAATAAAATGCATATGTAGGTTGCTTTATTACACCAAGTAGGTTGCTGAAGTAGTCTATGAAAGAGAAAGCTGAGGTGGCAGAGAAGATGTAGGTTGCTCTCCTTCGTATTACAGTTAGTCTAAAGTAATACCGTATGCTATTTTTCTCCAATTTTACTAGTTTGTTCATGATTGTCAATTTTCATTGCTACAACTGAAACCTAAGATTCTGTAATCTCAGTAAGCAACAACAATTTAGTAGATATAGCTGTCCCTTTAGTCCCATAAAGATTTTGCTATTGCTGTGTATCTTGTTTTGTGTTAGTGCAGACTAGATATTGCTATTATTGTATATCTTGTCTTGATTTAGACCGTACTAGACTGGTCTTGAGTGGTGATGTACTTCACGCAGGTGAAATATTTTCTGCAAATAAAGAAAAGTTTGATCTATTCATAGACCTCCTTGATGATGAATTGCGAGTGTCCGAAGTGTATAAGTTAATACACCTCTCTTCATAGCGTATAAACATATATTGGAAGTCAAGTTGTATGTTATTGTGTTATATTTTACCAACTTCTATTGACCTTTTAGAACTATGATAAGTTAGGATATACAAAACAAGTAACATTTTATTATAATAATATTGAATTTAAACTATTCACAATCATATTTTATAAATCAAACAACACTTCTATTATCATTTATTTTCCTCTCTCTTACTTTTTTTTCTTCTTCCAAACCAAATCTAAATCCGAATCAAATTCTAACCCCATTATAAACCAAACACACCCTAAGAGTATAGCCGTCAACATTGACTATTTTAGGAAGTAATTAACATGCTATACAAATCAAACCCAACCAAAAATTGCTAACCGGAAACGATTAGGCACATGATTAATGGGAAACAATACTCCCAAGTTAAAAATCTCCCCATACCAAATAATGACATGTCGATACTTCTTCAGTCTTTTCAATCGTCAGTTTCTCCGCTAGGATAGATCATTAGGTGTATAAACTATCTTAATTGTCAACATCTTTCACCTTGCATTCCTCTTCCCTAAACCAACCCCAAAAACCTTTCATCATACGCGTTTCTACCAAATTCCTTAACTCTTCTTCCCAATCCCATTCTTTTTCTACTTCTTTTGACGAACTAGGTGATTGATCTGTGTGTTTTGTTGATGTGGTATGTTATTTGTGATGGTGATGCTGAGTGAAACTCTTAACTCTTATAAATACTTCTTCCATAATATCCCTCTTAGAAACAATTCTACCCATAATACTCTTAACTCTTATAAACTTTTCTCCCCCTAAGAATTATGCTGAGTTGGATAATTCTGAAGGAGTTTGTGGAAAACTATAAAGGGGTTGAATAGTTTTGATTTATTTTATTTTATTTTAATTTTTTTAAATTATTTTTTTAAAGAAAAATTAGATTCGTTGCTTGATTTATAATGGTTCAGCACGAAGCTTCCTTCCTTGCCCTACTGCACTCCCCGAGTATCCAACTCGAGAGTTCACAAACACTATATCAACAAGCTCCCTTTCGGTGGAGAAAACCTTACAACGCCGCATTACTTGTTTACCGATATTAAGCTAAATATAGGGTTTTTTTCCAGGAAAAACCAACCTTATCACTCAATGTATTTTGAAGCCTAAAATACTAACCAAACACTCTATGATGATAACTACACACGTTGGTGTATATTGGTGAAATATAATGACACAACAAATATATATAATGTTACACAATGATGTATATGATGACACACTAAACACTACAACACTTGAAATCTTGAATAACTTCTTGTGTTCTTTACTTGAGATCAAATTAAAAATGAATAGATCACTTTAAATGTGTTATGAGTCAAGTGGAATGTTCAAAGATTGTTTTATGAATACTAAAGAGTAAGTATGATAAAGAGAATTTGAAGAAAATTGCTTAGAATTATTAGTTATAAATGAAAGTTTAGGTCTCTATTTATAGTGTGTGTGTTTTGTCTAAAAGACGCCATCCGGCGGATCCGTAAAATACGGATCCGTCAGCAAAAAATACGGATCCACATAGCGTATTTAGACACTCCTTTGTCACCGAGTTTTTCACTTATTTGTCCCTCATTAATTAAAAAAATCTTGATCTTCTAGAATTACTTGGGGACAAAGGGATTAAATAAAAATTAGTTTTTATTTAATTTATTACATAATTAAAATGTCTAGTTATTTAAATTAAATGTAATTTGTGTAAAACATTTGTTTTAAATGTGTTTAAAAATGTTTTAAGTGTGTTTGAAAAATATTTATTTACTTGGCTCTTTGATCATTCGACGGACGTTATAATCACATTATTTATACCTGAAGCAACGATCTAGAGCGCGTATAAGTTGCATGAAAAACATGGGACCAACTTGATATTTTTGGGCTCAGAACACTTTGATAGCCGACCCGCGGATTAGATAGGCTCTTTGACATATCATGAAATAACAAAACTTTAGTATTGTATGGTTAATAATGTTTTGAAAACCGAAAATTGGACCGACGAGTTTGACCCGTTAAACCAGAAAAACCTGGAAGAAACCGGGTTTAATCGAGGAAGAAAACATGTTTGATGTCCAATTCAATTTTAAAAACCTTGGTTAATCTAAGGTCTTGTTCTTTTTCCCTATATTTCTTTTTATCACTATATCGCTAAAGACAAAAGACTATAGTATTATGTCGTCTAAATATCTAAACATTATTTATCATAAAGAGAATATATTAGCTACATTTTTTTTGTAGCTAATTGGCTACAATTTTGTAATATAAAATGTCGGTCATTGATTTTTTTGTGGGTCTTGATTTTTTTCTGTGGGTCCCTGATTCATTGTTAGTGTAATTTTTGTGAAGGATTGTAGCCAATTGGCTACAAAAATTGTAGCTAAGCAATCCTCTCACAAATAGTTTTCTAGATTACATGTATCTAGACCCCAACTAATTTATCGTCGTGTTGCTTTAAAAGTGTAAGGCCAATTCATTAACCAATAGTCTCTAATTAGATTTAAACATAAATTTGACTAAGTATAAAAATACTTGTTGAGAAAGAAATCAATGAACAACCTCAATAAGGTTCACATCAGAGACATTGTCAAGGACGCAAAAATAACTTGAAGATATACTCTCTAGTTGATGTGAAGTCAACTGGTATAAAAACTAAAAGCTGAAGGACAAAGATTCATCAGTGATCGGCAATGCCCTGATGAGCCTATTAGCTCTGTGATATAACCAACAGAGCTTGGATCAAAATATCTCTTAGATATTTAGTACGGACTTTTCAAGATAGCAAATGAGCGAGATAAATTGTTTCCTCGAAGAAGTCAAAGACAAGTACAAGTTGGTGAAAAGTGCAATTATATTTATTTTTATTATTTTTTTAACTACAATTTTTATTCACCCACGGTCATGTGAAAATTTTAAAAGCTTTTTATTTTCTAAAATCCTTTTTACGCTTCTCACCAATATTCGTGTTCTAACATTCTACCGTAATGAAATGTCGGTGCTATCTTATTTCATACTTGCTTATGAGTTCACTTGATCACACCATATTTGGTAAATATAAGACTCACATGCCTTACTACTTATTCTTGCGTAGTATTTTCTTGAACCAATATGCAGACATCTTTGGATATCTCTTTAGAGTTTTGAAATCCACGTATACAATGCCAAATCTTGATGTGTAACCTAATCTCCATTCAAAGTTATCGAGCAACGACCATGCAAAGTATCCTATCACGTTTGCCCCTTCGTCGACTGATTGCTTAAGTGCAGCCAAATAACTCTTGTAGTAATTGATCCTTGTCGTATCGTGTAAACCCTTAGAAAAGGTTATGTTACCTGGATCATCCATGCCTTGAAAAAGCAAATTAAGAACTATAGTCAGATGTTTGTTGGCCATTGTAATTTGACACATATTGACATGCTGATTTGTAATTTGAGAAATGTTTTAGGTTTAGACTCATACCATTTTCAGCTAAAATAACAGTCGGATTTCCATAACGTTCTTTAATGTACATAACCGCTTTGTGAAGGCCCCATGGTACGTTGTAAAGCCAGTAAGAGTATGCCCGTGGACCAATTGGTATGCCTTTGCGCTCATCTGTAGAGAAGGTGCACAAACACATAACAACTCCTTGCTCTTTGCGAGTATTTTTGTGTGTTAAAAAAAGAATATATAAATTTAGTTTTCTTACAAGCAAATCCTGCATTCCAATCCATCTGGTAGCCGAGGTGTTTTGGTGGTTTCGTGTGTGGATCGTAAATGTAAAAAGTAGTATATTGGTTTATCCCAATTAAATCGAAAGATCCTTTCACCATTTTCACCTCATCTATTGTGAATTTAGGTGGACGATCTTTAACAATGTTTTGCATCGTCTTTGGATATTCACCATATACAATAGGATGCAAAAACCTATATATAAGAATATATAACAAACTTTCATAACAAATATTCATCGCATTTACTTTCAAATAATGTAATTCTATCTTACCATCCAACATGAAAGTCCCGTGCTCTTTGAGCAGCCAAATTGTCGGCTTTTGATCTTGTGAGAGGTTCATACCAAACGAAGTCCAGCAAAATCCCGATCCGTCCCTTTTGTTTAACCTGTATGATCAAAACATGAATTAAAATTGTCTTCTTTTACGTCTAGTGTAACCTGGAGAAGGATTCTCTAAAGTTTATTTTTACAACTTTAGTGAAGTTGGACATGTGTGAGCAATTAGAATTTGGTCAATGGATCAAATCAAAAGAAGCTCTTTTGATTTGAGCCATTGGATCAAATCCAATTACTCACATCCCCTAACTTCACTAAAGTTGTAAAAATAACTTTAGAGAATCCTTCTCCGTGTAACCTACTCACTCATAGTCCTTTTTCAGTGTCCATGTTAATTTTCATTCTCGTTAGACATCATATTTCATGTTAGCTTAGATAGACGAAAAAGTAAGAAGTACGTTACACTGCCAAATTTAGTATTTTGTGCTACATTTGTTATTATTTTGATACTAAACATGACGCAATTCAACTCATTCAAGTACATGTGTAAAATTGACACCTATATTCATTTTCTTGTTTGAGAATTGTTGCATCTTACTTGGTACTTTTGGCGATATCTTTGTACTGCTGCTGCATGACTTAAGATCAAATTATGAGCCACAATGTATGGTTCGGTTGCGGAATTTCCAGCTGTGCAATTTCCGTATGCCTTGGAACACCTCCCAGGAGCAAATAATCCGTTGTCGTAACCAAGAGCTGCCACCACTCTAGGCTCTTTAAAGGTCATCCAGTTCTTTACTCTATCTCCAAATGTCTTGAAACAAAACTCCGCATAATCAGCAAAATCTTTCCTGTTATATAATACTCAAAAAATCAAAACTGTGTGATTTCATATGTTGGCTACTAGCTAATACATGCATGCTACTACTAAATAGTGTTCCAAAGGTAGTGTACGTACACAACATCATGGCTCAACCACCCAAGATATTTCTCTTCAAGAGCAAGTGGAAGGTCGTAGTGATTGAGATTGGCGTAAGGGGTGATGCCTACAAAAACAATTAAAGCATCATAAATATGTTCATTCATTTTATGTAAAGAAGTTAATAGTACTTTTTTTTGGGTAAAAGGGTTACCCCCGGCAAAAGTTAATAGTACCTTTGTGAAGCATGTAGTCAATTAAACGGTTATAATAAGCGACTCCTTGTTTGTTAACTTTCCTTGTTCCCTCTACAAAGTGCAAATAAAGAGTTGACACAAGGGATTGATTTTGATAGAGGATGGATTGAAATGGTATAGTTTGATAATTACTTGGAAATATTCGACTCCATGAGATTGAGAATCGATAAGTATCGAAGTTGAGGTTAGCCATCATATCCATATCTTCCTGTATCCATCAAAAGCCAAAACATTTTGTATTGTTGTCACACATAATACTAATATTACTATGAATTAAGGTTATAATGCCTAAAAAATGGCACCACAAGCATAACAAGGATTTTGACAATATTTCACCGTTCGTCCATAAAGTGTACACAATTCTCGCGTTTCGCCCCTAAATTTTTTTTGGCATTTTCGTCCCTGAACTATGCAAAATTCGCGCGGTTGGTCCCTAAACTCTCATTTTGGCTAACCATGGTCAATTTGCTGGTTCCACACCTTGTGAAGTTACTAAAATGCCCTTTCTTTTTATCTTAATTTACAAACACATATGAAGCCTAACCTTAGTGACCTGCAATTAACTTGTTGTGTTTGAATTTGATCTATTAATCTCAAATTTTCACAGATCAGCAGTGGCTTTCATCACAACATTTGTTACTTTATTTGCTTTAGTCATTGCCATTACTAAAGATCTTCCTGATGTAGAGGGTGACAGAAAGTAAGTTTTAGTTGTGTCATTTATCATTATAGGTTTTATTGCTTGTTACATGCAGACCTTAGTGACATGCAAACTCAGAAAGAGTCAACATTACAAAGAGTCAACATTTGTCATTTTATAATAAGTATTTGATCAAATCAAACCATTATAAAGAGTCAACATTTGTCATTTTATATCTCAAACTTGGTTATATATAACTTCAAACTTCCAATATATATACAGGGAAAAAAGTTTTTAGGTGTCAAACTGAATATAATTTTGACCATTTAAGTCTAATACATGATTAGTTTGACCTTAAAAGCCAAAAGTAATGTAACAAAGTACTTTACCTTGGTTGACAGCAATGACCTCTTTGTTTCCGAGGATACTGAGAGTCTCTGTAGAGATGTCTCTAAGAATGGGAGCCTGCAATAACTCAGGAATGCAGTGAGCGAAATTCAAATGTGGAGATTTCAACAAAATTATAAATGGCTCGATTTGGGGTTTTGTTTAAACTTTAATCTCAAACATGTAAAATAGAATATGTTTAAGACCAATGGGACTTTGGTCCAGTGGTATCCGTGAGATGGTTATGTCCCAAACCAAGTGGTTGTGGGTCAAGTCCTACAAGGGACGAAAGTGACATTGTTGTGATTGAGTGAGAATGTATTAGTTGTGTGTGTAAATTTGCCTTTCAATGAAAAACAAAAGAAAAAAGAAAGAAAGAATATAATAGCTATGCTTAAGCTAGGCAAAGAGGTCAAGTGTATTGAAGGTCTCCCAGAGCTCACTTTTATTGAAAGTGTGCGCGGGTCAACCTGGCCTAACCTACCGATTTTGAGTCATTACTCTAGTACCAACCCGACCATCTTCCCACTAGAAGTGTACAAAATTAGTAAGTAGCTTGGTATTTACTTTGGAAATGGCCCATATGCTAAAATGAACAATGTACTTGTCTTTCATCATCCCTCCATTTCCGACCTCAAGCATGTCTGGATCTGCTAGTATAAAAGTCTCAGTTTGATCAATTTTGGGTTCAATCTCAGAACTATGGTAAAGGTTTAAGGTTAGGTAAAAATTACAAACCATTCCAACCACCAGGTCTTGCATAATCTGCATAATACTCATTCATATATGCTATATACATCATGCTGCACAGAATTTTAAACACCAGTATTAAAAAAAAATAAAAAAAATAATGAAATAAACATTATTCAACATAAAAGCAAATATGAAATTAATATGCAATTAAAAAGCATATGAAATTACCTATTCCACGTGTCGGTAATGTCATTTGTAGTTCTCCAACTATTTCCTATCTTTGAACCCAATAAAGCAGGATGCATATCTCCCCTAGCATATATTTTCAGAAACCAGATGTGAGGTTTGGTAGCAAGTAATATTTGTTATTTGATTGCACTAGCTAAAAGTGCAAGAATACCATTCACATAGTGAAAAGAAGATAGGACGGCCTGCGTTCATGAGAGCTTTAGTCATTATAGGGTATCTGCATTTGTTAATATTGAACATGATGTTACTAGAACTTACAAAAGCCTAAAGGCTTAATGTTAGAATATTAAGCTGTTTTTAGTTACCGGATAGTTGGCTTT
The DNA here is from genome assembly GCA_030686995.1 of Artemisia argyi. Taxonomy (NCBI): domain Eukaryota; kingdom Viridiplantae; phylum Streptophyta; class Magnoliopsida; order Asterales; family Asteraceae; genus Artemisia; species Artemisia argyi. The sequence continues at coordinate 35,265,793 of CM060687.1, forward strand.
AACCCTTCATTGTTACAGTTATCATACTTCAAGTAGTCGATACCCTACACAGGAAGGCATTGATCTTATACTGTAAGTAGTCAAACACCACAAGCATATATACTAAAGTCAAACTTTTTTTTTGACTGCAAAAGTCAAAGTGCTGCGTTGTGTTAAGAAAGTAGCTAGAATCATACCCAAGAAGCAAACGTTTTGGCATCCTGTTCCTCGTGACCAAGTGAACCAGGCATGGTCTTGCTACACGTCATGGAACTGCAGCATAGAGGTCAAAGAAATGTTTTATTATATGTCCTTCATTGACCAACATCAAGAGTGAACATAAAGTTTACACACATTGAAATCAAATTGGTGAAACATCAAAACTAGCTTCAAAACTGCAAAGACGTCCTTTTAAGGGCAGATTTATTTTTCATAGCTGGTTCAACCCAAAATCTATAAATTGGCGATATATAGCCCGCAATTTTTCATAGGTTCAAATACTTATTATAGCATAGAGGAATGCTGGAACAACAAGAAGCACATTGTTGCGGGGTGCAGAGATTGTGGCTCTATCTGTTTAGATAGTTGCGATGAAATTAGTACTGCCCGTTGTATTAAGTTTGTACTGGTGCGTTTCATGGTTTGTACTGCTCGAGTTGTATGAAGCAACATATAAGAAGGGAGAACCCAAACTTTTAATAGTTGTGAGTTAGATACATTGTTACTTATTGAGCCCATATATTAATAGAATGAGATCATTGGTTTGCCAATCATATTAACCTGATTTTTATAACCATGCAATTTCAACTACATTTCTCCAATAGTCAATATGGGTTAGCTCGGAAGAGGAACTACCATTTACATTGTTACTTATTTACGCGTATCGTTTAGAACAAAGTATAAGAAAAAAAGGTATCTTGCGAACTCATAAAATTTACACGAATGGATGTGGCTCGTCATATATTATTACAGTGATACAGATGAATCTTGTCACAGACATATAAGCAAATTATTAAATCAATAATTTGGGAAAAAAATCGAAAAGAATCCTAAATCGCTCTTTTGCTCAAAGGCCTTTAAGTTGTCCAACCAAATCAGTTAGTGTAGTCCACTTCTCAAATGCAGTTGCAGAGTCCACAAAAGCTAATTTTGAGGCTTCTATGTCATTCTTTGTAACTGCTCAAGTTAAAAATTACAAAACATGAGCCCGGATAATCAACCTTAGCATTATTGTAGAAGTAAGAACTCGAATGTACCTGATGAGTACAAAGAAGTCAACGACGAGTTGAATGTTTCCACTTGAGGCACCTCCTCAGGGCTTGAGATCAACTTTAACAAAAAAAAAAAAACAAAAAAACAAAAAAAAAAAAAAAAAAAAAAAAAAAAAAAAAAAAAAAAAAAAACAATATGGTTATTAGGTAAAAATCTGGTTTTGCGAGATGTAATATGCGAATTTTGGGTCAAGAGATAAATGAAAGCACAAAGCACAATCCGCAACAAGAAAACCTTAGAAGGAAAAGAAATAGAACCTGCAAGAGGGCCACATTAGCCTTCTTGAGCCAGTCTTCGTCAGTGGTTTTACCAAGGACTTAACCAGCTGATGGTAGATCATTGTTCTCAATGGCTCGCCCTACTTTGCTAAGCTTGTATATAACATCTTGCAGATATTCTGCACCATTGAACATTTATTCAAGATCAACTATAAAGCTCTTTTATCAATATTTGGGCAGGCATTATTTAATTTGAATGATTCATTACAAATATATCAGCTAAAAAATTTTGAATAAAAATCCAAAAGCTCCTAAAGTATGCTACTTTTCAAACCCAAATCCAACTATAAAGGTCACAAATACTACAATGGAATATATAGCTTGTTAGTGAGAATTTCTTAAACTATGTTCAATCAATATGTTCTGTTAAGCTACAGTGAGGTTCAACTATATGTATGGTTCATAAGTAACATGTCCATACTTCCTGATAAGTAACATGTCCAAATGAATAATAATAATAATGTAGTGATTCGTCACCTACAACCTGGTTACTAGCACGGAATGAATCCGATCGTTGAAGACAACCACAGCTTATATCGGCAGAAAAGTAAAGAGCAATGCACAAGGTAATTATCCCTAATCGTTTACTTGATTAGTATGAAAGAATGCGTACAAACCCCTCCCCCCCTCACCTCCTTTTATAGAGATGAGGGGGGAGGAAACACCGACTCTTAGAAAGTCGGCTATTACAATGACATGGGTTGGGCTTGGGACACAAGCCAACCAACCCGACTCCTACTTGACTAATAATAACAATCTGACACTTAACACCCTAGACGTAACCGTAAGCTTAATATAGAGACTAATATTGTAACAATTTCCACCTTAGGCTTTATATTAGCCTACTCCGACACTCAGCAACTCCAAGCAGTGCTGTAACTTCCGTCCAGGTACCACCTTCGTCAAGGCATCCGCAACATTGTGTTCAGTACCCACCTTCAGAACTTCAACCGTCTTTGCTTCCAAGACCTCTCTGATAAAGTGGTAACGCACATTGATGTGCTTAGTCCTTTCATGAAAAACATGATTCCGCGATAAGTGAATCGCACCCTGATTATCACAATTAACTGCCACAGTGTTAAGCTCCATGCCCAACTCTTCCAAGAGTCCCCTTAGCCAAATAGCTTCCTTCACAGCCTCCGTAAGGGCCATATACTCCGCCTCTGTAGTTGAAAGAGCCACCACGTGTTGTAGCGTTGCCTTCCAGCTTACAACACATCCCTGTACTAAAAACGCATAACCCGTGATTGACCTACCTTTATCCGGATCCTTAGCGTAGTCTGAATCAACAAAACCTGTTACGTCCACATGGTTGCCACAATTTGTCCCATACACCAAACCCACATTTGCAGTACCCCGCAAATATTTCAAAATCCACTTCACTGCTTCCCAATGCTTTTTACCTGGATTCGCCAAATATCTGCTAACAACACTTACCGCATACGCTATGTCTGGCCTTGTGCATACCATCAAGTACATTAAGCTCCCAACCGCATTTGCATATGGCACCCTACTTATCCTTTCAACATCACAATCCCTAACCGGACAATCCTTCAATGACAGCTTGAAGTGCCCACCCAATGGCATCTTAACCGATTTCCCACTGTCTATTCTATAATTATTTAAAATCTTAGAAACGTACCCGGATTGTGACACCCTCAGAATCTTGCGACTCCGATCCCTGATGATCTCCATACCAAGAATCTTCTTTGCTTCCCCGAGCTCTTTCATGTCAAACTCCTTTTTAAGCAAAGACTTGATAGACCCAATCTCAGCCTTGCTTTTACAAGCAATCAGCATATCGTCTACATATAACAATAGATAGATATACTCACCTGGTGCATAACTCCTGTAATATACGCAGCTGTCGTAACTGCTACGCTTGAACCCGTTGCTCAGCATGTACTCATCAAACCTCTTATACCATTGCCTAGGTGACTGCTTCAAACCATAAAGGGATTTCTTTAACAAACATACCTTGTTACCTTGTTCATAACCCGGTGGCTGCTTCATGTAGATCACTTCTTCAAGATTCCCATGTAAAAATGCCGTCTTTACATCAAGCTGCTCTAGCTCATAATCTCTACACGCAGTCAATGCAAGTATAACCCGAATAGATGTGTGTCGAACTACCGGCGAAAATACTTCATTATAGTCAATACCTGCCCTTTGTGTGAATCCACGAGCCACCACCCTCGCCTTGTACCTAGGCTTTTGAACACCTTCAATCCCTTCCTTTATCTTGAACAGCCATTTGCAGCTCACCAGCTTTTGCCCAGCTGGATGATCCACTAACTCATAGGTCTCATTCTTGTTCAGAGAATCCACCTCTTCATCCATAGCAGCTTTCCACTTAAATCTATCTTTACAAGTAACTGCCTCCTGGTATGTCAATGGTTCATGAGTATCTTCTTCCTCTGCTGCAGCAAACGCGTAAGCAGCCATATTACTTTCATCTCGGAACCTCAAAGGTTTCATTCTTGTCCTTGGCTCTCTATCCCGAACCAACTGATAATCTGTGAGATCCGGTGTTTGATCATGATCCTGATCCCCTACATCTTCATCATCGCCATCTTCCTGACCATCAATCAGATCTTCCTCAAGCGAATGATTATTTAACCTCTGCAGTTCCACCTCAACCTATAATTCCTCAACAGACTTATCAGTACCTGCACCAGAATCCTTCAACGTGTCTTTGTACATGACACTTTCATTGAAGACCACGTTCCTGCTAGTGACTATTTTAGGTGATTCATCATCAAGCCTATATAGTCTGTACCCCTTCACACCTTCAGGATACCCTAAAAGAACGCATTTTACCGCTCTCGGCTCGAGCTTACCTTGTTTAACGTGTGAATATGCGACACAACCGAAAATCCTCAACATCCCATAATCACTTGGATGTCCCGACCACATCTCCATAGGTGTCTTTTTCTCAATCGCTGTCGATGGTGACCTATTTATAAGATATGCAGCCGTACATGTCGCTTCCACCCAGAAGGTCTTGGGCAATCCAGACTGAATTAATAAGCATCGTACCTTATCCATGAGAGTTCTATTCATCCGTTCTGCTAATCCATTCTGCTGCGGCGTCCCGGCAACTGTCAAATGTCTAGCAATCCCACTCTCACTACATAGCTGCTCAAATTCCCGGTTACAGAACTCAAGACCATTATCTGTCCTCAACTTCTTAACCGTCCTCCCAGTCTGATTCTCTACTAACTGCTTCCACTCTTTGAACTTTCCAAATGCTTCGTGTTTGAACCTGAGAATATAAACCCATACCCTCCTGGAATAATCATCAACAATAGATAAGAAGTACCTCTTACCTCCCAATGATTCCACCTGAGACGGACCCCATAAATCTGAATGAACATAGTCTATCACTCCCTGAGTAGTGTGCCTTCCTACACCGAAACTGACTCGATGTGACTTTCCCAGAACACAATTCTCACAAAAATCGAGCTTACCTAGACTTTTCTTTCCAAACAGCTCCTGCTTTTCCAGCACCTGAAGTCCCGCCTCACTGATATGTCCCAGTCTTTTATGCCAAACCTGCGCAAGACTGTCTTTTTCTTCAACACTAGCATTAAGCTCACCCGCCACTGCATGGCCATCCAAAGAGTATACGCAATTATCCCTTCGAGTTCCAGATAAAACAACCCTAGAACCATTAATCACCTTGATTTTGCCTGACTGCATTTTTACGGTATATCCCTCTTTTTCAAGAGTTCCCAGCGATATCAAGTTTCAATTCAGGAATATACCTGACATTGTGTAATACAAAACTTGACCCATCTTTCAGTTGTAACCTGACCTTGCCAATACCTTTGATCTTGCACTCCCTGTTGTCACCCAACAGTACCCTGCCCCCATCACATTCCAGAAAATCAAAAAATATGTCTGACCTGGGTGTCATGTGGTATGAACCTCCTGAATCCATAATCCAATCCAATAAGGCTTCTGCACTCATAACCATCATCACCTCAGAACCGTCATAAATCGAGCCACTAGAGCTTGGCTGATCTTCTTTCTTGATGAAACCATTTGACTTCTTGCGATTATTCTTCGGACAGTTTCTCTTCAAGTGCTCCTCAGACTGGCAAATATAGCACTTGAGTCTTCCACCTCGAGACTTGGATCTTGACTTTCCCCTAGACTGATGCGAATTCCTGCGATCAGTTCTTCCCCTCATGTATAACCCTTCACCATCATCCCCCTTCGCCTTAGATCTTTCTTTGATTTCCTTTGAATTCAGTGTGGCCATCACGTCCTCCAAAGTCAAAGCTTCCCGTCCATAAAGCAAGGTATCCACAAAGTGTTCGTATGATGCTGGTAAAGAAGTGAGTAATAATAAAGCAAGATCTTCATCCTCGAATTTTACCTCAATATTTGCTAAATCAAGAACGATTTTGTTGAACTCATCTATATGCTCGGAAATCGTACGTCCAGCCGGCATGTAGAAAGTATACAACTTCTTCTTTAGGTACAACTTATTGGCCAAGGACTTTGTCATGTATAAAGTCTCAAGCTTGGACCAAACCCCCGCTGCAGTCGTCTCCCCGGTAACCTCTCTCAGAACCTTGTTACCTAAACACAAAATCATGGCACTATGAGCTTTCTTGTTTAGCTCAGCTTTCGCTGTAGCATCCATATTTTCGGGTAAAACCTCTAGAGCTGCTTCACATCCATGTTGAATTAATAAAGCACGCATCTTGACTCTCCATAACCCGAAATCACCAGTTCCATCGAATTTCTCGATTTCAAACTTGGCTCCCGTCATTCTTTAATCCCTTTATTAATTTGCTAAACCTTGTGAAAAGCCCTCATAATCACAAACTAACAAAGTCCCTTGTGCAATACCTCTTAATTAATAACCTTTTTGTTTTTAAAATAATAAAAACAAAAAATGAAACAAATTGAATTTATTTAAAATCTTCCTCCTGTTGACTTTTCTTTTTAACAAAACCTTATCTCTTCTTCGTTTCCTGTATGCCGCCAACAACAAACGAAAACTAGATCCAAAAACCAAAAAAATCAACAGAACCTTTGTCGATCAAAAACCAACAAACCCTTTAATGTCGATTGAACCACTGCTGCTCCTTGACGTCCATGAATCCGAACACCAAGATAAAACCCTTCTCGATCGATCCTAGATAACCAGTGAACCCCACGAACCCGAGCTCTTGATACCACTTGTAGTGATTCGTCACCTACAACCTGGTTACTAGCACGGAATGAATCCGATCGTTGAAGACAACCACAGCTTATATCGGCAGAAAAGTAAAGAGCAATGCACAAGGTAATTATCCCTAATCGTTTACTTGATTAGTATGAAAGAATGCGTACAAACCCCTCCCCCCCTCACCTCCTTTTATAGAGATGAGGGGGGAGGAAACACCGACTCTTAGAAAGTCGGCTATTACAATGACATGGGTTGGGCTTGGGACACAAGCCAACCAACCCGACTCCTACTTGACTAATAATAACAATCTGACACTTAACACCCTAGACGTAACCGTAAGCTTAATATAGAGACTAATATTGTAACAAATAATAATAGGATGTGCATTAACAAGCAATAAAACCTATAATGATAAATGACACAACTAAAACTTACTTTCGGTCACCCTCTACATTAGGAAGATCTTTAGTAATGGCGATGACTAAAGCAAATAATGTAACAAATGTTGTGATTAAAGCCACTGCTGAGCTGTGAAAATTTGAGATTAATAGATCAAATTTCAACACAACAAGTTAACTACAGGTCACTAAGGTTAGGCTTCATATGTGTTTGTAAATTAAGATAAAAAGAAAGGGCATTTTAGTAACTTCACAAGGTGTGAACCAGCAAATTGACCATGGTTAGCCAAAATGAGAGTTTAGGGACCAATCGCGTGAATTTTGCATAGTTCAGAGACGAAAATGCCAAAAAAAAATTTAGGGACGAAACGCGAGAATTGTGTATACTTTAGGGACGAACGGTGAAATATTGTCAAGGATTTTTATGTGTCGGACCAATCATTAGATACGTTTCAAAGACATTGTAAACAGAGAGAGTGTTTGGAGGATGCTTAATTATGGGTATCAATTACATTCTTTCAAAGTTCAAAGATATTGTAAACAGAGAGAGTGTTCTCTCCATTGCCTAATGCGACTGTCGCTCATAGTGTCAATATTAGGTCCATCATGCGTGAGGAGTTGTCGAACTTCCCTGCCCCTTTTGGTTAAGTCTGGACCGTTCTACCTTAAGACAAAAAAAAAAAAAAAAAAAAAAAAAAAAAAAAAAAAAAAAAAAAAAAAAAAAAAAAGGCTTCTCTAAAAATAAATTTTATACAAGAACTAAAAATAAATAAATCACCTTGTATCGATGATATTGATCCACTGTAACTTCTCCACTAGCATTGTTTGGTTCAACTCCTATATACATAGTTCCAATTAAGACATATAGACAATCGAATATTATCAGCTGTTTCTAATTGTCTGTTAGTTACACTTACATACATGTGCTGATGTGCAATATAATATTCGATTAATATGCAATTACTAAATATTCTAATTGTCATAGTAAAAGTGGTGCCCAAATGCTCCAGTAGAGTCCCTCTCATTGTTACATTATTCACTCGTTAGTACTAGTTTACAAAAGCAGATATGCAATAACCTTAAAAGGCTAAATGCAGTGAGTCCCTCTCATTTTTATGTGTCGGTCATCACTCTTGACCGATTTTCACATCGGTCGAGCTTCGGTCATGGCCGGGCACCCAAAAACAAAAATCAGTCTCAAATTCGAGCGATACTACATAACACAAAACTCCAAAATACACAAAGAAATCATATCTGTGATTGTTAATTATACATATAAAAAGAATGTAAGAAATGGATATATGATGAGTTACTTGACTGGTCAAAGACATAAAATTTTAAGCTAAAGAATCATGTCAAGTATAAACTAGGAATCAACAAACAATAAATAAGAACATGAAATATAAAGATGAAGAACCTGAAATTTGTATGAGAAATGTTGTTATTGTTGTTTACATAAAGTCTATGATCATTTTTTTTTTTTTTTTTTTTTTTTTTTTGGCGCGAAGGTGAAATATATTATTACTCCACAAATTTGTACAATGCTTGAATAAACACCCTGTTTTGGACAACTCCAAAACAGAGAATACAAGAGTTTATCCGATATTACAAAATCGACAAGCTAAGAAATCTATACAAAATTCTATATATCAGCTCACTGATTTAAAGTCACTTCAAGCAATCATTCAGAACCAATTCACCTTAATCCGCACCTTACCATCTAGCTACATTTTCAAACTCTTCTCCACCATAGTCATTCAACCTGCCACCACAATAACTACAGTAGATCAGAGCTTGGCATCACTAGGCACCCATTACCTCTCTACAGCAAGGGCTATACCAGTCATGCTACATTTCCATCTACAACAATAGCATTACACAACTGGGAACACACTCCTTGCAGTGAGTACCATCCATTTTCTCCTTTGCAGTGTATAGATAGGACCAAGTAGGTTCATCTTTCACTCCTCACTATTCCTACCTTCATACGCTGCCCTCCCACTCACTTTACCCTTCACTAAAGGAAACCTACTTTATGGTTTACCCAGTCAAGTTGACTGATGAGATCCATGTTTCATCACCCAATTACCTAACTAAGGCCTATTGGATTACAAAACCAGGATCTTATTAGTGAGTTAGACCTAGAAAAACCAAGTTACAAGGCCATCTTTTGTAAGTGAGCTCAATAATATTTCCAGTTCATAAGAATAGAACTGAAAATATTTAGGTATACAAACCTATCCATTGCAGATTCCATAATCATTTTCTGCATTCTTGTGAGCATTCAGGATAGAAAACAAAGTGTTTTCTCCATCAATCTTCAACTGATTAGTACCTATTAAGAAGTACAAATCACTAAACCAGCAGGAAACTACATTTTAACCCACCAACTTCTAATTAACCCATATTTGCCTCTATTGATCCATATATGAACTCCAGCACCTCATAAATGTCTCAGAGAATCAAAAAAGGAGTATAAGAAGAATTGAGGTTAAGGTATTAGCCATCCGCTTCTTCATAAACCCTTCTTCCAAACACCCCTTTAAATTTTGGAACAAGAACTAGCTCATCTGATTTCCCAAAGGTTACAGGCTTCCTTGACAGCATTTGAATCTTTGACTCTTATTGACATTGTTAGGAATATGTTTATTCATATGAAGACTCGGTCACCCCGAGTGTAGTTTAGCATATTGTAGCTCGTAGTATTTATCATATTAGTTAGAACGTAGTTTAGTATTAGTTAGTATTTGTGGAGTCGGATCGGGTCTTTACCCACTGTCAGCTCGCTCCACAGCCCATTTCAGGGGGCGTTTGTTTGTAAGTATAAATACCCATTCCCTAGCTTGGAAGGGGTTGAACCTTCATTTGCAATCTAACCTTTCACTAGTTTTCTCTCAAGGTTCCATCACTTTCTCTCTCTAACTTCTCACTAGAAAACATTACATAAAATCATCCTAAACACAAAAACATCCATGTTCTTACATTAGAGTATATTACAATTGGTATCAAGAGCCATGGTTCTATCCTAGGATTCGTGGTATACTCGAATTTATAGCTTGGTTTTTGTGTTCTTGGGTGGTTCGACTTGTATTGGTGGTTTTCTCATTTATTTGATCTCGTTTGATGGTGATTATTGGTGTTTTAATTGTACTTTCATGATTAGAACTGTCTTAGGTAGCTCTTGGGTAAGTTGTTTCATCTGGATTGTGGACATTTGTGGCGGTTCTAGGTGGTTTTCATCCTAGCGAGTTAAGTCTCGGTAGTATATTCTCGGCAGCGAGTTGGCAAACTGGTGTAGCGAGTTGGTACATTTCTGACTAGCGGGTTGTCGCTTTCCTGATTGAGTAATACAGACAAATTGCTATAACAGTGACATTTTTGTCTTGTTAAGTAGCGAGTTGCCTTGTCTAGCGTATTGCCCATCCAGCGTGTTGATCTATTTCTAGCGAGTTGATAAATAGCGAGTTGGTAACTTCAGAGATTTGGTGTGTCTAGCGTGTTGAGGACTTAGCGAGTTGGGGATTTCAGAGAGTTGGCAAATCTAGCGAGTTGCTTGTGCTAGCGAGTTGTTGAACAAGCTTTCTTGAAATTCTAGCGTGATAGTGGTTTCAGAGACTTGTCTTTTTTTAGCGAGTTGGCCTATCTTTAGCGAGTTGATCTATTTTGTGACAAGTTGTGGAGTGGTGTTAGTGACTTGGTTTAGTAACGTTAGTGAAACTTGTGTGCTGTTGCGACTTAAGTTGTTATGACTAACTCGACAGTAACTTGACGTTGTGAGGCTACACTTACGACTTGACTTGTTATTTGTTGAGCGGTTGAAATTTGACTTGATTCGACCAAACACGAATTACACTTGTGTTTAAAACTTGGTACTAAGACTTACTCACTCACCTCAAACATGGCAAGCAATCAATCAAACGATGTTCTGAACTCAACTGGGCCACCACAAATATATGAAAGCTGTGCCGAATGCTTCAAGTTGCTTTACACCGACATTGAAAGACTATTTGAAAAATCTGGCTACTCTGGAGGATATAGACGTGCATTCGTGACACTCTTTGGTCATGAAATTGAGTCATTTACTGTCACAATGACCCTGTACCTGGATCAACTGAAACAACAAATGGACAAAGCTGATTTATCTGAAAACTGCTGTACTGCAGCATACGGGGTAATTCTCAAACAACTCCAAGCATTCATTGACTCAAGATTCACAATGGAATATGACTATGATTCTCAAATGACGAGTAAACAGTTTGCTGATCATACTGGACTAGAGGTGGATGCCTTCAGAGTCACTTTACTCCAGATCACTGGGAATGTTAAGGAGTTCATTAAGGCACGTGCACATATCCTACCAACAAGTGTGACTCTCGCTGCTGAAAGGACTCGTAGTGAATCCTCTGCAGGCTTCTCCATACATGAAAAGGATGATGCACACCAACATGTCACAAAGCAACATCAATCTCTAGAGGTTCATGTTTCTGATTATGACAAGCATCCTGATCAGGATCTTCCCATTTATGATTCATGCTCATTGGAAGAGTCTGGTAGTGATGTCATGTCTAGTTCAATCTGAATCCTATTTGGGAGAAATGTGACCAGGATGCTTCTAATGGTGAGATGTCAGATTCTTTGGTTTCAAATAAACTCACAAAATCTAATGAAACGGTTGATATGCACATTTTCAAAGAACTTTCTAACAGTTTTTCTCAATTGGAAAAGCACTGCATTTCGCTTGAAATTGCTATGCAACAAAATAAAGAACAATTTCTAATCAGCCAACCACGCAAGAACTCGTAACTTCCTGAGCTCCGTGAATATTTCATGATAAATGAGTTAAAGGCTCAAATTGAAACCAAAGACTTGACAATCACCCACCTTAAACACCATATTAATGAGATAAATGATATGTGTTGTAACCTTAAGGCCAAGGCTAAACATGACAACAACATTGACTCTACAACCATTACTGAGTTAGTGCACAAGGTTACTGTGTTGCATAATGAAAATGAAACTTTGAAAAGAAACAAAAAAACCCTAAATGAATTTATCAAAGAAGAGAGATCAAAAATTACCAAACACACGAAGTCCTTGATTGCACAAAATGATGAGCTCAAAACTAAGCTTCAGAAGAAAAACTTTGAAATCATGACAATAAAGAATGAACTGTTAAAATTGACCAAGAAAGATGTGAACACTCAGTTTGATAAATCTTCTATTTTGGGAGCACCTCCGTCCCTGCCACATAGAAGTCTACTAGACAATTATCTGCTGATGAGGCGAAAAATGATCCGTTTTTAGGGGGTCATTTAAGCCCGGAATTGAATTTATTTGATCAAATATTGCCCTAAATCATTCCTTTTGTGATTTTAGGTACTTTGGGAGTGAATTCTGGAAAAGGAGGCATTTTGGACGTTTTTGGAGCATAAAAGTGAAGAAAACGGCAAAGTCTTAATTTTCCTTGCTGGGAACAGTACCTGACAGCGTCAAGAGCATTTTTATGACGGCGTCAAGAGCAAAAATGGTGACGGTCCAGTGGAAACGTGACGGCGTCAAATCAAGGCAGTCAAGAGTAAAAGTGGTGACGGCCCAGAACAGCAATACACATGACAGCGTCAGATCTGGATCTAGGCAATCCGATTATATTTTTGGCGGTGGGTTGACGGCATCAGAACTTTCTTCTTGACGCCGTCACCTTAGGAAATCTATATATAGTCTTTGTAATTTTCATTCTAAAAGGGAGGAGAACTTTAGGGTCGACTTGAATAAACCCTAGCTCGTTTTTAACAGTATTTTCAAGGGTTTTCACCGCTTGAAACCCTTCATGTTCAATTGAGATAAGTATCATTTCACTTCATTCAATATGTCTATGTGTTGTTTAAATATATCTTACGCTTGTCTTGATTTTAACATGCTAGGCTAGATCTCTTGTGTGTTTGCTTAGATGTAATGAAACTTAGATGTTGATTATAGGTTGATTGCTTGTTTATAGTTGTAATGGATGAATGATTTCGATGTTAGGCTTAAGAAAACTGGCAGACTTCCATAGTGTAACTTGCTTGAACGTCTTAAGAAACATGAACCAATGCGTACTAGGTTTTTATGGTTGTATTTAATGCATGAGCGAATTCTAGTGATCCCATGTTAGGAGCTTCTTGCAGGCTCGACATAGGAGTGAAGTAGGAACTTATAGAGTTGGGGAAGTACGCACGCCACCCCACGATTGGTATTAAGGAATATAACCCGTCATCCACGCAATTGTAACAAACAATTAACCTGTAAAAGATATCTAGGGAGTAGTGAAATCTAAGTAAACACAATTCTCCCATCTATTGTTCACACCATATTAGTAATTAGTTTATTTACATTTTTGTTATTTTATTTTGATTGCATCTTAGTTATTGGTTAGTTGATTAGCAACTAATTCCGCCCACTCCTCTAAAAACCGAGATTTTAATTGCTTTTCATAAAAATATAAAAATATAAAAAGAATCATCCCTCGTCTCTAGACCTAGTTTTTAGGTTTTCTAATCCTAGCAACACTATTCCTGAGTTGAACAATCAATCCCTCGGTACTTGTCACTATACTATACTACAACGATCAGGTACACTGCCTGGTGGGGGTTGTAAGCTTCTCGAGATCCCTCGAGAGGTAAAGCCTGGTGCAATTCCCACGCATCAAGTTTTCGGCGCCGCAGCCCGGGGAATAGTTATTGTCTAGGTTAGAATTTCTTTTTATTAGGTCTATTTGCTAGATTCCTTTCTTGTAAGATTTTATTTTTATTTTTAGTTTTCTTTAGTCTATCTATTTCTTCATGCCTTTGTTCGTAACCTTTACCATCCGACATCATGGAAGGTGGTAACATCCTTGAACCCATCAACCCACCACAACAAGACCACCCACAAAACCCACCACTAGCTAACCAACCTCTTAGGCCCCGAACCCTAGGAGAGTATTCCCGACCTAGCCACCAAGGCTATCGAAACACTATTGAGCTTACCCAAGGAGCCAATGTGTCCCCCTTGCGATCCGACACCATCTGGTTGGTGCAAAGCGGATGTGCATTTCATGGACTTCGTTCCGAAGATCCTAATCAACATCTCAAGGACTTCCTTAAAATCGTAGATTCTATAGACCTTGATGTTACCGTCGAGTTATCTCAAAACGACAGTCCAAATTTCAAAGTAAATGGGCATCGGTTGAAACATTATTTTGGAGGGGACATACCACCCATTGTCCCGGACCTCCAAACTTTCCCCATGGACCAATGAATTCGGGGATCGAGTCAAGCTAGCGACTCGGTAAACAAAAACAGTAGCAACAACATGGGTTTTCACCCGTGTCTCTGATTTCTTTCTACTTTCTAACACCCTAGTGTGGGGGAGTGGCCACCCCCTGTAGCTATTTGCAATGTATATATCCTCAAAAAAAAAATGTGTGTTTGTATAAATAAAGTGAAAAATGCAAAATGACATTCCCACAGTTAGCTTTTAATATTCTCTTCTTTCATTAAAAAATTTGGCATAATAGCCGGGACTTTGAATATTGAGAACAATATTCAATTATAAGTGTGGGGGAAGGGAAAATTCTAGCGAATTTTATCAAATTATGCCGTCTAGTACCCCCGTTTTTTGCCCAAAAATTTTAAAATTTTTTTCACTTTATTTCAAAAAAATTTTGTGGTTATCAATCCGCCGTGTCTAAACGACAAAAGGATTGGCTAATCCAGGAGCAAACAACTCTTGGTAAAGATAGCTCAAACCCGTTGATGGCTTGCAATTTGCCCAAAATTGTATGGTACCTCAACTCCCCATGTCCTCAATAGTAAATGAGTTGGCTAGCCCGCAAGATTATGGCTTGTGGTAAAGGCAGTGGAAAAACCATAATTGGTAATCAACTCACCAAGATGTTGACTGTTCCATCAAGAGTTGGCTAGTCCAGAAGCAAACGGCTTCTGGTAAAGACAAATTAAAACCGTTGAAAGCTGGTGGTTTGCTAAAAATCACATGGTCATCGGATGGACCATAATTCTTACTTGAACCCAAAACATTCGGCTACTCCAGAAGTGATGGCTTTTGGTAAAGAGACTTCAAATCTATTAATTTTTCTCAAAAAGATTGCTAGGGACTAGCAGTCTAGCAATAGTTTAGTGTGGGGGATTGATGAGTGTGTAAATACTCATCATTTTTAGTCAAATCTGAACTGCAAAACAATTAAAAACACTCGAAAATGAATAAAAATACGAAGAAAATCCCAAAGATCGTGTTTTATATGTTTCTGATGCAAACGAAGTGAAAACAAACAAAAAACGAACAAAATTTGCGTAATTGGCAGTTTCAGTCCCCCAACTTTCAAAAGTTTACAAAACTAGTCCCTAAGCATTTATTTCAAAAAACAAGTCAACCCAAGCTCTTTAAAAAGTCAAAATAAATCACAAATGATCTTCGGGTAAAAACTTTTGGAAAATTACACAATTGGTCCCTGTACTTTGGTAAATTGGCAAAAATGGTCCCTGGAGTTTTGAAATGTAAAAATTATCAAAATTTGGTCCTTGTACTATTAATTTATGACAGGTGTGATCGCTTGAAAGAAGTTGGAAGTTTTTCACATCAGGTTCTTCAAGTTTCAGAAAGTACAAGTTAAATCCTTGGGCTTGTTCACACTAAAAACCAAACGGGCTTACTGTTTATTACTTACCTTTAAATTAAACCACCTTACACCCCAGCCCACACAAACACCCTTGGCCCAAAAACAAACCAAAGCCCACATCCCCTTAGTACGTTTTAATAAAAACGTATTTACCTCTTGACTAGTCAACCCCTCTCTCACTCCATCCCTTCCACCCGTGACCCCTGCAACCCTCCAAACATCCCATCACCATCCCCCCATCACCATCTCCCTTTGTCTTCTCCACTCCACTCCCCAATCCCACTAACCTTCCCCCTATGCCTCACAAACCTGTACCTAACCACTCTCCACGTTGGCAATCCACTATGACCACTTTGGCGCCAAAACACATTCAAAGGCTGAGATCAAGGTTTCCCTAAATTAATGGATGGGATTTGTTTGGAAGAGCACAAGGATGAGTATTGGATTGTATTGCACTCACAAAAGAAGCATAAGAAGGCTCAATTCCTACCTACCTCCATATTAGTATAAATAGAGGAATCTTGTAAGCCCTTGAGGCATCCCATCACTTATCTTTTTTATCTTTTCTGTTTTGAATTTAGTTTACAAATGTACTCTTCTAATTTCAGTTGAATGAAATCTCTTTTAAGTTAAATCCAATTTCGTATCTTTATCCTCAAGTTTTTTGTATTCTCTTTCAATTATGTTTACTTTATCTCAGAATGGTTTTTGTTAGTTTTTAAAGTTATTTAAAATCAAAGAAAAAAAAAACCAGGAAAGAAAAGAAGAAAAAGAAAATTCAAGAATACAAAAGAAAATTGTTGAAGAAGGAGAAAGAAAAGCAGCAATAAAGATGATTATGGATGATGGTTTAGAGTCCTATGGAGGACATCAGGATATAGAATAGTCACTGGTTTCTAGTTGTCTTCCTAGCATTGGACTCCAAGTAAGATTTAGTACCAATTTTTCTCAACATATGTGTTAAGTGATTTTTGTGTAGTTTATTGTTCATTCTTGCTGAGTTAGGTTTAATTTGAATTAGTCTAGCTTAACTAATCTGTTTGCATCACTATCACAGCCTCTAGGAACTCTTATCATAAAAAAATTGCAAAACAGTAAGAAAAAGGGGTATTTGGATTTAGGCAGTCCACTGACCCCTTAAGCTTTTGAATAGAAATATCCTATTGAAACTTCATTTTTAGCATAAACTTAAGGCAGTTTGAACATAAAATTGACAAGTTTTGGGTGGAAAGTCAAAATTGAACTATATATCCTCCACAGCTCAACTGTATGGATTTTTAGGACCAAAATCTTTGATCTTGGTTCATAACTAGTCTAGGTTGGTATATGTAACTTCTTTTTAGCTAAGGACAACATCAAAAATCAATTAGGGACCCTAGTAATTCAGTTTAGTCAACTTGTGTTCAAAACTTCAAAAGTTAAAAGATGATTCATGGTTAGAATCTCAGAATTTCAAAGATTTTTAGGGAATTTGTGGATAAGATCCAGACCTTGAAATTTTTACAAGTTAAAGCCCCCCACCTCAACTTTTGACTCCCATGTTCACTTCATTTTTGTGATTTTTTTTAGTGGGTCCCACACCCAGCCAAACAGACCTGCAGGGAAGGTTTTACCCCTACACCCAGATTTTGCAAAGATTGGATTGGAGTTAGGATACTCATTTGTAGTAGTTAGGTCTTGATTATTGTTGATTTAGATAGCCCCCTAGGTGTAGTTTATAGGTTTGCTTTTAGTTTAGACCAACTTGCTTATTAAGTGCTTATTTTAGTGGCTTATTTTAAGTCCTCTTTGGCCCATTTTTTCTGTTACTGCTGCTGCCTGTTCTTGATGTTTTTCATGTCGAACATGCTTGTTGATGATTGTTGTTGTTATTACTTGTTAATTGTGGACTTGTGTATTGTTATTGTTTTGCTTAAACAAACCTTAAGCTTGTTTGATTTGTAAGCTCGTATTGGCAGTCAAGAAAAAAAGAAGAGAAAACAAAAGTTTGAAAATAAGTTTTGATATTTGAAATCTTTTGGATTCTTTAATTTGAAATAGGATTGAGTTAAGTTTGTTGCAAAACCTGATTATCAAAAAGAGTTTTGTTGTTTGTGTCTAAAAGTTTAGTAAAAAGAAAACTAAAAGAAAAAAAAAAAAAATCCAAAAAAGGGTTGGGCAAGGCTCGAGCCTGTGCCATTTCCCTCACACCAACAGACATACCACGCACACCCATAAACCAACTGCCCTAGGGTCTTTATTCATTTATGTTTCCCTTTATTTTTTATTTAACACATTTTTTCTCTTTTTGGCTTATTTAGCTTATTCGCTTATTTCCTGCTTATTTTTACATTAGACCACAACTTTTTATACTTTTTAAAAATTAGTTTTAACTTTTAGGATTTTTATAAAAAAATTTTAGATTTTTAGGAATTGTAATTTATTTATTAGAATTTAATTTGTGTTATTTAGTTTTTAACTCATTATAAATAGAATTTTAGTCGAAAAATTAATTTTCTTTTTTTCAAAAATTTTCTTTTGTCATTTAGTACGTAAGAAAATTAATTGGAAACTCATAGGACCTTTGTAGCTCAAATTTCGCGTTTTATTTTGCGCACTCGCGTAACTTTTAAATAACTTTTGCGTTTTTGATTTAGGTTATGTTTTATGATTCCCGATACCTAATTATGTTTTCCCGTAGTGTTTTAGGTTTCCCCTAGTTTATTAGTTGCCTTAGGATAATTTATTTTTACCTTCGTTCGTAATTTCGTTAATTTAACGTATCGTAAAACCAAATAACCTTTCCAATCATACAAGATCTTAATCCCAATCTCATTCGAAGCTTTCCATTCACACCTCGTTGGGGTACGATCCGGGAAATCACTTCCCGGTCTCACAATTTGAATATCACTTTCACAAGTTTTGCGAGGTAATCGTTTTCCTAAATGGTTTACTCGTATTACTTCACGTCTAGTTTTCTCACGATAACTTAGACTTCATGTTTGTTGATATTTTGATAAATTGTTGTTTGCACACACCAAAACACAAGGAATCAAATGGCGCCGCTGCCGGGGAGGCTGTGTGTCGAAAGTCTCGATAAGGTTTAGACGATTAGTCTTGTAGAACCTTCGCAAGAAGTTACGCTTTTATAAAACTTATAAAAAACCAAAAATATTTTTCTTTTGTTTCTAGTATATGTATTATATTTATGTAAGATAAGAAAAACACAAAAAGATTTTCCCGTTTCTTTGTTTAATAATAACAACATTAAAATCTTACCACCTCAAACCAAGGCAGAACGCCTACCAACTGGGAGTGTGACCATAATAAGTTCCCAAACCAAAGATCAAAACTTGCCTTTGTATCACTTGCGTTTTGGAAAACTTTTAAATGAGAAACACACTTTAAGAGGAGTCGAAACGGTATGTGGCGATCCAACGAACTTCGCCCAGTGAGAGATCCATTCTTCTCTCCCGCTCCTTTGTGCGTTTTTCTTTAGAAGTCGACCATGCGTTCTTGATTATTGGTTTAAGTTCCCTTGTCGTTAAAGTGGTATTGTTTTAATTGATATTTTTTGTGGTGCATGCGCACGCGTTCATCTACGTCAACGAGTCCTTTGCAATCGCTTAACAATATTCTAGGAAGAAGGCGTAATCGACGACGTACCAATCGAATAGTCGAACCCGAGATTCATACTATTCCAATCATGGCAGCCGAGCCCACTATGAATGAGCTTCTCCAAGCACCTATCGAGGGTTACGGAGATGCTATCATCATTCCAGCCATCGTGGCTGACAATTTCGAGCTTAAGACGGGGTTGATAAACTTAATCACCTCGCGTCAATTCTATGGTTTTGAGAGGGACGATCCTCAAGATCACATTCGATGGTATAATAAAATCACGTCTACCATCAAATGCAAAAATGTCCCTGAGGAAGCTATCAAACTTCTTCTCTTCCTGTTTTACCTCGATGGGGCTGCCAAAAATTGGCTAGACAAACAACCCCCTCGATCGATTGAAACGTGGGAAGATTTGGTTAAGAAGTTCGTGAATGAATTCTTTCCTCCTTCTAAAACCACGGCCCTCAAGAATGAGATCATGAAATTCACGCAGAAATTCGATGAATCATTCGGTGAGGCATGGGATCGTTACAAGGACATGCTTCGTAAATGTCCTCATCACGGTTTCTCCGAGTTAATGCAACTCGACACTTTCTATAATGGTGTGAGCTAAGTCGATCAAGAAATCTCTTAATGCCTCCGCGGGAGGTAATTTCTTGAATCGAACCACCAAAGATGCTTTAATGATCATTGAAAATAAGTCTAAGGTCCGCATTCCACGAAGCAAATCGGTTGTTTCCCAAGTTAATGTTGGTCCTTCTTCTTCATCACCCGTGGCTCAATCTAGCACCGATGCTAGACTTGAAAAGCTCACGGAAGCTATTCATGCTTTGGCTCTCACCAAAACAAAGAAAGTTTCTACTCAACCTGCTGAAGTAAAAAAGGTTGACGTTTGTGTTACTTGTGGTGGTCCACACGCTTACTACAATTGTACTGCCACCGATGGCAATCCATTTGAAGTTAATGCGATAGCCGGTAGTTCTAATCAAGGAGGTAACCAATACCGTCCTCAAATGGAACCAAATTACCGTGCTAACAATCAAAGTGGTCCACCCGGTTTTTCTCAACCCAATAATCCAAATCGATTCAATCAAAATCAACAAGAAAGAAATCCAAATGTTCAAAACCAATTTCAGGCCCCTATGAACCAATATCCAAATCAAGGGGGAAATTACAATCAAGGTTCTCAAAATCAGGGAAACTTGAATGGAAACCAAGGTTATGGTAATTTCAATCAAGGAAACAATTTTCATGGTAACCAAAACCATGGAAATTTTCAAAATCAAGGTTTCAATCAAAACAACCGAGCTCAAAATTTTTCTCAAAATCAAGCCATTGTTCAAACTCCATCATCAACCGATGAGTTATTGAAACAATTTATGAAAGCTCAAGAAGAAACAAACAGGTTGTTGATCGGTCAGATTTCTGAACTAAAGAAGTCTTTAAATGATCGACCTTCGGGATCGGGAACGCTACCAAGCAACACGATCGCCAACCTGAAGGGCGATGTAAAGGCGATCACAACCCGTAGTGGTGTTTCTTATGATGGACCCGCGATTCCTACTACCTTATCTTCTTCTCCTCCTGAGGTAGTGGAACGTGAACATGAGGCTACAAAGGACAAAGTGCAAATTACAAGCGCACGAAGTACCGCACACGTCCAACCTCATGTTGTCCCAAAAACCAAATCCAAACCGGGAATTGTTTTTGAACCCTCGGAAAATCCCGTTCAACCAAAAGCTTCAATACCTTATCCTTCGCGTTTAAATGATGAACGACTCTGCGAGTAAACTAATGATCAAATGAAGAAATTTCTTGAAATATTTCAAAAATTACACTTCGACATTAGTTTCGTGGATGCTCTTCTCTATATGCCCAAGTTTGCTTCCAATTTCAAGAGTCTTCTAAGTAACAAAGAGAAACTATTTGAACTCACCAAAACTCGGTTGAATGAGAATTGTTCGGAGGTTCTTCTAAAGAAACTTCCTGAAAAATTAGGAGACCCCGGAAAATTTCTCATTCCATGTGATTTCCAAAAGGTTGAAGAATGCTTCGCCTTGGACGATCTTGGCGCTAGCATAAACCTCATGCCTTTCTCTATTTGGCAAAAACTTTCACTTCCCGAACTTACACCAACACGAATGACTCTAGAATTAGCAACCCGTTCGGTTACGATTCCGAAGGGTATTGCTGAAGATATCTTTGTGAAGGTTGGCAAGTTCCATTTTCCTGCCGACTTTGTAGTCGTTGATTTCAATGCCGATCCTCGTGTCCCCCTTATTTTGGGAAGACCATTCTTAGAAATGGCTCGTGCATTAATCGACGTCTTCGAAGGAGAAATGACTCTAAGAGTTGGCGATGAAAAGTTAATCATTAACATTGAAAACACTTCAAAAGATCTTCTCGACCTTGAACGAGAAGAAATTAACCGACTTGATGTCATCGATTTTGCATGCGATGACCATTTTGAAGAAGTGTTAAATGTGCAAGGATCAATCAATTCTTCCATTGATGTCTCTCCCCCCTCTCTCACTCCATTTTTGGGAGGTGACTTCATTTTGGAAGAAATTGAAGCTTGTTTGTCATGTGATTCTCATGTTGATTATGATTCTATCAATCCCGAGGAAGACATACTTCTACTTGAGAAGTTGCTTAATGATGATCCATCATCTCTTCCTCCAAAAGAACTTCATAACTTGGAAGTCAAAAATGTTGAAAAAACTGATGACTTTCCAGAGGTCGAACTCAAGGAACTTCCGCCTCATCTCGAGTACGCATTTTTGGAGGGTGACGACAAGTTTCCAATCATAATTGCAAAAGACTTGAATGAGGAAAACAAAACCGCTCTTCTCAAGGTTTTAAAGTCACACAAGCGAGCCATTGCTTGGAGACTTTCCGACATCAAGGGTATTAACCCGGAATTTTGTATGCACAAGATTTTGATGGAGGATGACTTTAAACCGGCGGTTCAACAACAAAGAAGGGTAAATCCTAAAATTCATGAGGTTATCAAGCAAAAGGTCATAAAACTTCTTGATGCCGGTTTGATTTACCCTATTTCGGATAGTCCTTGGGTGAGTCCCGTTCATTGTGTGCCCAAGAAAGGTGGCATAACGGTTGTAAAAAATTATGATAATGAGTTAATTCCTACTCGATTGGTAATGGGTTGGCGCGTTTGCATTGATTATCGAAAATTAAACGATGCCACCCGTAAAGATTACTTTCCATTACCCTTCATGGATCAAATGCTCGAAAGATTGGCGGGAAACGAATACTATTGTTTCCTTGACGGTGTTTCGGGTTATTTCCAAATTCCCATCGATCCTTAAGATCAAGAAAAAACGACTTTCACGTGTCCAAATGGAACATTTGCTTATCGACGCATGCCTTTTGGCTTGTGCAATGCTCCGGGCACGTTTCAAAGATGCATGATGGCCATTTTTCACGACATGATCGAGAAAACAATGGAGGTCTTCATGGATGATTTTTTGGTCGTTGGGAATTCATTCGAATCATGTCTCGCCAATTTAGGCAAAATGCTTCAAAGGTGTGAAGACACCAATCTTAGTCTAAATTGGGAGAAAAGTCATTTCATGGTCAAGAAAGGAATTGTCCTTGGCCATAAGATTTCCAAGAGTGGGATCGAGGTTGATAAAGCTAAAATCGATGTCATTGTTAAGCTTCCTCCTCCCACTACTGTTAAAGGTGTTCGGAGTTTCCTGGGTCATGCCGGCTTCTATCGTAGATTCATTCAAGATTTCTCGAAGATAGCTAGGCCTATGACCCGAATTCTTGAAAAAGAGACTCCATTTGTCTTTTCCGATGAGTGCATCGAAGCTTTTCAAACTCTCAAGAAAAAGCTTACCGAGGCACCCATTCTAATTGCCCCTGATTAGGACCTACCTTTCGAACTCATGTGTGATGCAAGTGACTTTGCAATAGGTGCGGTCTTGGGGCAACGAAAAACCAAACACTTTCAGCCGATTCATTATGCAAGCAAAACCTTGACCGAAGCTCAAGCTCATTACACCACAACGGAAAAAGAATTACTAGCTGTAGTGTATGCGTTTGAGAAGTTTCGGCCATATTTGATCTTGACTAAATGCATAGTGTACACGGATCACTCGGCTCTTAAATATCTCTTTGCCAAGCAAGATGCAAAGCCGAGATTGCTCCGTTGGGTTCTCCTCCTACAAGAATTTGATATCATCATTCGTGATAAAAAGGGAGCCGAGAACCTCGCTGCTGACCATCTTTCCCGATTGGAGAATCCTCATCAAGTTGTTATCGAGAAAAAGGAAATAAATGAAACATTTCCTCTCGAGACACTTAATGTGATTTCCTCTCGTGGTGATTCTAGTACCCCATGGTTTGCCTACTTTGCAAACTACCATGCGGGGAATTTCGTTGTTAAAAGGATGTCGTCCCACCAAAAGAGCAAGTTTTTCAAAGATGTTAATCACTACTTTTGGGACGATCCCTATCTGTTTAAAATCTGTGCGGATCAGGTTATTCGGAGGTGTGTTCATGGCCAAGAAGCCATGGAAATCCTTAAGGCTTGTCATAATGGACCCACCGGGGGACATCATGGCCCGAACTACACCGCTTGAAAAGTTTTTCAATCCGGTTTATATTGACCCTCCATTTACAAAGACGCCCATGACCTAGTCAAATCTTACGACTCGTGTCAACGTCAAGGAAAGATCACACAACGGGATGAAATGCCACAAAATGTCATCCAAGTTTGTGAGATCTTTGATGTTTGGGGCATAGACTTTATGGGGCCGTTCCCGTCTTCACGAGGGAACAAGTACATACTCGTGGCCGTTGACTACTTGTCAAAATGGGTCGAAGCAAAAGCTCTCCCAACCAACGATGCCCGAGTAGTTGTAAAGTTTTTGAAATCGCTCTTCTCTAGGTTTGGAACTCCCCGCGCTATCATTAGTGATCGCGGTACTCACTTTTGCAACGAACAATTTGCAAAAGTCATGCTCAAGTATGGTGTCACTCACCGACTTGCTACCGCTTATCACCCACAAACAAGTGGGCAAGTGGAGGTTTCAAACCGTGGTTTAAAAAGGATTCTTGAAAGAACTGTAGGCGAAAACCGTGCCTCTTGGTCGGACAAGTTAGATGACGCTTTATAGGCTTTTCGCACGGCCTATAAAACACCCATCGGGTGTACTCCTTATAAGCTCGTGTATGGAAAAGCGTGTCATCTACCGATTGAGCTCGAGCACAAAGCATATTGGGCTTTGAAGAATGCCAATTTCGATCTTAAGTCTGCGGGTGATCATAGGAAGGTTCAACTCAACGAACTTAATGAACTTCGTGATCAAGATTACGAAAACTCTTTAATCCATAAAGAGAAAACAAAGAAGATCCACGACTCCAAAATCAAGAACCGCGTTTTCAACGTTGGTGACCGAGTCCTTCTTTTTAATTCTCGATTAAAGATCTTTTCGGGTAAGCTTAAAACCCACTGGACTGGACCTTTCACCGTTGCCAAAGTTTTTCCTTATGGTACCGTCGAGTTATCTAAAAACGACGGTCCAAATTTCAAAGTAAATGGGCATCGGTTGAAACATTATTTTGGAGGGGACATACCACCCATTGTCCCGGACCTCCAAACTTTCCCCATGGACCAATGAATTCGGGGATCGAGTCAAGCTAGCGACTCGGTAAACAAAAACAATAGCAACAACATGGGTTTTCACCCGTGTCTCTGATTTCTTTCTACTTTCTAACACCCTAGTGTGGGGGAGTGGCCACCCCCTGCAGCTATTTGCAATGTATATATCCTCAAAAAAAATGTGTGTTTGTATAAATAAAGTGAAAAATGCAAAATGACATTCCCACAGTTAGCTTTTAATATTCTCTTCTTTCATTAAAAAATTCGGCATAATAGCCGGGACTTTGAATATTGAGAACAATATTCAATTCTAAGTGTGGGGGAAGGGAAAATTCTAGCGAATTTTATCAAATTATGCCGTCTAGTACCCCCGTTTTTTGCCCAAAAATTTTAAATTTTTTTTCACTTTATTTCAAAAAAAATTTGTGGTTATCAATCCGCCGTGTCTAAACGACAAAAGGATTGGCTAATCCAGGAGCAAACAGCTCTTGGTAAAGATAGCTCAAACCCGTTGATGGCTTGCAATTTGCCCAAAATTGTATGGTACCTCAACTCCCCATGTCCTCAATAGTAAATGAGTTGGCTAGCCCGCAAGATTATGGCTTGTGGTAAAGGCAGTGGAAAAACCATAATTGGTAATCAACTCACCAAGATGTTGACTGTTCCATCAAGAGTTGGCTAGTCCAGAAGCAAACGGCTTCTGGTAAAGACAAATCAAAACCGTTGAAAGCTGGTGGTTTGCTAAAAATCACATGGTCATCGGATGGACCATAATTCTTACTTGAACCCAAAACATTCGGCTACTCCAGAAGTGATGGCTTTTGGTAAAGAGACTTCAAATCTATTAATTTTTCTCAAAAAGATTGCTAGGTACTAGCAGTCTAGCAATAGTTTAATGTGGGGGATTGATGAGTGTGTAAATACTCATCATTTTTAGTCAAATCTGAACTGCAAAACAATTAAAAACACTCGAAAACGCACCAAAATACGAAGAAAATCCCAAAGATCGTGTTTTATATGTTTCTGATGCAAAACGAGTGAAAACAAACGAAAAACGAACAAAATTTGCATAATTGGCAGTTTCAGTCCCCCAACATTCAAAAGTTTACAAAACTAGTCCCTAAGCATTTATTTCAAAAAACAAGTCAACCCAAGCTCTTTAAAAAGTCAAAATAAATCACAAATGATCTTTGGGTAAAAATTTTTGGAAAATTACACAATTGGTCCCTGTACTTTGGTAAATTGGCAAAAATGGTCCCTGGAGTTTTGAAATGTAAAAATTATCAAAAATTGGTCCTTGTACTATTAATTTATGACAGGTGTGATCCCTTGAAAGAAGTTGAAAGTTTTTCACATCAGGTTCTTCAAGTTTTAGAAAGTACAAGTTACATCCTTGGGCTTGTTCACACTAAAAACCAAACGGGCTTGCTGTTTATTACTTACCTTTAAATTAAACCACCTTACACTCCAGCCCACACAAACACCCTTGGCCCAAAAACAAACCAAAGCCCACATCCCCTTATTACGTTTTAATAAAAACGTATTTACCTCTTGACTAGTCAACCCCTCTCTCACTCCATCCCTTCCACCCGTGACCCCCTGCAACCCTCCAAACCTCCCATCACCATCCCCCCATCACCATCTCCCTTTGTCTTCTCCACTCCACTCCCTAATCCCACTAACCTTCCCCCTTTGCCTCACAAACCTGTACATAACCACTCTCCACGTTGGCAATCCACTATGACCACTTTGGTTCCAAAACACATTCAAAGGCTGAGATCAAGGTTTCCCTAAATTAATGGATGGGATTTGTTTGGAAGAACACATGGATGAGTATTGGATTGTATTGCCCTCACAGAAGAATCATAAGAAGGCTCAATTCCTACCTACATCCATATTAGTATAAATAGAGGAATCTTGTAAGCCCTTGAGGCATCCCATCACTTATCTTTTTTATCTTTTCTGTTTTGAATTTAGTTTACAAATGTACTCTTCTAATTTCGGTTGAATGAAATCTCTTTTAAGTTAAATCCAATTTCGTATCTTTATCCTCAAGTTTTTTGTATTCTCTTTCAATTATGTTTACTTTATCTCAGAATGGTTTTTGTTAGTTTTTAAAGTTATTTAAAATCAAAGAAAATAAAATAAAAAAACCAGGAAAGAAAAGAAGAAAAAGAAAATTCAAGAATACAAAAGAAAATTGTTGAAGAAGGAGAAAGAAAAGGAGCAATAAAGATGATTATGGATGATGGTTTAGAGTCCTGTGGAGGACATTAGGATATAGAATAGTCATTGGTTTCTAGTTGTCTTCCTAGCATTGGACTCCAAGTAAGATTTAGTACCAATTTTTCTCAACATATGTGTTAAGTGATTTTTGTGTAGTTTATTGTTCATTCTTGCTGAGTTAGGTTTAATTTGAATTAGTCTAGCTTAACTAATCTGTTTGCATCACTATCACAGCCTCTAGGAACTCTTATCATAAAAAAATTGCAAAACAGTAAGAAAAAGGGGTGTTTGGATTTAGGCAGTCCACTGACCCCTTAAGCTTTTGAGTAGAAATATCCTATTGAAACTTCATTTTTAGCATAAACTTAAGGCAGTTTGAACATAAAATTGACAAGTTTTGGGCGGAAAGTCAAAATTGAACTATATATCCTCCACAGCTCAACTGTGTGGATTTTTAGGACTAAAATCTTTGATCTTGGTTCATAACTAGTCTAGGTTGGTATATGTAACTTCTTTTTAGCTAAGGACAACATCAACAATCAATTAGGGACCCTAGTAATTCAGTTTAGTCAACTTGTGTTCAAAACTTCAAAAGTCAAAAGATGATTCATGGTTAGAATCTCACAATTTCAAAGATTTTCAGGGAATTTTTGGATAAGATCCAGACCTTGAAATTTTTACAAGTTAAAGCCCCCCACCTCAACTTTTAAGTCCCATGTTCACTTCATTTTTGTGATTTTTTTCAGTGGGTCCCACACCCAGCCAAACAGACATGCAGGAAAGGTTTTACCCTTGCACCTAGATTTTGCAAAGATTGGATTGGAGTTAGGATACTCATTTGTAGTAGTTAGGACTTGATTATTGTCGATTTAGATAGCCCCTAGGTGTAGTTTATAGGTTTGCTTTTAGTTTAGACCAACTTGCTTATTTAGTGCTTATTTTAGTGGCTTATTTTAAGTCCTCTTTGGCCCATTTTTTCTGTTACTGCTGCTGCCTGTTCTTAATGTTTTTCATGTCGAACCTGCTTGTTGATGATTGTTGTTGTTATTACTTGTTAATTGTGGACTTGTTTATTGTTATTGTTTTGCTTAAACAAGCCTTAAGCTTGTCTAAGCTTGTTTGATTTGTAAGCTCGTATTGGCAGTCAAGAAAAAAAGAAGAGAAAACAAAAGTTTGAAAATAAGTTTTGATATTTGAAATCTCTTGGATTCTTTAATTCGAAATAGGATTGAGTTAAGTTTGTTGCAAAACCTGATTCTCAAAAAGAGTTTTGTTGTTTGTCTAAAAGTTTAGTAAAAAGAAAACTAAAAAAAAAAAATTCCAAAAAAGGGTTGGGCAAGGCTCGAACCTGTGCCATTTCCCTCACACCAACAGACATACCACGCACACCCATAAACCAACTGCCCTAGGGTCTTTATTCGTTTATGTTTCCCTTTATTTTTTATTTAACCCATTTTTTCTCTTTTTGGCTTATTTAGCTTATTCGCTTATTTCCTGCTTATTTTTACATTAGACCACAACTTTTTATACTTTTTAAAAATTAGTTTTAACTTTTAGGATTTTTATAAAAAAGTTTCAGATTTTTAGGAATTGTAATTTATTTATTAGAATTTAATTTGTATTATTTAGTTTTTAACTCATTATAAATAGAATTTTAGCCGAAAAATTAATTTTCTTTTTTTCAAAAATTTTCTTTTGTCATTTAGTACGTAAGAAAATTAATTGGAAACTCGTAGGACCTTTGTAGCTCAAATTTCACATTTTATTTTGCGCACTCGCGTAACTTTTAAATAACTTTTGCGTTTTTTATTTAGGTTACGTTTTAGGATTCCCGATACCTAATTATGTTTTCCCGTAGTGTTTTAGGTTTCCCCTAGTTTATTAGTTGCCTTAGGATAATTTATTTTTACCTTCGTTCGTAATTTCGTTAATTTAACGTATCGTAAAACCAAATAACCTTTCCAATCATACAAGATTTTAATCCCAATCTCATTCGAAGCTTTCCATTCACACCTCGTTGGGGTACGACCCGGGAAGTCACTTCCCGGTCTCACAATTTGAATATCACTTTCACAAGTTTTGCGAGGTAATCGTTTTCCTAAACGGTTTACTCGTATTACTTCACGTCTAGTTTTCTCACGATAACTTAGACTTCACGTTTGTTGATATTTTGATAAATTGTTGTTTGCACACACCAAAGCACAACGAATCAGTGATCAAGCTAGTCAATGGCTTGAACGTTTACCCGCGGGATCCATCACCTCATGGGATGATCTCACCACTCGTTTCCTTGCTCAATTTTTCCCACCGGGAGAACTACCAAGCTTAGAAATGATATCTTGATGTTCCAACAACGTCAAGGTGAAACTCTATATGAAGCATGGACTTGTTTCAAGGACTTACTCCAAAAAGTCCCTCATCATGGCATAGATCTTTGGCTCCAAGTCCAAATCTTCTATGACCATATCGATCTCTCCACAAGGCGAACCATTAACCAATCGGCCGATGGCAAGCTACGTGATCTAAGTGCGGAAGAATCATGGGAACTCATAGAAGATCTTGCTCTCTATGACAAAAAAAGTTGGAATGATCCCCGTGATTTGAACAAAACGGTCAAGGCAATATCCTTGCCTTCGAACAATTCTAGCACTCCCGACCGTAGGATCATGGAACTTGAGGACCAAGTCAAGTTTCTCATGAAATCTTACGAAGCTCCTAAGCCTTCAAGCCAAGTGAATAAAATCACTTCTTCATGCGAATTATGTAGTGGTCCCAATGACACTCGTGATTGCGTGGAACTTCCCAGAACAGCTTTTGCGGACTACGCATCCTCGCGTACCGACAAAGTGGGAGATAAGTGGTACACTTTCAAACCCGAGCCAAACCCTTACGGTGATTCCTACAACCCTTCTTGGAAAAATCACCCGAACCTTAGGTGGAAACAAAACCAAAACAATTCTTCCAATCCGCCTAATCGTTACCAACCAAACGGTCCACCCTCCAACCATACTTTCAATAACAATCCTTCTAACAACGATGGTAGTACCAACAATCTTGAAGGATTGATGTCCAAGTTTATGGCATCTCAAGAAGCTCGCATATCTAAGTTTGAAGCCGATTTCAAACAAAAGCAATGCGAGATGACCACCAAAATTCACACATTGTTGAAAGTTCTCAATGACCGGGAAATGGGAGCACTCCCAAGCGACACGGTCAAGAACCCGAAACTAAACGTTAATTCCATATCATCAGTTTTGTCACCCACTTCTTGTCCGCAATACTACTCAGCTAAATCAATGAGCACGTGTTTCAAGCAAAACCAAATTCTTTAAAAGGACCAATCAAATGAAACACCCGATATCAAACCGGTCAAAAGCATAGTTGAAACACCTCCTACACAAGACCTTGACAATGAATTCAAGGAGCTTCACCTTGAACGCCCCGTCATTGATGTCTTAGCCCGTGCTCCCTACTATAGTGCCCTCCTAGAAAAACATGAGAAATTTAAACTAGGTAAAAATGGGACCGCCTTCGTTCAAAACAAGTTGCCTAAAAAGCTTGATGATCCTGGTATATTTGTTTTGCCTTGTAAGATAGGAAGATCTGAAGCTTTCGACACACTAGCCGATTTAGGGTCATGCCTCAACTTGATTCCCTTATCCCTTTTCACCACTCTCAAGCTAGGAAATTTAGAGGAGATGGAGGTATTAATTGGTCTAGCGGATGGGAGTATTGCCCACCCGGTTGGGATGATTAAGGATGTAGTTGTTCACGTAGGGAAGTTAACTATTTTAGCGGATTTTCACTTCCTAGATATGGTTAGTGACACTACATGCCCATTATTAGTAGGAAGAGGATTTTTAGCAACCACTAGCGCCATGATAGATTGTAAGGAGTCTAAGATAGCGGTAGGTGAGGGGGATACTTGGTCGGTGTATGATGTTAAGAAACATAGCTATGATTGTGTGGATGAACCAACACCACATTGGGTAGAGATG
Source organism: Artemisia argyi (assembly GCA_030686995.1). Classification (NCBI taxonomy): domain Eukaryota; kingdom Viridiplantae; phylum Streptophyta; class Magnoliopsida; order Asterales; family Asteraceae; genus Artemisia; species Artemisia argyi. Next base: position 35,297,014 of record CM060687.1, read on the forward strand.
AATAGGAAACCATCTAGATATGGACCTTGGATAGAAAGAAACTTTATAGGACCTCAACGCCCATTCTATCTAGAAAAAGATTTCATCGATAAAACACATTCGGTGGAACAACTCATAGCTAGAGATGAAGAGCTAGACCCTTTTGAGGACCCCCTAGTCTTTAGGAAAATGATTGAGTTCTTAAGAGTAATGCCAATTAACATAGAGATGAACAAGTATAAAAGAGAGGGGGATAAGTGTAAATGGAGGTGGGACAAGCCACCTAAGGAAGGTGATGGATCATGGCATATGAAGATGATTTTGTATGATCCGGATGGAGAAAAGTTTGAAAGGTCAAACCATACTAAGAAAACCGATAGGAATTTGAAACCTAAGTTTGATCCTAAAGATGTCTTCAATGAGGAACTCACCCATGTCACGTAGTAGCCCATGACCTTGAGTCTAGCTACAAGACTCGTAAATAAAGAAAAGCGCTTCTTGGGAGGTAACCCATGCTTTGTGTGATTTTTATTTTGTTTGATTGTTATTTGTTTCCGTATGCATGCTTTATTTTTATTGTTGGTTGTAACACCCCCTAATTTGTAACCTGGCAGCGGAAAAGAAATTAGGGTGTTACGGTGAGGATCGAAGTCATAATGATAGAAAACGACTCGAAAGAGATGTTTTAAAATATAAGTTCATTAATAAAAATTCAAATACAAGAGGTCACTATCAGAGTATTATTATAAAAGTCTAGATGTTCTAAACTAAATCAAACATCATTTATTTTACACCATTATTTAAATAAAGTAGATAAGTTTTGAAATTTTGCTGCCCGTTCCATGCTTGCTTCCCCTGCTAAATACCTGAGATACATGTTTAAAAGTCAACAAAAATGTTGAGTGATATCATAGAGTTCGAATTTAGTAATCATTTTGATACACAAGTAAGATTGTATTCGAAATACAATCAGTTAAAATTTGATATTGTAGTATATATATTGCTCTAAGTCTCATGACACGCAAAACGTTAACAAATACCGTAAAAACGGATGTGTTTATCAAATCAATGATAATTTTGCCCTCGTGTAATAGGTGATTTGCCAATTCCTATTTTTAGTCAAATATAATTATCACGACTAATACGACTAACCACATGCATAATGGCATTCCGTCAAGTATTAATGGGATAGGCTGTCAAACCTTAAATAGATCTATTCATTATATTCGCATTCACGTAACAGTGATTAATGGCTCATGATCAAGGGTCTTTTGGCAATAGTTAACTTAGGCATATATCAAGTCAGGAAGCATTCAAAAAATTACTTGTGATCTGTTTATAACATGTATCCCCCTCACGGAGTTTGAAAATAAGTAATTGTGAGGCTATGACTCACCTTGATTGATACTGAAATGAAGAAAATAAAGTCGGACGAATTTATGATAACGGCTTCAAAATACAACCTGATAAATAGATTTGTCTGAGAATTTGACCAAATACTATTTGGTAACTACGAACGAATAACGAATAATAATTATTCGTTATGACGAATAGATGATGTGCAGTGTAATTCTTATGATATGCATGATATGAGAAAATATGTTATTTAAATTATCCATCGAAGTTTTACCTATGTAATCGTAAGTAAAGATATTAACTTTTGAAATATCGTTATATATATTATTAACGTTACGTTAAATAATATATATATAAATAAAAATGAAGTTTAAATGCATATGAAATAAATTTATGAAAATAGAAAATAAATAAGAATGTTAAATAGATTATGTTTAGTCTTTGTCCTTTTTCCAATTTTACCATTTTTACTCTAACGATGTTTGCGTTACACCGTTAGTCCTTTTTATAAATAAATTACAACTATAGTCCTCTAATTGTCCAATAATCAATACTAGGCTTAGAATATTATCTTTCATCAATTTTTACCCTTAAGTTTCTATTTTTACAGTTTTAGTCCTTACTTTTCAATATTTATACTTTTAGTCCTTCTAGGTGTCGTCGCGTTATATTTTTAATCCAAAATTACAAAAATGATTATAAAAATTTTCTAAAAATTTCCATGGTTAATTAAGTAAATAATAAGCTTATTTTAACTGCTTATTTGATGAAAAGCTTATTTTTTAGCTTATGGGCCCTTTACGAACCAAATTCAAGGCCCGTTAAGATTTTTGGAGGCGAGGGCATGGAAAATGTTTTGGGCCTGGCCTTGGACTATTTTTATGATTCTAAAAACGTTTCATATGTGCCCAGTGGGCTTATGGATCGTTACTTCTTATTGGGCTTGAAACGAGCCCAAACGAAAATATTAAGTTTTTAAATAAAGTTTGGATTTATAAAACCTTGTGAATGCCGATTCAAAATGGATCAATTTATGTGTCGAAACGTGAGTATTTTTACAAGTTGTATAAATGAAAGTGGTAGTTTTCTAGGTGGTCTATTAAGTCGTGTAAAAATATGGTACTCTTGTTACGTGAGATTTAAAGATATACAAGTGTTTTGTAGCATGTTTGTAACGTTTATATATATGAAAAACTTATAAATATTTCTAAGTGTTTTACTAAGCTTTCATACGATGTAACATGGTTCCAAATATGACCGTGTGATGCATGTAACGTTGAAACTAACGTGAACTATGTGTGCTACGTGACTCCTAGGCCTTCCAAGATAGAGGCTAGCCACGTTTGTGTTCTATATGACAATATATACATGAAAACAATACGTAAAGTAATATACGATCGTACAAATATATATATGATGCATGAAGTGATTTTAACGTGTGATTTGAATGAGATTGAGCTTGAAATAACTTACAACACCCTTTAGGTGGTAGAGAGTCGAGAGTGAATGGATGGAACACAAGGATAATCACGTTCAAAGTATAACCCAAATATTATACGTATAATTCAAACCCGATATCCCTTTTCTTGCGTCCAAACGATATGACAATCGACTTCTGGCTTCTAAAGAATAGTTTTTAGGAAGAAAGAAATATTTGAGAGAGTATGATAATTAAGAAGAACGGGTGCATGCATGTATGCTATATATGGTCTCAATATATCACACGTAAGTGTGAAATATTTCAAGGAAACCTCATATACTATGCAGTGTCAGTAACCTAGGTTCTAGTATGATTTTATATACTTATAATATGGTATGAGAGTGCATAAAATATGGGAAGATGTCTTGGTGATTCATGCTCATGTCGACCACCATATAATTTATGTACACGATTTGCCAAATCGTGTATAACTTGGATATAACTGATCATCTTTGACATTTGAACATGAAATCATCTTAGAAATGTTATTAGGACCTTGTAGGAACAAACGGGAATCAAAACGGTTAAGATTTGAATAATATATGGATCGATTGATATGAATATTCGTCAAACACTTTGCCCCTTAAAAGCGTATCAAACGTAATCCAATGAACTTGGGATTTGACACACTAATAGTTGGCTAGGTGGTAAACGAGATGGTGTAAAAATATTGGCACGTCGTGTGTAAGAATCGAGAATAAATGAGGTGTTTTGGAGGCTTGAAGTTAGTCGACTAATTGAAATAATAAGAATTTGGAAGTTGGGCTTTGGTTTTGGGCTTATGAATAGTAAACGAGAGGTGGGCTGAAACATAATTAAGGGCCCGTTTGGATTAATATTATGATTAGGAAATTTAATTAAGTTTAGGAAATATAATTAAGATTAAATGAAATATTTAGGTTTCGAGCAACATGTCGAGGATTAATTTCTGTCATTTCGTGAATTATATTACTTTGTGATACTGACACAATAATATAATAAGAAAAATTTCAAATTTTTCCGGGAAAATAGGAATTAGTAACGATAACGAAAGATTATTTATTTTATTAACGATATAATTACAAGAAATTTTTACAAGATTCTACAGACCCACTTGTCATTCTGAATTTCGTCCCGAAATTCGATTTTAAGAAATCTAACAAGTGCGTTCTATGAAAATAAATGTGGATATTTCTCACAGAATCTATCTTCTCTTTCCCATGTGTAAGTTGGTACTCGCTTTGAGTCCCATCTAACCTTTACAATGGGGATATGATTCTGTTTGAGTTGTTTTATTTCTCTATCGATTATTTCCACAGGCTCTTCTGTGAACACTAGTTTGTCATCCAATCTAATCTCCTTTAGTGGAATGATGAGAGTTTCGTCAGACAAACATTTCTTGAGTTGTGATACGTGAAACGTAGGATGTACCCTACTGAGTTCTTCCGGAAGTTCTAACTTATAAGCAACTGGACCAATTCTCTCCAGAATTTTGAAAGGTCCAATGTACCTTGGATTTAACTTTCCACGTCTTCCAAAACGGATCATTCCCTTCCAGGGAGAAACTTTCAACATGACTCTATCTCCTACTTGAAATTCCTTAGGCTTTCTCCTGACATCAGCATAACTCTTCTGTCTGTCACAAGCAGCTTGCAAGCGTTGCTTGAGTTGGAATATCTTCTCTGTCGTGTCATGTATTAGCTCTGGTCCGGTGAGTTGCATATCACCAACTTCTGTCCAACAGACAGGTGATCTGCACTTCCTTCCGTAAAGTGCCTCAAAAGGTGCAGCCTTTATGCTGGCATGATAGCTGTTATTGTAAGAGAATTCAACTAATGGCAAGTGTTTATCCCAACCTTTTTCGAAATCAATTACACATGCTCGGAGCATATCTTCCAAGCTTTGGATTGTTCTTTCACTTTGTCCATCGGTTTGCAGATGATAAGCGGTGCTCATATCTAAACGAGTACAAAGAGATTTATGTAGAGATTACCAAAATCTTGTGGTGAATCGGCTATCTCTGTTAGAAATAATGGATATCGGAACTCCATGTCTAATCACAATTTCCTTAAAATACAACTGAGCGAGTGTTTCCGTCTCGTCAGTTTCCTTGATTAGTAGAAAATGTGCAGACTTGGTTAATCGATCGATGATAACCCAAATTGTGTCTAATCCGGTCGAAGTCCTTGGTAATTTAGTAATAAAATCCATGGTGATTCGTTCCCATTTCCAGACTGGAATTTTTGGTTGCACGAGTAATCCTGATGGTTTCTAAGTCTCTGCCTTTACTCTAGAACATGTTAAACATTTACCAACATAGTCTGCGATATCAGCTTTCATATTTGGCCACCAATAATTCTTCTTAAGATCTAGATACATCTTATTGGAACCGGGATGAATAGAATATTTGGATTTATGAGATTCATGCATGATAAGGTCTCGAATACTTCCAAAGAGAGGAATCCAATATCTTTCCTTAAAGCATAACATTCCATCATTTCTTCTCACAAATTCTTTTTCATTATTTGGCATTCTATCAACCTGATCTTCAGGGTTTGACCTTCTGTCAATTTTATCATATTGCCGGTTTTCTTCTTGTAGAGCTTCTGTTTAAGCTTTGATGATTTGAGCTGGAAGTGGTGAATGAATTGTCATTCCTAGAGATCGAACTCTAAGAGGTTTAATTCTGTCTTTTCTGGTCAACGCGTCGGCTACAACATTCGCTTTACCAGGGTGGTAACGAATTTCACAGTCGTAGTCGTTGAGTAATTCAAACCATCTTCGTTGTCTCATGTTCAGCTCTTTCTGATCCAGTATATGTTGAAGACTCTTGTGATCGGTGAAAACCGTACACTTTGTACCATATAGGTAATGTCTCCATATCTTAAGAGCAAAAACTACTGCTCCTAATTCTAGATCATGGGTGGTATAATTTTCTTCATTCTTCTTTAGCTGTCGTGAAGCATAAGCTATGACTTTGTCTCTTTGCATTAGTGTGGAAAACTAGAAGGGGGGTTTGAATAGTTTTACGTCTTTTTAATTTTATTATGAAAATTTAGTTTAGTTTTAAAACCTTGTTTGCTTTTAAAACTTTGATTCAATCTTATGTGAACTCAAATCTTGAACAATATGAACAACTATATCTAAGTATGAACAATAATAATATAAGCTAAGTATGTGAAATCAACACATGCACAATATAAACAATTATAACTATATACGAGAGATAAGTAAGTAATCGTTTATTTTATAATCCTTAGTTATATTTTGTATGAAAACTTTACTTGATCAAAATGATCAATTATATGTATGTTACCTTTTTAGTTTGATTGTAAAAACTTTGTTTTGTGAATGAAACTTTTGTTTGATCTTTAAGTAAAATCAATACTAGCACTATATGAGCAAATATATATACACGTCTGCGTCTACATAAGTAATAACGATATAAGCAAGATAATAAGTAAGATATGGAAAGATCTAACCGCGAGACAAAGGATTTATAGTGGTTCGGCTACAAGGACACCTTCCTTACCCTACTCCACTCCTCGAGTCACCTACTCGAGAGTTTTCTTCACTATGTCAACAAGCTCCCTTATGGCGGAGAAAACCTTACACACCAATATACACACCACAACTTCGTCACAACTTCTTCACACCTTCTACACAACTTCTTCACACCTAGTCACTACTTATTCACAACACCACTTCTTCACACCTAGTCACTACTTAATCACAACACTACTTCTTCACACCTATCTATCTTCACAACTATCTACTTCACAAAAATCTTCTTCACAACTATCTACTTCCCAACTTATCTACTTCACAACTATCTACTACACACTCACTCTATCTACACACCTTGCTAATCTATCTTCTATGAAATATTCACAACTAGTTACACAAAGAAATAGATATAATGGATGATGCTCTAACAACTTGGATGTGGAGGTCACAACAAGTTGTAATACTTCTTCTCTTGAAGGATTGAAGTATTCTTCTCTTGCACTTGAAAGGAAGAGGTTTGGATCACTTTGAAACAAAGATTTATGTATGTATGATCAAAGGATTTTAGAGAATAGAAATGAGATCTAGAACAGAAAGTTTTGGGGTGCAAAAGGTGAGAAAAATCTTTGGAATGAACCAGTATTTATAAGGGTAAAAATACTATTTGGGAGCGTGGCCGGTCCCCTTAATTGGGTGCCGGTCCTCTTAATAATTAAGGGGACCGCCTAGTATAATTAAGGGGGCCGCCTAATAAAAAAAATTTCTTTAGATTTTTTGTCTTTTTGTGGGGGAGGTTTTTCCTGAAGAATGTAGCCGTTTTTTTGGGTTGAAATTTGAATTCAAACTATTTATTTTGAATAAAACATTTCTTATAAATACAAAATTATTTTGTACAAGTTTAAAAATGTTTGTCCCACTTTAATAAAATATAAGGTTTGTAAAAATAAAAATTCCTTTGATCATAAAATGCATTAGACATTTTGTTTATTCATACCTTAAGTGATATGGATGCTAAAGCAAATATTTATGACTAAATACTTGTTTACGTCATAATTTGTAGTTCAATGAGTTTACGTTTTGTGATTATCAAAACATAGAGATATCGATATCTATACTACCTTATAATGTATTTAGGATATCTATATTTAGAAGTCTTAAAATGTTTAAGACTAAAAACATTCCTTTAATAGGAATGATGCATGTACACCACTTTAATGCACATAATTTTCGTATTTACAAGACAAGAAGCATAGTGTACACCACTTTAATGCACATATTAAAAAAAACACCACATTAATGATATTTAATATAGTTAATTAATTAATTGGTCAATAAATACAATTAATACAATTATTAAAACACCCTTACATCACAAATACAAATTATCAAACATATTGTACAACCAACTTAAACACAATTCTTACATTAAATGTCACTAATACAAATAATAAAGCACATTATACAAATATTAAGGCCCGAACGGGCAACGAGCCAAATGGGCTTGAGCCCGAATGGGTGCGGGCCAAACAGGCTCGAGCTCGAATAGGCACGGCCTACGAAATTCTTGATATCCGTAAATTTATTGTAAAAAAAAACATAATAAACTAAAATACATGATTCACTGAAAAATTTAATTTCAGGGTACCCGCCGTTGCAACGCGCGGGTACCCTGCTAGTATGTTAATAATGTTTTTAGGCATTATTTATATCAACAATCTCCCCCTTTTTGATGATTACAAAACCTAAACTCATTAAGTCTAAAAATTAATTTTTTTTAGACAAGTACTTAGTGAGTTTATATTCACTTCTCCCCTTTTTTGTAGAATCAAAAAGGTTATGCCGGCTAGCTTCATAAATGAAGTTAGACGGGATGAAAGCTCCCCCTTGTTGTGTGCTCCCCCTCGTTCGATGGCACCAAGGGATCGGGATATGGAATGCTCGCAAGAAAAATATTAGAAGTACAAGCATATATAGAAGAATATGCAATATACAAATAACAAGCATAGGAAACAAATATTAAGGATACATAACAATTAATTCAAAGAGATTATGTTAAAGATCCTAATTTGCCAAAGAGAGCCATCGGACTTGCTTGTAACAAAAGGTTGGTTGATTCGTATTTGAAAGTGAAAATCATAAGCATATAGTATGCTTAGATGGTTGATGATGGTGTGTTTGGAATGAAGATGGTTGAGTTAAGGTAAGGTTGTTGGATTAATGGTGGTATATGTTTGGGTCATGAATGTTGGAGAGTTTGGTTGTAGAGATTTTGTAGTGGAAGAGGTTGATTAAGGTTTTGGATGTTGTTCAAGTGAGGGTATTAGATGTGATCTAGTGAGAAGATATTCAATCCAAGTGAAGTGTTCATTGAATGCAATGATTTTTTAGGAGAAAGATGCAACAAGGTCAATTGTTGACATGCTTCTCAAGTTGATTTATGTTGTGTGGTGATGAGGGTGATCTAGATGAAAGTGGATCCAAATTGCGTTGAGCAAGATGTAAGGCTAAAAGAGCACTAAGCTCATGAGATTCTTTTAGTGCCTCAATGAACATTAAGTGTTCGGAGGAAGGTGATGGTGGTGGAGCATGATAGTTGTCTTGGGTGAGGGTTTGAACATTCAACATAGGAATGGCATGTGAAGTTGTAGGATGTGGTGGTGATACTCTTGGTGGTGGAGACATGTTTGAGCTTGGGTAATCATGAAAACATGATATGGGTAGAAGAGATGCTTCATGAGTGGATGGTGTTTTTGTTGAATGAGCAACATGTAAAGTGTTGGTAATGAGGTTGGGATTATTGTTTTGGGATTGTGCATGCTCATCATAAGAAGGAGCATTAGTGGAAGCACGAATGGATGATTTGTTGTTAAATGGATCATTTGTGTGAGAGTGAGGTTTAGGTGTTGGTTGATTATGAACAACATCGCTTGAGTTGTGAAAAGATTATGAGGTTTGAGTGTAATGTAGAAGGATATGGGTGAGTAAAGGTTTTTGATATGTAATGTTGGTGAGAAGGAGAGTGAGGTGTTAGGTATGTAATGTTGAAGACATAGGAGGAATTTGGTGTTGGATGTTTGACAACATCATTTGGTTTGACGGGCTTTTAATGGAAGTTAGGCTTTCTTCTCCAAACGGGTTATTTGGTGGTTTTGGTTTAATGGGAGAGGTCATGAAGAGATGAGTATAGATTGAGAGGAATGAGAGTGTTTATAATGTAGGATTGGTAGGATTAAGGATGTATAAATTTTGATAGAAGGTTTAACATAAAATAGGTTTATGAATTTTGGGAAGTGTAGGATGAAATGGGTTAAAAAGTAGAAAAAGGAAATAACACCTTTGACCATCAGATGGCCGGTCCCCTTAATTGGAGGTCGGTCCCCTTAATAATTAAGGGGGCCGCCTTATGATTTAAGGGGGCCGCCCATCTGGTGATTCCCAGATTTCCAGAAAAGGGTCTTTGGTAGTGAATTGCAGAAAGGTTGTGTTTTTGGTTTCAAACAAGTCCAACTCTTTGAGGCAATTAAACATATACTAATTATGTAGGCAATTATATAGCCAAGGCATGTTAATCAAAGAGATTAAGTAAACAAGCAATTTCATCTAGCATGCAAACATACTAATCAAGCAAGTAAAATATAAGTGCTAGGAAACAATAAGCAACATCAAGTATTTCATAACTACATAACTAGGAGGATTAATCCTAATGTGTATCAATGTGCAATAAGTGGGTAGTTATGATAGCACGGATTTCTAGACTTGTTACAAACAAAGTCTTAATGAACAAACCATGGTCCTCTTGATTTGATTTAGTTCACTTATAAGTGTCATTTATATAAATATAGATGACAATTATGAGATCACCATGCATGATTTTAAAAGAGACGTTTTTAGCATTATTCAACAATGTTTGAAAGTAAGTTTTCACTTAGATGTGAGAGTTATTTGAATAAAATAGATTGGGGTTTTATTTCAAAATGTGTGAATGAACGGTAAATAATATTTTCTCAATCTTTAGTTTTGATCAAAACAAAATTGTGGAAATTGATAGTGAAAACATGTTATTTAAAAGTGGGATAGTTATTTGAAAAACTATTTTCCAAAATGTGAGATTTTTACATATTTTTAGAGATATTAGATTTTTGACAACAAATATCATAAATCAAATATTTTAAAAAATGTTTATTAAAGATATCATGCTCAAGAGGATTGTTTAAGCCTATTATTATCTCATGCTATCGTTTCTACATATCCTATGATCCTAAAGGAAATGAAGACGAAAATTTGTATGTTAGATGCGAGAGTGTTGAATGGGGTATAACCTAACATCTATAGTTCCTTTGTTTTCGCACGCTTTCTAACTTAATGCCATAGTCTACGAGAGCTTGTTTCATCCATAGTTTTCTTACGCGAGGGATCTAATCCTACTTCTATATTAACGATCGATCTACTTAACTCATTTCACTTCATCACCATGAGTTTGCTAATAGTGGATATAGAAGATTTCATTTTCTATTTCGTTCGGCAATGAACAATTTTATCTTATTCCTAGGAGAGTCAACCAATGATGTTTCTAGGTTATAAGAATATAAGCTATTATGTACACATATATGTATAGCTAAGCATTAATCTAACTAATCATATATCTAAGCATGCAAATTTTAGCGATGAACTTAAAAGAAACGCGTACCTTTTAGTCTTCAATGGAATATCTTCAAGCACTTCAAGTGACTATCTTGACTTATAGAAGTCATTTGTAGATAATATTCCAACTTCTTCCAAGATTGACAGCTTAGCCACTTGGTTCCCATTGTCTCATTGGTCCAAAGTTGTTTGGTCCAAACATATTCAACATTTGGCTAGGATGCATGTATGGTGGTAGTATTCCCCAAGGATTGTAACTTGGTTGATAATTCCATATTTGATGACTAGTATTATTGTAGTTTTGTCTATTTTGGTTTCTTCTAGGTTGAGGTGTTTTAGATCGAGTATGAAGATTATTTGGTTTTCTCGGTGGTGAAGTTTTAGATCTTAATTTAAATTTAGAGGATCCTACTTCAGTCTTTAAGGATGGTTTATAAAAAGTTTTTACTTTTTCATCATTCGCAATGGGTATTTTTCTATCTTTTGTAAGTATATACTTAGGTTTTGATTCTAATGATTTTTGTTTACAAGATTCACATTCAAACTTTATACTTTTATTTTCACTAGTTGAAACATTAGTTGAGGTTAATCCTAGACCGGTTTTATCTCCCGAAGTTTCTTGAACACTTATTATTTTCTTAAGTGGGTTACTACTATTTTTAAACTTGTCAAGTTTGAAAATTTCATCTTTAAGTTTTTCGTTTTCATTATTAACCTCTATGCATGTTTTACATTCTATAAAAACTTCTTTTCCTTTTTCCAAATGTTGTAGTCTAATTTTTAATTCGAGTACTTCATTTTCTAATAGATTATTAATATGTTTTAGTGACTTATTTTTAGCTATAACCTTTTGACCTAATTTGCATAACCTATTATATTCACTATCTAGGTCTTTTTCGTCTAATGATAAATTTTTGTCACTAAAGTATTCGGTTTCAGAATGTACCTCGCTTGATGTCTTAGCCATAAGACATTTCTCCTCATTTGTGATTTCTTTCTCATCGTCATCGCTATCACTTCAAGCTCCTCCAACAAACGCCTTTTGATTTTGATTTCATGACATCATTGGACATTTTCCGATGAGATAATTTGGATCACCACATTTGAAGCACTTCCTATCACTTTTGCCATTTTTGTCATCTTTATTTCTTTGGTTTGCTTTCCTTTCATCATGCGGTTGTCTAACGAATCTTCCTCGCCTTTTGAAGAATTTCTTGAAGTCTCTTACGGCCATCGCATATTCTTCGTCATCACTTTCGGAGGTTGAGCTATCCTCGTTACAAGATTCCTTCCTAGCTTTCAATGCAATTGACTTGCTTTGCTCTCTTTTTCCATTGACCATCTCGGAGTCTTTCTTTATTATTGCTTCGTAGACTTTCAGGTTGCCGATCAACTCATCAAGTTGAAGAGTTGACAAGTTCTTCGATTCTTCAATCGCCGTAACTTTAGCTCGCCATTTTGGATGAAGAGCCCTAAGAAATTTCCTAACAAAATTCTTACTAGAAAAATTCTCATCAAGTGCTTTTAAACTTGTGATGATAGTGTTAAACCTAGCAAAAGCATTATCTATTGATTCCTTCTCCGGAATCGTAAATTGTTCATATTGTTGAACAAGAAGATCTATTTTGTTATCTTTAACTTGACTAGTACCTTGGTGAGTGATTAGTAAAGAATCCTAAATTTCTTTTGCGGTTTTACACATAAAAATTCTTTCATATTCTTTGCGTGGTAATGCATTATACATAACCATTTTAGCCTTATTATTTTTTGTTAGTTTCTTTTTCAAATCATCATTTAGTTTTTCAAAAGATATAATTTCATCCATTTTAGTTTCAAAATTATATTGAATAGGGGGAAAATCACCAAAGGTAATGACATGCCAAAGATCAAGATCTTTTGATTTCACATAAGTTTCGAATCTATTTTTCCAATAAAGAAAACCATCACTTTCAAATAGTGGTGGTCTTTGCATAGATTGCCCTTCTAAATATTTTTCCGATTCCATAGATCGATACAAGTTTTAAAATACAGTATATTTTAAAAATCATGTTTAACCTGGCTCTGATACCAGTTGTGGAAAACTAGAAGGGGGTTGAATAGTTTTACGTCTTCTTAATTTTATTATGAAAACTTAGTTTAGTTTTCAAACCTTGTTTGCTTTTAAAACTTTGATTCAATCTTATGTGAACTCAAATCTTGAACAATATGAACAACTATATCAAAGTATGAACAATAATAATATAAGCTAAGTATGTGAAATCAACACATGCACAATATAAACAATTATAACTATATACGAGAGATAAGTAAGTAACCGTTTATTTTATAATCCTTAGTTATATTTTGTATGAAAACTTTACTTGATCGAAATGATCAATTATATGTATGTTACCTTTTTAGTTTGATTGTAAAAACTTTGTTTTGTGAATGAAACTTTCGTTTGATCTTTAAGTAAAATCAATACTAGCACTATATGACCAAATATATATATACGTCTACGTCTACATAAGTAATAACGATATAAGCAAGATAATAAGTAAGATATGGAAAGATCTAACCGCGAGAAAAAGGATTTATAGTGGTTCGGCTACAAGGACACTTTCCTTATCCTACTCCACTCCTCGAGTCACCTACTCGAGAGTTTTCTTCACTATGTCAACAAGCTCCCTTATGGCGGAGAAAACCTTACACACCAATATACACACCACAACTTCGTCACAACTTATTCACACCTTCTACACAACTTCTTCACACCCAGTCACTACTTAATCACAACACTACTTCTTCACACCTAGTCACTGCTTAATCACAACACTACTTCTTCACACCTATCTATCTTCAAAACTATCTACTTCACAATAATCTTCTTTACAACTATCTACTTCCCAGCTTCTCTACTTCACAACTATCTACTACACACTCACTCTATCTACACACCTTGCTAATCTATCTTCTATCAAATATAAACAACTAGTTACACAAAGAAATAGATATAATGGATGATGCTCTAACAACTTGGATGTGGAGGTCACAACAAGTTGTAATACTTCTTCTCTTGAAGGATTGAAGTATTCTTCTCTTGCACTTGAAAGGTAGAGGTTTGGATTACTTTGAAACAAAGATTTATGTATGTATTATCAAAGGATTTTAGAGAATAGAAATGAGATCTAGAATAGAAAGTTTTGGGGTGCAAAAGGTGAGAAAAATCTGTGGAATGAACCAGTATTTATAAGGGGAAAAATACTGTTTGGGAGCGTGGCCGGTCCCCTTAATTGGGTGCCAGTTCCCTTAATAATTAAGGGGACCGCCTAGTATAATTAAGGGGGCCGCCTAATAAAAAAAATTTTTCTTCAGATTTTTTGTCGTTTTGTGGGAGAGGTTTTTCCTGAAGAATGTAGCCGTTTTTTTGGGTTAAAATTTGAATTCAAACTATTTATTTTGAATAAAACATTTCTTATAAATACAAAATTGTTTTGTATAAGTTTAAAAATGTTTGTCCCACTTTAATAAAATGTAAGGTCTGTAAAAATAAAAATTCCTTTGATCATAAAATGCATTAGACACTTTGTTTATTTATACCTTAAGTGATATGGATGCTAAAGCAAATATTTATGACTAAATACTTGTTTACGTCATAATTTGTAGTTCAATGAGTTTACGTTTTGTGATTATCAAAACATAGAGATATCGATATATGTTAATAATGTTTTTAGGCATTATTTATATCAACAATTAGTACCGCACCTAAACCATGATGAGATGCGTCACAATACACGACAAAGTCCTCATTTCCTTCCGGTAATGCAAATATTGGTGCTTCACAAAGCTTCTGTTTCAACAGTTGAAATGCTGACTCTTGCTTCTCTTCCCAGATATACTTCTTGTTCTTCTGGGTGAGTTCCGTCAAAGGTTTTGCAATCTTTGAGAAACCTTCTATAAATCTTCGATAGTAACCGGCGAGACCTAAAAATTGACGAATTTCGGCTGGAGTGGTGGGTGATGTCCAACCTTTAATTGCTTCTATCTTCGCCGGATCTACATGGATACCTTGGTGGTTGATGATATGTCCTAAAAATTGAACGGTAGAAATCCAAAAATCACATTTGGAAAACTTGGCGTACAACTTTTCTTTCTTAAGTAACTCCAAAATAATCCCTAAGTGTTCGGCATGCTCTTCTTTGTTGCGTGAATAGATTAAGATGTCATCAATGAACACAATAACGAATTTATCCAAATATGGCTTGCATACTCGGTTCATTAAATCCATGAACACTGCTGGTGCATTGGTAAGACCAAATGGCATTACTAGAAATTCATAATGTTCGTACCGTGTTCGAAAAGCTGTCTTGGGAATGTCTTCTTCCCTGACTCTTAATTGATGATATCCTGATCTTAGATCGATTTTTGAGTAAACACTTGATCCTTGTAATTGGTCAAATAGATCGTCGATCCTTGGTAATGGATATCGATTCTTTACCATGAGTTTGTTCAACTCTCTGTAATCGATACACATTCGGAATGTTCCATCTTTCTTTTTGACGAATAGGATTGGTGCTCCCCAAGGGGATGAGCTTGGTTGAATGAATCCTTTATCTGATAGTTCTTTCAACTGTTCAGATAATTCTTTCATTTCAGAGGGTGCTAATCGATATGGTGCTTTTGCAACTGGTGCTGCTCCAGGCACTAAATCGATGCGAAATTCCACTTGATGGTTTGGTGGAATTCCAGGCAAGTCTTCAGGAAATACATCAGAAAACTCTTTTACAACTGGCACTTCATCAAGTTGTTTCTTCTTTTCCTTTGTTTCTCCTCCCGTTACTTGAATTTGGAATACATGGCATCCTTTGCTTATGTATTTCATCGTCTTGGCGTATGAGATAATATTGAACGAAGTTTTAGGTTTATCACCTTGGATGATTAAGGTTTCACCATTGACTGGAATTTGAATGACTTTCTCGTCACAAATTATTCGGGCACGGTGTGTAGATAACCAATCCATACCAATGATGACATCAAAACTTCCCAATTGGATGGGCATGAGATCGATGGGGAAAGATTTACTTAGAAAAGTTAAGGTGCAATTTTCGATTAGGGTATTGGTACTTAGGATATTTCCATCTGCTAATTCTATGTCATAGATAGTATCTAGTTCTATAGGAGTAATATTTAGATTGCGGCAAATGAAGTAGACAAAAAACTTTTATCTGCTCCAGAATCAAATAATATCTTAGCATCTTGTTGATTTAATAGGAATGTACCCGTAACAACATCAGAATTCTGAGTTGTGTTTCCATCACCGAATACATATGCTCTTCCTCGGGCAACATTATTGGCATTCTTCGGACAGTGAGTTCTGTAATGTCCAACTTCACCACAACCATGGCACTTTACTGCTATCGGTTGTGTGTTGGCTCCAGTTGCTCGACAGTCCTTTATCATATGACCAATTCTTCTGCAGTTGCCACAAGTAGCCTTACATGATCCGGTATGATGCATGTTGCACTTGTTACACGGGGGTAGAGTTCCGGCATAACCTTTACTTTCTACAGGCACTGCTGCATAAGCTCTGGTAGCTTCTTGTTGACGATTCTGCTGCTGATGATGATTACTGCGGTTCTGTTGTTGATCTCTGTTGTGGTTGCTGCCTTGATTGTTGTTGTAGCTTCTGTTACCACTGTAGTTGTTGTTTTAGCTGCGGTTGTTGCCATTTTTGTTTCCACGGTTATCAGCACTCCTCTTATGCTCATTGATCACGGAGGTAGAACCTCTTTTGATCACCCGGGTCAACAATCTCTGGGCAAGTCCCATAGCTTCTTCTACTGTCTGTGGATTCGATGCGGTAACATCCCCTTCAATAGATGGTGGAAGTCCTTCCACATATTTCTCCAATGCTTTTTCAACATCGGGTACTATTGTTGGGCATAACACCGACAACTCCAGAAAATTTCTGTCGTATGTCTTCAGATCATTGTACTTTACTACTAGCTGATGAAATTCATCCTCTAGTTTTCTGATCTCTGTCCTGGGACAATACTTCTTAAGCATTTTATTCTTCAACTCATTCCAGGAGAGTTTGAAAGCTTCATCCTGACCCATAGCATTCGCGGTAGTATTCCACCACGATAGTGCTTCTCCTTGAAGAGCTCCTGTAACAAATGTAACTTTGCTATCTTCAGAACAGCCGCTCCTCTTGAAGACTGTCTCAGTATGCTCAAACCAATGGGCCATTTCAGTAACTCCTTCTATTCCTTTGAAATTAGTTGGCTTGCAAGTCATGAAGTCTTTGTATGTACATTTACGATGAGTAGATGTAGCTTCACTGTTTGCTCCATTGATGTTATTCAAGCGATCAACTTCACGAGCTGCAGATATACCCTCGGAAATCATCCTTTGAACCTCAGTAGGTGTCATGATCACTTCAGGGTTGGAATTTTCGCTACTTGCATGCTCCATTTTTCTATTGATAATACAAAAATATAGCTTTAGAATTTTAAACACTAATTTTGTTTAAAGGATCTTGTGAAGTAGGGAAATGAATATTTATGAGTTCAAACAATAATTGGGCACCATTTGTAGTTTTTATTTCGATACAACAATCGATATGTTAGATGCATTATTAATACACATGAACAACCATAAGCATAAATTAACATTTCTATATAGTAATATCACAACCAACAACATAACATTAATAACTTGATCAGTTGAGTTTTCATAACAAAACGATACAAGATTCTTTATTAATTGCCACATGCGACAGGCTTAGATGCCTTATTACTAATACAAATACTAACTGCCTCTAATGGTTAGGTATGTCCACATGTCCTCCCATCTCCAAAATCTGAGTTCGGAGATCCTGCATCTCGGTATGATGTTGAATCTGCATATCTCCTACTAGGTTTTCCAATGTATCTGCTCTTCGATGTGCTAGCTGGGCTTCCCAAGTACTGTTCTGTCCCTCTCATCGCAATGATATCGCGAAAGAGCGTGTCTCGGAGATATCTGAATGTATCTGAGCTAAACCCTGCTGCAACTCTATCCTATTAGCTATAAGGTTATGTAAGGTATTGTGGATAGTTTCCGAATGGTCAAATGATGAATAATCAATCATTTGAAGAAGTGAGTCTATCTGTTCTTCGTGATGCTCCAAACGCGTCACTACTACAGAAGGTGAAAGAGTAGGGATGATTTCCATCCTAGCACTCTCGCTAGTATCATAGATACGAGCTGGGGGAGTAAAACCAGGAGGATACGGTAATCATGGTGAAAGTGGATGAGAAGGTTCAGAAATACGAAGTCGGCTGGATGCGGGTATATCTTCCTCAGGAATTTGTTCTCTATTGTGAAAAGTATATGGATAAGTCTGGCTAAAAAGATCGAATAGGTGATCGGGTGCATATGAATCAAATTCATGATGTGGTAATGGTATATGTGTTGGTAAAACCAAAACATCAGGATTTTCAGGCATTGTTACAATTTCGTCTTGCTCGAATGGTTCTGTTTCTTGGGAAACAGCGTCAGGTACTAAGGTAGAACGAAAAACAGGCGAAGTAACAGATGCGACGAAAATCTCAGAGTTGGAGTCTGATATACTCATATTGAAATAATACTGTAATAATTCGTAAATAATGCAGAATAAGAATTTATTATCGTCAAAGAATGTAAAATTCTAATATACCAAGATTAAAGTATCATAACTTACTGAGTATGGTAGCAAGCAGGCACGGCGGGCGAAAAATAATATGGTGTAAATTTAATTTATTTGAAAGTGTGGTTATAGTTCAATGTTTGAAAACATTTGATTCTCTATAACTATGTCTCTGATGCCAATCTGTAACACCCCCTAATTTGTAACATGGCAGCGGAAAAGAAATTAGGGTGTTACGGTGAGAATCGAAGTCATAATGATAGAAAACGACTCGAAAGTGACGTTTTAAAATATAAGTTCATTAATAAAAATTCAAATACATCAGAGTATTATTATAAAAGTCTTGATGTTCTAAACTGAATCAAACATCATTTATTTTACACCATTATTTAAATAAAGTAGATAAGTTTTAAAATTTTGCCGCCCATTCCATGCTTGCTTCCCCTGCTAAATACCTGAGATACATGTTTAAAAGTCAACAAAAATGTTGAGTGATATCATAGAGTTTGAATTTAGTAATCATTTTGATACACAAGTAAGATTGTATTGGAAATACAATCAGTTAAAAATTGATATTGCAGTATATATATTGCTCTAAGTCTCATGACACACAAAACGTTAACAAATACCGTAAAAACGGAGGTGTTTATCAAATCAATGATAATTTTGCCCTCGTGTAATAGGTGATTTGTTAATTCCTATTTTTACTCAAATATAATTATCACGACTAATACGACTAACCATATGCATAATAGCATTCCGTCAAGTATTAATGGGATAGGATGTCGAACCTTAAATAGATCTATTCATTGTATTCGCGTTCACATAACAGTGATTAATGGCTCATGATCAAGGGTCTTTTGGCAATAGTTAACATAAGCATATATCAAGTCAGGAAGCATACAGAAAATTACTTGTGATCTATTTATAACATATATCCCCCTCACGGAGTTTGAAAATAAGTAATTGTGAGGCTATGACTCACCTTGATTGATACTGAAATGAAGAAAATAAAGTCGGATGAATTTATGATAACGGCTTCGAAATACAACCTGATAAATAGATTTGTCTGAGAATTTGACCAAATACTATTTGGTAACTACGAACGAATAACGAATAATAATTATTCGTTATGACGAATAGATGATGTGCAGTGTAATTCTTATGATATGCATGATATGACAAAATATGTTATTTAAATTATCCATCAAAGTTTGACCTATATAATCGTAAGTAAAGATATTAACTTTTGAAATATCGTTATATATATATATATATATATATATATTATTAACGTTGCGTTAAATAATATATATATATAAATAAAAATGAAGTTTAAATGCATATAAAATAAATTTACGAAAATAGAAAATAAATAAGAATGTTAAATAGATTATGTTTAGTCTTTATCCTTTTTCCAATTTTACCATTTTTACTCTAACGATGTTTGCGTTACACCGTTAGTCCTTTTTATAAATAAATTACAACTATAGTCCTCTAATTGTCCAATAATCAATACTAGGCTTAAAATATTAACTTTCATCAATTTTTACCCTTAAGTTTCTGTTTTTACAATTTTAGTCCTTACTTTTCAATATTTACACTTTTAGTCCTTCTAGGTGTCGTCGCGTTACATTTTTAGTCCAAAATTACAAAAATGATTATGAAAATTTTCTAAAAATTTCCGTGGCTTATTAAGTAAATAAAAAGCTTATTTTAACTGCTTATTTGATGAAAAGCTTATTTTTTTAGCTTATGGGCGCTTAACGAACCAAATTCAAGGCCCGTTAAGATTTTTGGAGGCGAGGGCATGGAAAATGTTTTGGGCCTGGCCTTGGACTATTTTTATGATTCTAAAAATGTTTCATATGGGCCCAGTGAGCTTATGGATCGTTACTTCTTATTGGGCTTGAAATGAGCCCAAACGAAAATATTAAGTTTTTAAATAAAGTTTGGATTTATAAAACCTTGTGAATGCCGATTCAAAATGGATTAATTTATGTGTCGAAACGTGAGTATTTTTACAAGTTGTATAAATGAAAGTGGTAGTTTTCTAGGTTTTCTATTGAGTCGTGTAAAAATATGGTACTCTTGTTACGTGAGATTTAAAGATATACGAGTGTTTTGTAGCATGTTTGTAACGTTTATATATATGAAAAACTTATAAATATTTCTAAGTGTTTTACTAAGTTTTCATACGATGTAACATGGTTCTAAATATGATCGTGTGATGCATGTAACGTTGAAACTAACGTGAACTATGTGTGCTACGTGACTCCTAGGCCTTCCAAGATAGAGGCTAGCCACTTTGTGTTCTATATGACAATATATACATGAAAACAATACGTAAAGTAGTATACGATCGTACAAAAATATATATGATGCATGAAGTGATTTTAACGTGTGATTTGAATGAGATTGAGCTTGAAATAACTTACAACACCCTTTAGGTGGTAGAGAGTCGAGAGTGAATGGATGGAACACAAGGATAATCACGTTCAAAGTATAGCCCAAATATTATACGTATAAATCAAACCCGATAACCCTTTTCTTGCGTCCAAACGATATGGCAATCGACTTCTGGCTTCTAAAGAATAGTTTTCAGGAAGAAAGAAATATTTGAGAGAGTATGATAATTGAGAAGAACGGGTGCATGTATGTATGCTATATATGGTCTCAATATATCACACGTAAGTATGAAATATTACAAGGAAACCTCATGTACTATGCATTGTCAGTAACCTAGGTTCTAGTATGATTTTATATACTTATAATATGGTATGAGAGTGCATAAAATATGGGAAGATGTCTTGGTGATTCATGCTCATGTCGACCACCATATAATTTATGTACACGATTTGCCAAATCATGTATAACTTGGATATAACTGATCATCTTTGACATTTGAACATGAAATCATCTTAGAAATGTTATTAGGAACTTGTAGGAACAAACGGGAATCAAAACGGTTAAGATTTGAATAATATATGGATCGATTGATATGAATATTCGTCAAACACTTTGCCCCTTAAAAGCGTATCAAACGTCGTCCAATGAACTTGGGATTTGACACACTAATAGTTGGCTAGGTGGTAAATGAGATGGTGTAAAAATATTGGCACGTCGTGTTTTGGAGGCTTGAAGTTAGTCGACTAATTGAAATAATAAGAATTTGGATGTTGGGCTTTGGTTTTGGGCTTATGAATAGTAAACGAGAGGTGGGCTGAAAAATAATTAAGGGCCCGTTTGGATTAATATTGTGATTAGGAAATTTAATTAAGTTTAGGAAATATAATTAAGATTAAATGAAATATTCAGGTTTCGAGCAACATGTCGAGGATTAATTTCCGTCATTTCGTGAATTATATTATTTTGTGATACCGACAAAATAATATAATAAGAAAAATTTCAAATTTTTCCGAGAAAATGGGAATTAGTAACGATAACGAAAGATTATTTATTTTATTAACGATATAATTACAAGAAATTTACAAGGTTCTACATTGGTAGATCATGTTTCAAAACTAAAAATGGTGAAAATACTTTATTTTGTCGTTTGGCTTAGTATTAACTTCATCCAAAGGTATTTCGCAAAAGATAAGTGTAAGAGGAAACCCCAAATATGTTTTTAAGAAACAAACTCGATCATAATTCTCCACAATATTAATTGGACATGTATATTCATATTTGTTAGAGTCAAATGCTTGTATCAAGTCATAATGATGTTTTGCAGGATTTTCCAGGAAGTAAGACATAAGTTTTCCAGAAATTTTCCGGAAACTTAACGTAAAGATTTCTGCAGGTCACTTCTGACGGCGTCAGGAAGAAATTCCTGACGGCGTTATGTGTAAAAATCTGGAAATTTTGTTAGTTTTGTTTTTCTAACGGAGTCTTAAAGTTTTTGTTGAATCTTTAGTTTTATAAACTCCAGGAAATCTGCAAACAATCATTCCACAAGGATTATATCTTTCTTTGTTTTCTAGGATTTGTTATCATATATAGATTGCCGCCGATTTTACGCGAGGTTGCCTTGTTTGTTTTCTCAGGTTTAACAGGTTATGTATGAAAAGAAGATGATTTATATTCTGGAAGGGAAGCTTTGATGGTTCATTTTCTTGGAGGGAGATCTAACCTTGTTACCACACTATTCACATCGAACGAATCAGGGGAGTATTTGATTTCATTCTTTTACCTATTTTACTTTTACATTCTTTAATTGAACATTGGGGACAATATTCATCCTAAGTGTAAGGGGAGGGTAAAATGATGATACCTTATAGGATACACTTGCACTTGAGTTTGTTTGTTTGATGGTAGGTGTGTAATAAAACTATGAGAAATACTTGTTAGTGTAATTTTAGGGCCAAATTTAAAATTTTTTACAACATTTAGGAGTGAAACTTTAGCCATAGCAAGCGTCTCATGGATAGGAGTCGTATGACTAGCACAAAACCGTATCATTCAGAAAAATTTTCCACCCAAATATGTGAGGTTCTCCTTTAGATTTGATAGAAAAAGCATTTACTATTAGTGCTTATGAGTGTACCGGTAGCATTTAGATTCTAGAACTTGCGTTAGTGATGCATCCCGAGACCGCTAGTGAGACTACATTCGTGTAGTAGGATTTACTACATGATAAGAGGCATTAGGATCACCCTTGTGTTTAAACCCGTATCATAATTACTTGACCATTTAAGTCATATTACTTGACTAGTTAAGTCAATTAATTTTTCCCACACCTTAGCGTTGTACTCATTTTTAGTACACGAAACCCCTAGTACACCCCTCCGAGCCTATCTTTTTGTTTCTAACTTTAAGCATCTTACTTAAAGGAAGAATTTGTTACACCCCACTTAATTGTACACCCAAATCACCTTAGCCTTCCGTGTATGCACTCATCTTTAGTGTATTATTGTTATTTGTTTAAACCCTTAGTTAATTATCTAATTGATTACATGGTTGCTAAGTTGAGTCATATCCTTGTACATATTGTTTTGGGACGATTGGGACTCATGGGTAAAGTACTTGTCTTATGGAGTAATGGGGGAGAACATCATATTATTACCCACATATGTGCGTTAAACTTAAAAGTACTCCAAGTGTTTTGATTATCTTAATTCGAGTCATTAGATTAGTTTATTATAAAGTATGTAAAAATTCAAGTGTAAGGGGAATATTCATTCCCTATGATGTATTATTTTGGATGGTAGGGTAAGAGTGTATGCAGAAGAAAAAAAATGATAAAATTAAGAAAAAGATAAAAAAAAAAAAAAAAATAGAAAAAGGAAAAAGAGAAACACATACTGACTACCATCCCGTTTCATTCTATGTTTATTTTATGTTTTTGTTATTTTTGATTTATTAGCTTAAGTCGAGTCTAGTCTTGGCTTAGCAACGCCATATTGTACATGTAATTAACCAAGATGATTAACTCGCCACCAGTAAAGATTGCCTATATACAACAAAACCGTGTATTCCATATCCCTGCACCTAATGTTATAACCCTTTGAAAGACCTCTTTGATAGTTTATCCTAGGTGCTTACGCCATGTGGTGGAGGTTTGATCCTTTCCCAAGCCTATGGTAATCTATTTTGCTATGACAGGTAGTGAGAGATATTTTCCATTTTCATATTGTGATATATACTTTATTACACCCGAGAGATGTGAGTATCTAAACACTATTTATGAGGTGCTAGTATATGACCTCTGTGCTTGTCTTTGGTCTTTAGTGGAACGATTATTTGTTGTAATTACTTTTATATTAGTGTTAAATGACCCCTAACTTGTGTTTTGATTAGAATAAAAGCGCATTTGCTTGAGGACAAGCAAATCTCAAGTGTAAGGGTATATGATGAGGCAAAAAATGATCCGTTTTTAGGGGGTCATTTAAGCCCGGAATTGAATTTGTTTGATCAAATATTGCCCTAAATCGTTCCTTTTGTTATTTTAGGTACTTTGGGAGTGAATTCTGGAAAAGGAGGCATTTTGGAAATTTTTGGAGCATAAAAGTGAAGAAAACGGAAAAGTCTTAATTTTCCTTGCTGGGAACAGTACCTGACGGCGTCAAGAGCAATTTTATGACGGCGTCAAGAGCAAAATGGTGACGGTCCAATGGAAACGTGACGGTGTCAAATCAAGTCCGTCAAGAGTAAAAGTAGTGACGGCCCAGAACAACAATACACATGACGGCATCAGATCTGGATCTAGGCAATCCGATTATATTTTTAGCGGCGGGTTGACGGTGTCAGAACTTTCTTCTTGACGCCGTCACCTTAGGAAATCTATATATAGACTTTGTAATTTTCATTCTAAAAGGGAGGAGAATTTTAGGGTCGACTTGAATAAACCCTAGCTCATTTTTAACAGTATTTTCAAGGGTTTTCACCCGTTGAAACCCTTCATGTTCAATTGAGATAAGTATCCTTTCAATTCATTCAATATGTCTATGTGTTGTTTGAATATATCTTACGCTTGTCTTGATTTTAACATGCTAGGCTAGATCTCTTGTGTGTTTGCTTAGATGTAATGAAACCTAGATATTGATTATAGGTTGATTGCTTGTTTATAGTTGTAATGGATGAATGATTTTGATGTTAGGCTTAAGAAAACTGGCAGACTTCCATAGTGTAACTTGCTTGAACGTCTTAAGAAACATGAACCAATGCGTACTAGGTTTTTATGGTTGTATTTAATGCATGAGCGAATTCTAGTGATCCCATGTTAAGAGCTTCTTGCAGGCTCGACATAGGAGTGAAGTAGGAGCTTATAGAGTTGGGGAAGTACGTACGCCACCCCACGATTGGTATTAAGGAATATAACCCGTCATCCACGCAACTGTAACAAACAATTAACCTGCAAAAGATATCTAGGGAGTAGTGAAATCTAAGTAAACACAATTCTCCAATCTATTGTTCACACCATATTAGTAATTAGTTTATTTACATTTTTGTTATTTTATTTTGATTGCATCTTAGTTATTGGGTTAGTTGATTAGCAACTAATTCCGCCCACTCCTCTAAAAACTGAGATTTTAATTGCTTTTCATAAACATATAAAAATACAAAAAGAATCATCCCTTGTCTCTAGACCTAGTTTTTAGGTTTTCTAATCCTAGCGACACTATTCCTGAGTTGAACGATCAATCCCCCCGTACTTGTCACTATATTATACTATAACGATCAGGTACACTGCCTGGTGGGGGTTGTAAGCTTCTCGAGACCCCTCGAGAGGTAAAGCCTGGTGCAATTCCCACGCATCATCTGCCTTTAGTACGAATAGATCAAAGTTTTCTAAATCAAGGTGTGCCCCCCAAGTAGATACTAAACATGAATTATCAAAACCAATCACTTCCCAATGTCATCAAAAGGTTGGGCCGTATCTCAAGAACCTCATCAGGAAAGACTGTGTAGTTAATGTGGGTATCCCAACCGTGGCTAGAATTCCATCACTTAAGAACGATTATCCCATAAGGCTCAAATCACCATCTACAAGGCAGTCCTCCATCAGACTAGGAAGATCTGATTATGTGCTCTCCTATACTTGCCTTAAGTAGGTCCCTACGGGTAGAATCTTTAAGCTGATTGGTCTTAGTTGGGTACCAATGAGGTCTACTGAAAACACCAATGTTAACTATATGACCCCTACTTTACGAGGCTCTAACAACACTAACTCATGTCAAGACAAGCAAAACTTTCATGTTAGTACAGGGTCTTCTGTCTTATGTGCAGGATCTCCTACAGAGAAACTCAAAGTTTGGCGACCTAAAAGATCTCTCTCTACAGTAACAGGGACTCAGGTGAACAGACAATGTTGAACGTTGCATGATGACTCCTGGTAACTTTCCTATCAGGACTCGGACTTCAGTGATGGTGATGTGTATGAACGTCTGAGATCGTTCATCAAGTATCCTTTGTATATATATACATATACAGTTACATGTAGAATTAGCTAACTCTTAAATCTTTTTTAGTTATCACAATTTTTTTGTGCATTGGCAAGTCTTCTGGCATCGATAACATTTACGGTCCTAGAAATGTCATTCAACAATGGCACGGGTCTTTAAATGAAGTTCGAACAGAAGTTTAAAACTTGCCATTATGGCTTGCTATTATCTCTGATAGCAACCCGTTTTTCTGTTTGTTGCATCTCTCTGTCAATTAATTACCTTTATTCTCGGTTCTCGAAATCAGGTCCTTGATTGAGGGGGAGAGTGAACTTTGATATATATGCTTCTGTGGTGTTTCTATTGTGTGCTGTGGTGTTTCTATATTTTCCAATTGTGTGGGATACTTGTATGGTGAATAGGTCAGTCTTAAATGCTAAATGTGTAATATCTCATTTGTACTTAAAGAGAGGGACTATTCTTGGTCATTTTTCAAAAGTGAAATAGGACTTAACTAGTCTTTGTGTAGCGCATTGAGAGGGACTATTTGGCCATTTTTGAAAAAGTGAAAGAGAGGGTTGAAAAAGTGAAAGAGAGGGTCTATTTGATCATTCTTCAAAAGTGATATAGGATATTTATATACTTTTGCATAGCGAGTTGTTCATTAATGGTGTGTAATCAAAAAACCCAACTCACCGCTCCATTTTCTTGTCCTATTTTTCACATGATCCATCCAAACCATCCAGGTTTTAATCTTAATTTTGGTTCGTGATGGCCAGTATTTGGTCATGTTTGTCTCTCATTATGCTAGGCTTAGTCATTGCTTGATTTTTCTTTTAGGTCGCTCGAATATATCGATTGGGGATAAGTAAGTTGTGTTTGTTGGTGCGTTATATTTATTGGAGGTGATTCTATTGAATGGTATGTTGTTATCCCACCTCTGCCTTCTATTATCTCTTCATTTGTGAGAATCGTTGATTTTAGCGCCTCACATGTAATCTGAGTTTGATTTCTTTGTGCATCAATGTAGTGAGTCTCCCATGATATATGGTGGGGTTATAATGTTTTGATTGTTTTGAGTGTTATGTGGTGTCTGTTGATTGTTTGATTGTCTCGGGAAGGATATTATGGTGCATTCTTGATAGCGAGTTGAGTATATTCGTGATAGCGAGTTGGATGTAATTCATATTAGCGAGTTGGTTAAAACTTTTGTTAGCGAGTTAATTGAAGTTCTTGTTAGCGAGACAATTTGCTAAGGTGGGTTCTTGATAGAGTGTTGATAACATTCTTAATAGCGAGTTGACTGATATTCTTGTTAGCGAATTGATGGATGTTCTTGTTGGGGTGTTGACTGATGTTCTTGTTAGCGAGTTGATCAAAATTCCCGATAGCGAGTTGATTGAAGTTCTTGGTAGCGAGTTGATCGAATTCCCTGACAGCGAGTTGATTAAAACTTCTGTTAGCGAGTTGATCAAAACTCCTGTTAGAGGGATGGTTTAGGTAGCGAGTTGTCCTATATATATGCTAGCGTGTTGACATATTTGCTAATATAGCGAGTTGAAATTTATGTTGATGGCGAGTTGTCCTCCTGTATACCAGCGGGTTGATTACTTATGGCTAGCGAGTTGTTCATGATCATGGGTAGCGACCTGTTTCGGCTATATGTGGGTTTTATCACTTGTTGGCTTACTTGTATATGTCTCATTGATGTGTGGTTATACCTTGTGTGCATAAGCTGTATTGGCTGGTTATGTATTGTTTCTTGGTATAAATGCGGTGTGTGGCTCGAGTGTTTTCATTCTCTTTTATATGTATACTTTCATCATTTTTTGGTACTCTTACAAGACATGATTAGTTTTATCTCATGTGTTTAAGCTGTTCTACATCACGGTGTTGTGTATGCCTATCTAGAGATCTAACTAACTTCTAACCATTCATGTGTACATATCATGGTATGTTATTGTGATCATGCAGTTAAATGGCAGACGTTAATGTTCCAGCTCAATTGGGTCCAGTATCACCTCCACCCACATGATCGGATGATGAAATCCTACCTTACAACGAATGGATCACTATTGGGAAAAGTAACCTCTACATAGACGCAGATAAACCTCATAATAATCCCATATACAAGATTGTTGTGGATATTTTGAAGAACACTTCTTTCTTCAGGGCTTTCACAGTATCATCATCAATTCCTTCTATTTACATCCAACAATTTTGGAACACCATGACCCACAACAAGGAAAACAACACATACCGTTGTCAACTCGATGAACAATGGTTTGAGATCTCTAAAGAAACACTCAGAGATGCACTCCAGATCAACCCGATCCTTCATGACAAACCATTTTCATCCCCTCCAAATCCCGATGCCCTATTGAAGCTTGTCAGCGATCTTGGTTATCCTAAGGAGGTCACCACACTATCCTCTATGTCCACAAATGAAATGCACCAACCCTGGAGAGTGATCATCATACTTGTCAACTTATGTCTCACTGGAAAGACATAAGGACATGAGAGACTGCGTGTCCCTGCACTACAGATACTGTGGGGTATTGTTAAAGGGAAAAACATTGATTTTGCTGAACGAATCTGGGAAGAATTCGCTCACTCAATTAATACCTTCTTAGATGACAAGATAAAGCTGGAAACTCACAAAGAAAGTAAGAAGTGGAAATCTAAGTCTCTAATCCCCAGTGTCGGATTCACAAAGCTCATTATACTTCACCTTCAACAAACTCATAATCTGCACCCTAGAACCGGATCCTCTGTGCACTTGGCATCTGATGAACACTGTGTGGGAAATCTCAAGTTTGTTTCTAAGGGTACGGATCAGGAAGTATTTGGAATGGATATTCCCGAAGCTCTTATCTCCAGCAATATCCTTGACGCACCTTATTACAAGAGTTATCTGAACAAGGTTGCTGCTTTTCGCAAACAATCAACCATCAAGTCCACAACAAACAAACCAACATCAAAGAAATGCAAAGATGTCTCAACTGCTGAGATAATGTCAAGTGGTACTAAGAAACACAAAAGAAGCAAAATTTCCAGTAAACCCGGGTCCAAGAAAACCAAGAAAGCACAAGCTACAGATACTGATGCCAATCCACATGAGATATTGTCACCAACAGAAGCTGTTGACATTCAGAAGGTTGTGGAAGAAAGCCTCAAACCCAGTGTGACACATCCTGGTCACCCTATGACAGGGGTCAGCATTAAAGAGCCAGAGTCTGGTAAACTTAAGCAACTACCGAAGACAATTGGGAAAGGTAAGAGTGTCGCTACCAAGGAACAAGCTGCACATACACTCCTTCACATCTCATCACCTGCCTCAAAAACAAAAGATCTTCAGTACGAATTCAAGAAAAGATCCCCAGAATCATCAAAGTCCAATGTGGCACTCACTGAAGATACATAGGAGCAGTCACAAAGTCAAGAACTCTTCATTGAGTCAAGTGACTCAGAGTCAGAGTTAAAAGCATCCAATGATAAAGAAAAGCCTCCCGTCACAGTCGTGTCAGATACAATCCTGGATAATTCTACTAGGGACTCACCCTCATATGACTTAGCCCATACCACTGAACACCATACTTCATTGCAAGATGATTTTGTGGCATCCATCTATCCAGGTGTTCAAGTGAAACTTAAACTTAAGTCTGACGAACAAGGGCTGACCATTGAACCTGATTCCTCAACGGGAACCCTTTCCTCATTCAAGCAACTTGATCATGAGTTTACCTTTGGGGATCTTGATATTGATGACAAGCATGACGGGAAAGAAACCGAGAAACCAAACAATGAGACTGAAGCTATTTCTATGGTAAACGTTCCCATCCTGCAAAACACGTCTACCTTCCCCACAATGACCAAATCTATCCCTGCCACCACATCACCAAGAGATACCACCACCACTGCTACTGTTACTACCACCACACATACTCCCATCTAGCCAAGAATTCATGAAAATCTTACTTCTCGTGTCGAAAAGGCCCTCTCTACAGCTGAAAGAGCAATACATGATAACCAGGACATCAGGATCACGCTCGACAAGCACAGGGACGTACTTAAAGATCTACTAAAACTAGATCCAATCCAAGTCATCAAACATCATGGGTCTAGAATTACTAAGCTTGAAAACCTCAACATCAACTCACTGGTGAGTGATGCCATTGACGAACAAGTGTCTGTTGCAGTGAAATTTGCCATGGAAGCACCGCTCAAAGCTCGCTTTAGAGACTTGTCCACCTTTGATATGAAAGACCTGATGCATCAAAAGAATGTTTGAAACTGATCATCACAAAGCACATGAGGCACATCAACAGCTGTATGAATCGTTGGAATGATCTATGAAGGTTTACAACGCCAATGAGCTTGAGAAAGATTTGGCTGAAGAATGAAGAAGAAAGAAACGTAAAAAGAACATCCCGAAACCACCATCAGGGGCACTTCCTTAACCTCCACCTCCTCCACCACCTTCAGTATCTACTGGAACGCATGGGTCGTCTAGTGGAGCTGGTACACACCAATCTATGCCACCACCTCACGCACCTCAATCATCTTCTCAGAAGGATCAGCCTGAACCTACAACTGAATCCAGTCATCCCAAGTCTTCCCAACATGTCACATACGAAGCATGGACGACAACTGAAACCCGACATATGCCATCAGTTTCTGTAGAACATGATCTGGGCTATGATACTGGATTACCGGACAAAGACCCTTCGTCTGCTGATGATGAAGATGATGATGATGATAACACGACTCCTCACAAACCGAAACGGGATCAATGGTGGAAATCGTTTACACGAAGAGATGGGTCTCCTACTACTGCAGTAACCATTACCGAGGATGTTATAGGCACATGGTGGAAACCCGATGAAGCCGAACAAAGGTCACTTTCCCCTGAACATGAGTGGATGATCACCTCCGACGATCAGTCTGTCCCTGATAACAACTGGGCATATGTTGTTGCGGATAACTATGTTCCTCCTCCCACAAACTCCCTACTTGCTCAGACAGGAGATATGGGTGCATTCATTCAATGGTATTGCAAGAAACAAGGGTTATCCAAACTCACCAAAAAGGACTTGGAGGGACCTGCTTACGAGATTGTCAAAGCCTTCCATCTTGATATAGTTCATCTACAGTATCAAATGGAGGAATGTCACAAGATGCTTACTGATCAAATCGAAGATGACATCCTTGACTACAATCTCGTGAAGCCACTCCCTCTTGGAGGATCTCCAGGTCGACTCACTCTTCAAGCAGACTTCTTCTTCAACAAAAAACTTGAGTATCTTTGTTCTGGCAACAAACATGCACTATCCATCACCAAGATGAAAGCTTCTCGCTATACAAATGTCGGTTTGGAACAAATGGTACCGGATAAAATGTGGTGTGATGAAGAGTGCAAATATGATATAGCTGCATCCTTTGGTATCTCCCACTGGTGGTTCAAGAAGCGTGAGTTCTATATTACAAGACACACTGCTGCTGGTGATCCCAAAGCTGCCTACTCGAAGAAAAGAATTCTGAGTGTAATCCAAGTTGAGATCTTTCCCACCTATGGCTACAATTATATGAAAAAGATTGTTCTTCGACGGTCACGCTATTAGGAGCATGTCATATCTGAGGGTGATTTCAAGCATCTACATCCTAACGATTTTGAAGATCTCTACCTGTTACATCTCCAAGGAAAGCTGGATCATCTTCCCGCACTTGAAAGAAAAACTCTCGTCTCTGCTGTCTCTCAGTGGATCCGTGGGCTTGTTATCAGGCAAAGAGTAAAGGACTTCCAGCTTGGTATCGAAAGCTATCAGACTCAGCTCAATCTCACAAGACCTCGATGGGAAGCAAGAGATATGGAATTCAGGAAAGATTACACAGTCATTGAGACTCCTAGAGCTGTGGTCTTTACTGATTGTTTCAACACTCGAATGCTAATGAGAATTGAAGAGATTCACCACTTTAGTGATGGAATGCTCGAATAGGTGGAAGCTGCTCTAGATCTAAGGATCAAGGAATAACGAATTGCTAAGGATGGGAAGTACACAACATTCTGGACTACAGAAGTGTTCCAAAGAAACAAGCAATTTCTTCAAGCCATCAGAAAACTCTTGCTGGAAAGACAAATTTTTCCGAAGTCTGGAATGTTTTGTTTATGGGAGAATTCGTGAAGGGGACTACAGGCTTATGGAGCGTACCATCTGAGCTGTGCTTCAGTATGTCATGTAATAGTTGAATTTATCTTTTGATGACTTGTAACTATGTAATCATGTGAACTTGTCTTGCACTGATACATAAATGTAGTGTGTGTGGTTATATTCTTGATTATGTACCTTTCATAATGGTTTGCTATTACTTCAGATAGCAACCCGGTCTTAGTATTGGGGAAAGTTCATCGCCAAAAAGACGACTGTTCCTAACAAAGGCATGAATTTTATATTCGTGCCTTTCTGATCTGATGTACGCTTAAGTGCATCATTTCTGGTAAAAGAAGAGAAGTCTTCTTTACATCTCAAATACTGTTCCTTCAATGATTCTTCGGGAAAGTATTTGCTCCAAACTTGGTGGTACCATGGTTTTTGATGATCAAACAAACTTGAAATGTTGTTTAAAATTTGCCACTCAATCGATGCTAAAAGATTAATCTTTTGTGCAAAATGTTTAATTGAAAATGCGTCATCGATTGAGGGGGAGAATGATTTCAAAAACTATATATCATCAAAACAAGATCTTTGTGCATAAATACAGTGTATTAAGTGTGATTGTTACGTGTTAGTATATGAATTTTTCATGAGTTTCTCGCTAAACTCGAAATCAGTTATAAAATCACAATCTCTAACACATAACATACTCTCTCAAGGTTTGAGGGGGAGCTAAAATATCATCTCAAGATCAGTCATTCTCAAATCTGACACATCTTTCTCCCAAAAAATCTTTAAACTTAGTTAAATCACTTGGGATCACAAATCTCAATTGACTTGAAACTTTTGATCGGGGGAGAAGATGTGATTTAAATATGAAAAACTGATTAAAACGTGATGTTTTGAACCCAAATGTATGCTCTCCCTTATGTGCTAAACTCTATTGTATATCAATGCACATATTGAGGGGGAGCAAATGATTTGTGAAAAAGGATCCTTGCATTTTAATAGATCGTGACTCAGACTTGACTCATGAATTGACGAAACACAATTGTCTTGAATCGAAAGGACTAGTCCTGGACGGGTAATAACTTCAAGCTGGTCTAACCAGTGATGTAAGCGTGTCTCGAAAAGGACTTGTCTGAGTAGAATGTACTGTTTCGAGAAACCTTTGGTGAATTTGATCGGGCCGGGTAATAACTTCAAGCTAGTCTAACTAGTGATGTAACCGTGTATCGAATGCCCTTTCATATTCACTTAAGGAGGATCAATTCAAAAAGTGCAACTCTTCCCGACATGTGCAAATTTTTAAATCAAAACATATGAGCACATGTTAAGGGGGAGCATTTGAAAATGACAAAACTCTCAATGTGTTAACAAAATGTGTTTCTCAATCATGAACACGTTGAGAGAATTTTCAATGATTTGGTAAATGGCAACATAGGATTGTCAAGAAGTTATAAGGTGACTAAGGTTAGGAAAACCGTCCTATGATCCGCTAGAGCCGGAGGGATCTACCCATGGACAATACCAAATAGA
This sequence comes from Artemisia argyi, assembly GCA_030686995.1. Taxonomy (NCBI): domain Eukaryota; kingdom Viridiplantae; phylum Streptophyta; class Magnoliopsida; order Asterales; family Asteraceae; genus Artemisia; species Artemisia argyi. The sequence continues at coordinate 35,331,178 of CM060687.1, forward strand.
TAGTATTAGTAAGTCCGTAGGTATGATTATGAAAAAAAAGGAGAAATGTGAGAATGGAGAAAGAAGGGGTTGAAGAATTAAAAAGAAACGAATGAGAAAGGGTGAAAAGAAATAGCCCTCCAATTATTCAACCTTAGGGCTGAAACCGGGTTCAATTCATAATCTACTGATGGTTGCTACGGCGACATTGGTATTGAAGACAAGACGTCATGGACCCAGTGACGCACTGCACTAAACCTTCTAGCCACTCAAGTTCTCTTAAAAGAACTTGTTTCATTCTCACGGGGAACCGGTGTAATCTATCAACTTATCTCTTAGAGATGGTTGATATTGAAGCAGGAGACCTCTCCCTAATCTCCGCATAGAAAAACCAAATGCACTTATTGAGTCTAGAGCCTCGAGATGCATAAAAAGATCTCATAGGAACACGTGCTACTTCTACCTTGGTTGTTCAACATTAAGGACACCAGTGGTAAACTTATGAGTCCTACGCAGATCTTAGCAATCTGCCAGAACATTTATGAGGGATGTTGCTATTGTAACTCCCAGTGATTGAATGGAAATTTCTGCCAGGGTCAACATCAAGCAGCCCTGAAATCAGGCCACTTAGGTAATTCCTTGTGGATTACGCTTAGTGGTCACGATGGTTACTAACGGTCAACAGTCGTGGAGTGATCTCCAGCGACTCACCCAATCGTTGATCTACTTAGGTAGTTCGTGTAAATCCTTCCAGGGTTTGCTGATTGGGAACGGTCTTGGTAAGGGTTAGAAGGAGTCTTCACACTATGCTGTTGACGATCTCTAATTCCAAACCTATAAGCACCAGATGATTTGTTGCTAACTGTTTGCTTGCAGGAATTTCTGACGGTTGCAGTTTATTGCTAAATAGATGTTGATCCATCAACACATGCTCACACTTCGACATCACAATCTAAGAAATCATGATCATTGATTGGGCCAATCTATGCTTCCACAACTCTGATGCAGAAGATCATGATCATGAAAAGTGTGAGCATGCCAACACAAAGATGTTCATATCACATGGTTACGTTACTGCTCAAAGATGACTTTCAGACACTCATTTGGATGATGAACTTGAAGTTATTTCCAAAGAACATCCATCACATTGAACAAGTCATCTAGAGCCTACCACTTAATGCACAAAGATCTCAACAATGAAGAATCAAAAGGCTACGAGCTACAAAGATGTCGGCAAAGACTTGAATGCTATGATTCTATATTTATTTTCCGGGGTGACCTCCCTTAGGGGGAGATTGTTAGGAATACGTTTATTCATATGAAGACTCGGTCACCCCGAGTGTAGTTTAGCATATTGTAGCTTGTAGTATTTATCATATTAGTTAGAACGTAGTTTAGTATTAGTTAGTATTTGTGGAGTCGGGTCGGGTCTTTACCCACTGTCAGCTCGCTCCACAGCCCGTTTCAGGGGGCGTTTTTTTGTAAGTATAAATACCCATTCCCTAGCTTGGAAGGGGTTGAACCTTCATTTGCAATCTAATCTTTCACTAGTTTTCTCTCAAGGTTCCATATCCTTCTCTCTCTAACTTCTCACTAGAAAACATTACATAAAATCATCCTAAACACAAAATCATTCATGTTCTTACATTAGAGTATATTACAGACATTAATTTGAACCTTACATCTTCTCTTATGCTTTTAATCAAAGTGTCTTTATCTCTTTCTTCTTGTTGAAACTCTCTCTGATTCCTTTCCTGCCATAAATGGTATACTGTGGCAGCAAAACAAAGCTTTCTAATCACATTCCAAATACTGTTATGACTCTGTATATTGTACATTTCTCCTACATAACTGTCCCAGTTACTAGCATTAGATCTAATCATGGCCATACTTTTAACTAAGTCCACACCTCTTGGGAATACATGCATTGAAAAAACAAATGATCATGAGAATCTTCCACAGTCTTGCACAAGGAACACTTCATACCTTTGTTGGGATATCATTTTGTTAGAAACATTATAAATATGAATTCTCTCTCTAGAAATATAATGAAGGTTTTTTATGTGTGTAATGAATAAATAAGAGAGAAAAAAAAAATGGTTTGATTTTCTACAATTCAGCAATCGACCCGAATTTATCGGAACGACAACGAAATGAACTTTTGCGGATTAAGACACCAATCAAGGCATGCTACAACTTAGTAATAGTTTAAGTTTTTATTAAGTATTGTAATGTTCAAGTTTTATTAGTTTAAGTTTTAAATTTAGTATTGTAATATTTTTATTTTTAATAAATTTTAAATTTGTTGTTTAAAATGTTTGAATTTAAAAAAAAAGAAAAGAAAAGAAAAAAAAGGTCGGTCACCATTATGGCACTTGGGTCATGTCTGGTCGCCGGAGAGAGAAAGCTGATGTGACAGTGGATGACTTGGGTCACAACTGTGTCTAGCCTAATATGAAAATATAAGTTTAATTCCATAGGAAGATGAATTGTAAGCCTAAAAGTTGAACCTAAAGTTAAACCTAAAGATGTGATTGGTGGATTAAAAAATTTGATTGGTGAAAAATGATGAGAGAGGATAAGTAAGTAACACTTGTCAAAAATTGAATGAATTAGGTCTATTGTTAGGTCTCTTTATTAGGCATGAATATCAACACTCAATTCCATATATGTCTGATTTAAACCTTAAAATACCTTATATACCCAACTTAATCATCATATTTATCATATTTACCCATTTACTAATAAAATCAATTTAAAATGAATTCCCATTCATTAAATTCCCATTATACCCTTAAACTCTATAAATATTTCTTGTTGTTTTCGTTTGTACTGCTCCAAGATGTTTATTACCTTAGTTGGTTTTGTATAATTGGTTTTGTATGATGTCAAATCATTTGTATCAATTGCAAATCGTTTTCTAAGAAATTGAAAGCTAGTTCCTAATGGGAACCTTACAGTTTCATTCATGGGATGAAATATATATGTGTGTTTTACATTTCGATCCATTTGCCATAAAATCCCAGCACCATTTCCATTTAATAGGCAAAAGTAGCAAGCGTTCCCAACTTTCCATTTACCATATCTAATTATATCATATTGGATTATCACAAAAGAAGTTATCATTAAATCATTATGTGTATGTTTTAGGATTCTCAAATAAGTACTACTACCTCCGTTTTATTGTCCTTATTAATTTTTTCGGTCTTTACTTTTCAACTTTGACCTTAAATATTTTTGTTTATGTTACATAATACTTGATACAAAATATATGAATGGATTGAGTTTAAAATTTATTTTCATTTGGTATACTTTTTATCAAAAATTGTATAACACAAACAAAAATATTTATAGTCAAAGTTGAGAAAAAAAACCGAAAAAGTCAATAGGGGACAATAAATTTAGGACGGAGGGAGTAATAATTTTCAATTATAAGTCCTTAAATCCATAAATTAATTAGCTTGTTGCATTAAATAATTGAGAATCGTACATATTAATTTATATTCTTAAAGGGTATTTTTGGTATTTTAATAATATAAATTCTTTTTAAATTGATTTTATAAGTAAATGGGTAAATATGACAAATATGGTATTTAAGTTGGGTATATATTACATTATAAATTTTGAATGGGTAAATAAAGCATTTTAAGGTTTAAATCGGACATAAAACTAAATGTACATATGCTACAAGAACCCATAACACAACATAAGACTCAGCTAAAAAACAAAACCCTCTTCTTCCCTAGCTAACTTCCTATCAACCGCTCGTTTGACAAATAATCTCATTGCTAGAACAATTGTGTCTCTTGAACAGCTGACGGCCTTTAGATAATGCTCAACGCTACCTGGACTAAGTATTGAAAACACTGTGGGAACTGGCGGTAGAGAAATATGCGTGTTTTGTGTATACTTGTTATCAACCACAACACCATTATTCGGTCCATCAAGCTTAATCTTGTAACCATTCTTTTTAATTTCCAATATTGCAGGTTCCCATGTCTCAGAAGAAAATATCCAAACCAACACCTGAAAAACTGAGTGCCCAACTTGTAATATATTATCGATCACACGAATCATGTTAGGATGACAAGTGATCTTTTTACCATCATTAGCAAAACACAACACACGTTCGCCTTTTCTCTGGTTATCACCAAGTGGTTGAACTTCTACAGAGAGATATGTATCTACATCGTCAGCTGACACCATATAGTTTATTTGTGTCGCACCTTCTATTTTATTATGTGATCCGTCTTGCAAGTGGCGGACCCAAACAAATTCACAATGTGTGGTCCCATTTCTTGAGTACCCACTTACTATAATTTCATGACTCGGAAACGCAACCCCCTGTATTTGCAAATCTTCTACTATGGGAAGCGGTTGTTCTATATCGTCGTGGTTTTCATTTTCGTAACCAGAAATGTGTAGCCTATTGGCGGGGGCTTGAGATTGTGCAATGCAAGTCTCAAGTTCATTGGCATCATACCCACTTGCTTGAATTTCATGACCCGGAAACGGATCCCCCGGTATTTGTGAAGCTTCTATTGAGGGAAGCGGTTTTTCTATATCGTCGTGGTTTTCATTTTCGTCACCAGAAATGTGTAGCCCATTGGTGGGGGCTTGAGAATGTGCAATGCAAGTCTCAAGTTCATTGGCATCAGGATGTGAAGAAGACAAAGGAACACCTAATTAAAGACTAATCATGATTAGTTGTTATAGTTAATAGTTTTTTAGTACCATGTGTAAAGACAAATTGTAAATAAGTATTTTGTTTATCATATATTTAGCCACACCATCCTAGCTTACCTCTTTCAATATAAATGCACTTTTGTAAATAAGTATTTTGTTTATCATATGTTTTGATATAGGAATAAGTAGAGCATTGTAGTTTCTTGTATGGTTGTAAGAATGCTTTTTTATAGTAAATCTATGTCTTTTGCAAGCTAGCTCATAGTTGAATTTTTGCATGGGAATGTCCATGGCAAAATCATTTTGAACAGCTTGTACTCAGTTTTTGTTTTATATATATATATATATATATATATATATATATATATATATATATATATATATATATATATATATATATTCTCCTTTCAAAAAAAAAAAAAAAAGTTTTGATATAGGAAAATTTCAAGATTATGTATGCATAATTCAAGAAGAGCTAGAAGTTAATACCAGAGTTCTCTCCCTTCGATGGGAAAGCAAACATATCAACCATTCTAGCAAATATGGTTGTGCCTGAAGTTTTCATTGAATTGTTGAATTTCTCTTGTAAGATCGTAACAGACTCAAGACTGACTGCAATCTCAGCCATTGTAGGACGCTGCTTGGGATACATGTGCAAACATCTCTCTACAATTCGAACAAATTCCTTCAAACATTTTGAGGATATTTGACCCCTTAAATCAGGATCTATGATCTTTTTTAAATTGCCTTCTTTGATAGATTCTTGAGCCCATATCCCTAAATTAAAAGCTTGTTCGCCAATATCAAACACTGCACGCTTCCGGCAGAGCACTTCTAACAATACCACCCCAAAAGCATACACGTCAGACTTCCTTGTCAGTTTTCCAGTTGCGTAATAATCTGGATCTAGATAACCAAAAGTACCTTTAACAACCGTGTTAACACCAGTGGATGGCCGATTTGTTCGGCCAAGTTTTGACAACCCAAAATCTGAAATTTTAGCTGCCCAAGATTCATGTAACAAAATATTTGAGGTCTTGACATCACGATGTATAACCCCAACCTCAATTCCTGTACCAGTGTGAAGATAGTGTAATCCGCGAGCCGCACCTATGCATATCTTGAGTCGCTGAATCCAAGAAAGTGGGGTACCGAATTTATGGAGATGATCTTCAAGTGTTCCATTCGGCATATACTCATACACTAGTATCATCTCCTTTTCATGATTACAGTAACCAAAGAGTGAAACAAGATTACAGTGCCGAAACTTCGAAAGCATCTCAACTTCAGCCCAAAACTCAGGTGCCCCCTGACTGGAGTTGGGATCCAACCTTTTAATTGCAGCAACATCAGTTGTAAATCCATTAAAGATGGTACCTGTGTAAACTTTTCCAAATCCACCCTGACCAATTACTAATGATTCATCAAAGTTTTCTGTTGCTAACAAAATTTCAGAATATTCGAAATGACGACACTGTTGTGACCATTGAACAGAGGAGGAGGTGGAGGGTTCAGGTTCAGGTTCCTTCCCATAACCAGTAGCAACCGGCATAGCTATTGATGATGTGGATGATAGCAGTGATTAAAATTGATGTTAAAGAATGATAGTCAACTTACAAAATTATAGTCTTCTTCGTGGAAAGAGAGATGGGCCCTGCACACAACTTACAAAATTCTAGTCTTCTTCATGGAAAGAGAGATGGGCCCTGCATGACAAAACTTACAAAATTATACGAGTACTCTTCTTCATGGAAAGAGAGATGGCCCTGCATTGCACTTCATCATACCGCATGACACAACTTACAAAATTATACGGTCTCTTCCGGGTGATTAAAATTGATGTTAAAGAATGATAGTTGTGGATGATAGCAGTGATGATGTGGATGATAGCAGTGATTAACTTATTGATGATGTGGATGATAGCAGTGATTAAAATTGATGTTAAAGAATGATAGTCAACTTACAAAATTATAGTCTTCTTCGTGGAAAGAGAGATGGGCCCACACAACTTACAAAATTCTAGTCTTCTTCATGGAAAAAGAGATGGGCCCTGCATGACAAAACTTACAAAAATTATACGAGTACTCTTCTTCTTCATGGAAAGAGAGATGGCCCTGCATTGCACTTCATCATACTGCATGACACAACTTACAAAATTATACGGTCTCTTCCGGGTGTGTTTGTGGTGAAATACCAATAATAGAAAAGAAATTGTTTAAGTTCAAAAAAAAAAAAAAAAAAAAAAAAAATTGTTTGTTTCCGGTATATGGGTGTTGGAAGAAAGGTTTCCATGAAAGTCAACAAACGTCCAGGTTTTATGTACTCACTCCGTCTCAAAAATATTATCTATATTTTCATTTTGAAATGTCTCAAAATAATTGTTTACTTTCTCTTTTAGGTAAAAACTAAAAAGTTTAATAAAGTAATATTCTCTTTTGGTAGTTGAAAACTAAAGTGGCCTCAATTTTTATTAAACTTTTTTTGCTTTCTAATTTTTTTTCCGCTCGCACAACAATTTTCTTTTCCCACAAAATCATCAAATAGCTGAGTTAGGTTGTCACTTTCATTATCATCAAGTGACAAATATTCTATCTAAACGCGTTTTACACACAATATGTAAAAACATAGGATCATTCATCAAAGATATTTTCTTGCACCTTCTGTTGAAAATGGTAAGTAATTTATGTGTTTTAGCATAGTACAGTAATATATGGTTTTGCATTTTACTTCAATTGAAGCCAATGTCGTTCTTGAAATATCTACACTTCTATGTGTAACATATTTTTTATATTTGTAAAATTGTCTTAATTGAACCTAATGATTTTGAACTCCTAATAAATAGGACTAAGTTTGTAGATACGCAACCTCAAAAGTACCGAAATACGTAACCTACTAAAGATATTACTTATATCGCTACGAAACTTTCAAATTTTGCACAATATACGCAATGTTGACCCATTTTTTTACATGTTTGACCGGTTTGCAGGTTAATATTTAATAAAACATACATTATTAGCCCTTGTGGTTTGCATCTGTTTTCACCGGTCATCCTTTAACATTTTTTAAGTTTTGAAAGTTACAATAATGGTCCTTGTGGTTTGGGTTGACTTTCACCTTTGGTCCGTTTTAAAAAAAAAAAAATCAAGTTTTTTCAAAAAAAATAAAATTGTTTCGGAAGCTTTTTTTTTTTCTATTTTTTTTCTCAAAAAAAAATTGAATTTTTTTTTCTACAACTTTTTTTTCAAAATTTTATTTTCTAATTCTTTTTTTCGAAAATTTGAAAAAAAAATTCAAAAAATAATTATTGAAAAAAAAAATCGTAAAATGAAAAATAAAAATTTTTTAGAAAAAAATTAAAAAGAAATTCTAATTTTTTTAAAAAAAATTTCGAATGAAAATTTTTTTCGAATAAAAATTTTTTAGAAAAGTATTTGAATAAAAATATTTTTTAGAAAAAATATTTTTTTAGAAAAATTCAAATCTTAAAATATTCGAAAAATAAAAAATATTTCTAAAAAAAACTTTTAAAATTTTTTTTCTAAAAAATATTTTTATTCAAATATTTTTCTAAGAAAATTTTATTCGATTTTTTTTAAATTTAGATTTTTTTTAAATTTTTTCTTAAAGATTCTAAAAAAAATTATTTTTCGAATATTTTAAGATTTTTTTTCGATAATTATTTTTTGGAATTTTTTTTTTCAAAATTTTTTTCGAAAAAAAGAATTAGAAAATAAATTTTGAAAAAAAAGTTCTACAAAAAAAATTTCAAAAATTTTTTTTTGAGAAAAAAATTTCGAAACAATTTTATTTTTTGAAAGATTTTCAAAAAAAAATATTTTTTTGGAAAAAATTGAAAAAAAAAAGGTTTTTGTAAAAACGGACCAAAGGTGAAAGTTAACCCAAACCACAAACCACAAGGACCATTATTGTAACTTTTATAATTGAAAAAACGTTAAAAGATGACCGGTGAAAACAGACGCAAACCACAAGGGCTAATAATGTATGTTTTTTAAGTATTAACCTGCAAACTGGTCAAACAGATAAAAAATCGGTCAATATAGCGTATATTGTGCAAAATTTGAAAGTTTCTTAGCGATATAAGTAATATCTTTAGTAGGTTACGTATTTCGGTACTTTTGAGAAAGTATGTTACGTATCTACAAACTTAGTCCTAATAAATATTGTTTGGCCAAAATTTTGGAAGTAAGACCGGTTGTAATAAGGCCGAATGGGTCGGTCAGTCATGTGTTATCTCTCGGTCGGTTGCCTATTACTCGAGGTCGGAGAGCTCGATCAGTCGAGTAAAAAATGTGTGAGTTGATCATTTAAGTGACCTTTTCATTTCAAACCAAAAATCAAACCAAACAATCCTTTTGACCATTAATGCATTAAATAAAAAAAAAAAAAAAAAAAAAAAACTTTCAAAACTTAAACACCTTTTTCCCTATAAAATACCTAATTACTTTTTCATTTTTATACACACTTTCAAACACATTTTTTTATACACTTTACACATTTCATCTAAAACAAATGTCTTCCGATCTTTTTTTTCCATCCTCGGATGATAAAGATGAAGTTAGTAGCGAACTTGCTTTTTTACGAAGGATATTACTACGGTTATTGATTCGCCTCAAACGGTCAAATAATTATTGGTCAACCACTTATGAATGGTCAATTATAATAGTCAAACAGTTGAGGCAAATGCTTCCGTGGAATACAGTGTTTCCCCGGGTCATAATGTCCCAACGAGGTTGTGATGGTATTAAAAACGAATTTGTGATCGAGTGAATATGAACAGGAAAGGTATAAGTGTGTGTGTGAGTGATTACACTAGGGTTTTATAAAATAAAATAACTTAGATAAACTATTGGAACTGTTATGTGAAAGCTAGGTATATAAAACGTATAAACGTAAATCAAATTAAAAATCAGACGCGATTGCGTACTGAGAAAAAGGTGAGTTTTAAGAAAAATAAATTACAGGAGCTAAAAATGAAAATTCTATAAACTTAAACTTAAAAGAAAATTAAATTAAAAAGAAAGTTATTTTTTAGATTATTTTATTATTTATTATTAATTATTTAATTAAAAACTAATTAACTATTTAATTAAAACTAATTTATATCAAACTAAAAATGATAAACACTACAAATTAAACTAAAAACTTGTAAAAATAATTTCTAAAACTTAAAATGAACTTGAATAAAGTATAAAAAATAAAAATAAATATTTTTGTCTTTTTATGAGCTTTTTATTAATTAAAAACTATTTATCTTAAATATACTAATTAAACTATTTTAAATTACAAATAATACTAAATCAACTTAGAGAATTATGGAAAAATTTATAAAACTATTTTATGACTTATAAAAGCTATAAAAATATAAAAACTAGGTATTAACTTATAAAAATTAATTATGCTATTTATAACTTAATTATTGATTAATTATTAATAAAACTAATTTAAATTATAATTAAAACTAAAAGACAAAATAAAAATCTGAGAAAATTATTAAAAATACTTTAATATAAGAGGAAATTAATAAAAATATAAAATTACAAATTACTTAATAAAAATCTAAAAATGAAAATTAAAATTAAATTATATTAAATAGAAACTATCACTTATTTTTATGTTGTCTTTTCTGGATTTTTCTTTTACAAAACTAAATTATACCTAAAAATAGACAACTTTTGTAAAAACAATATTTTTATAACTTATTAATAAGCACTGTGGGGGCTTATTACCTCCACAATTGACCTTTGTTGACCAAAAATGGAAATAAGCTCAAATGAGCTTATGTGGGACCCACAATGGATAAATCTGATCTAAATGAGTAAGTTGGACTTGTCTAAGCTATAGTTTTCCAAATAAGCTCAGTAGATAAGCTGATAAGCAAAAATAAGCAATTCCAAAACTCAATTATAACACAGAATGGGGACAAACTTTTGATGCAAAACTGAGTGGGGTCTACAGGTGCACAGGTCAAACAAAAGGTCAACTCTAAGAGTCTGGTAGGAGGGGGGTTGTAAGAAACTAATTTGGAGGTGTGAGGCCCACTGAGGTGGTCACAAATCACCACCAAAGTGGTGGTGATGGACAGAGTCTGATGGAGCAGGGCAAGGTAGGTGTCTTTGAGAGTGAGTGGGGCCCAGGGTAAAAATCCTAAAAATATAAAACTAGTGGGATTCAAAAGTTGAGATGGGAGTCTATTACTACAACAAATTTCAGATTCTAAAACCTATTACACAAATCTACAAAAATCCCACTAGTTTGGTGAAAATCTGAGAATGACACTTTGACTATTTATGAAACTTGAACTAGTTTGACTTTTGTGAATTTAGATGTGATCCTACTGACTTAATATGATGTAATAAGTTATTTAGGAGTGAAATTATGCTAGATGACCAACTTATGAGCTACTGTAATGAAAATGGAACAAGCAATCCTTAACAGTGGACTGTGGAGATTAATCAAAGGGTGATTTGACTTTTAAACAAATAACATAGGATTTTTAGGCTATGACTGAGTTATTAGAACCTAAAGAAGATTAACTCATCCACAAATCAACAACAAAAATCAAAGCACAGTGGTTAAAGCCACTATGCCAAACACCTCATATATTTATGAATTGAAGGTTTATACTTAACTAAACTAGGATTAGACCTAACAATACCTAACTACTGATCTTCACCAATTTAATAACTAAATATAAAACTAATTAAGCAGTAAAATGTAGCTACTAATAATAAGGAAAGTTAAATGCAAAGATCAAACTTATTGACTTACAAGTGGTATGTGACTAAGATGATGGAACCAAGGACCAAGATTTATCCTAACAACCTTCCACAAGGTTTCTAATACCAGACCAATCCAAATTGCACCTTGCTCAGCTCTCTTCTTCCTAAAACACTATTTTTTTTTCTTTATATTTTCTTTGGGATTTTTGGTATTTTTCTAGTTCACTGAGTATTGCTAATTTATAGCTTCTAAAAGGTTAACAAGCTTTGTCAAGGCTTATATAAGCTCAGAGAAGCCACTAAAACACTTAATAACAACAAATTCAACAACTTGGTATTTTGGAAATTTAATGAAAATACATAAACTGGAATCAAACTTAAAACTTGAAATTGATTGTTATAAAAGTTCTTAAAGACACTGAGAATGATAAAAAAAAACAAGCTCTTAATTAAAGATTACAACTTGAAAATAAAGATTACACTACTACGATTAAGCTACACTAAAAACTAATCTAATACACTTCGTCTCTGCTTATTTTCTTCTTTATAGCAACTTCCAGGGTTTTGTGGGACCCACTATGACCTTTCCCACCACTCCTTAGCCATTGATTTAGTCTGATTGATCATAGCCGTTTAAAGCGTTTTTTCGCGCCAAAAGTCCAAGGGCCAGTTGGGGTTGCGTGGAGAGGTGTTCAAGGCATTAAATGTGCCTTGGAAGTTGTGGAGAGGTGGAGGGATAAGGTGGAATGAGTGGGGAGCAAGTTGGAGTGAAACAGGTGAGGTGGAGGAGTGGTATGTGAGTCTGTGTGGTGGTGGTGGTATTGGGAGGGAAAGGAGGCTGTGGTGGTTTGGTCAAACAAGGGGGTTGACCCCGTATTATTTAAGTGGTGGATTGGGCTGGGAGTCACATGGGCTTGGGTAAAAGAGTAGGGTGGGCTTTTAGTGTTGGGTTGGATTAGGTTTTAGGTAATAATAATAATAATAGGGTCCGGTTTGGTTTTAGGAATTACACAAGGACCAAAGTTGTAATTAGATGAAAGTTTGGGGGGCTGATGTGTGACTTTTCCAAAGTTTAATTAAGGACTAAACTTGCCATGATTGAATACCCCAAGGACAAATAATAATAATTTCTCATATTTAATATCCGGGGACCAAAATTGCCAATTCACCAAACTTCACACCAAGGACCATTCCTGCAAAATATTATTAATACAAGGACCAATATTGATTTTTCTCAAAGTTTTTAACATCCCAGGGACCATTTATGTCAATTTGCAAAGTATAGGGACTAAACTTGTAATTTTGTGAAACTTTGCACCAAAGGACTAAATATGTAACTTTATGATTAAAAAGGACATTTGGTGACTTTTTCAAGTTTTTAGAATAACCAGGGACTAGTTTTGCCAATTTATGAAACTTGAGGGACTGAAACTGCCAATTATGCAAACTTTGCACGTTTTTCATCTGTTTTTGCATATTTTGCATTTGAAACATATAAAACACACTTCTAAGATATTTTCAGTATTATGATGCATATTTGAGTGTTTTTGGATGTTTTGGCAGCTCAGATTAGTATAAAATGATGAGTGTTTAGACACTCATCAGTTATTTAAGCTTCATCTTCTTCAAACCCAAAAATCCCACGAAACCTGGTAGAAAGAGATTTTTACGGTGCTCATAATCGTCTAGTGGTGGCTTACTTCTCTGAAAATCCATCATATGACGAAGAAATATTTTGTACGTGGTTTCGAATGAGCCGAACGCTATTTACATGCATTGTTCGAGAAATAACTGACCATGATCTGTATTTTCAACAAACTAATGATTGTTCGGGAAGAGTTGACATTTCCCTTTTGCTTAAGTGTACATCTGCAATTCGTCAATTGGCATGCGAAGCCGTTTCTGATGCTCTAAACGAATATCTCCAAATGTGTGTGGAAACATATTATCATTCTCTCGAAGCTTTCTGTAAGGGTATTATGGAATTATATGGAAACGAGTTTTTGCGAAAACCTATATATAATGATATAGAAAAACTCTATGATTTTCATGAGCAAAAACATGGATTTCCTGAGATGATATGAAGCATTGATTGTACGAGTTGGCCGTGGGGTAATTGCCTAAATGCATTGCGTGCTCAATATTGTAGGGGTGACCACGGGTCAGATCCATTCATTTTATTAGAAGTGATTGCCTCCCAAGTTTTATGGATTTGTCATGCGTTCTTTGGTGTCTCCAGGGTGAACAACGACGTGAACATTATACGACAATCTCATCTTTTCAACGATCTCAAATCCGGGATAGCATCAGAGGTTCCATTTGTGGCTAACAACATGTCTTATAAAATGGGATATTATCTTACTCACGGGGTATATCCGGATTGGTATGTTCTTATGAAGTTTATTCACAGCCGGGGTCGAATAATACAAAGCGAATAAAGTATAAGAACGCACACGAAGCAACAAGGAAAGATGTGGAACGAGTGTTTGGTGTCCTAAAGAAAAAGTGGGCAGTAATAAAACATCCCGCATGGTCGATGAATCTAAGTTAAATAACATATATGATGTGCACGTGCATCATATTACATAATATGATTCTAAAAGATAAAGGGGTTGTAGTCAGTCTCGAATTTTGTTCAGATGAACAACATCATGATTATGATCCCGTACGAACGCATGAAGAAACGTTAGAAGTTTTTTAAGAGATACAAAACCAAACAATTCATCTAAGCTTTAAAGCCGATTTAACGGAACACATTTGGCATCGAACAAATGCACATTAATTTGTCACTAATATTTTTAATTTTATTTGAATTATTATGTAATTTTATTTTTTATTTTTATTTTGAATGAAGTTTTAATTTTATTGTAAAAAAAATGAATAAAACGCATATGTAGGTTGCTTTATTACACCAAGTAGGTTGCTGAAGTAGTCTATGAAAGAGAAAGCTGAGGTGGTAGAGAAGATGTATGTTGCTCTCCTTCATATTACAGTTAGTCCAAAGTAATACCGTATGCTATTTTTCCCCAATTTTACTAGTTTGTTCTTGATTGTCAATTTTCATTGCTACAACTGAAACCTAAGATTCTGTAATCTCAGTAAGCAACAACAATTTAGTAGATATATCTGTCCCTTTAATCCCATAAAGATTTTGGGGTAAAGTGCAAAAATGGTCCTTAACGTTCCACAAATTTGCAAAAACGGGACCGAGACAAAAAGTAGCGCAAAAAAGCCACCCACGTTCCAGATTTTCGCAAAATGGCCACTGAGAGCCCTTTTCCGTTAACTCCCGTTAGTTTTCCCGTCAGTCAAGGGTATAATCGCATGAAATGACAAATATACCCCTTTAACTTCAGATACAACCCTACCTCTTGCCGCCAAATCTTTACCAGTGCAATTTCCGCTTTAATTTCCCTCCTGTTTTGTGAGGTGTTTTTTTTTTTTTTTTTTTTTTTTTTTTTTTTTTTTTTTTTTTTTTTTTTTTTTTGTTAAAGGTGTATTTGTTGTTAATGTTATGGACTTACAATTGTAGGTGGTCAGATGGAAAATGTGAAAGTAGTAGAGGTAGATATGAAACAGAAGAACAGAGTGGCGGGAGTGATTCAGAGGATTTGGACTATAATCGAAATGATGATGAAGTGTTTGATGACGATGATCAGGTAAATGAAGATGTTCCCGTAAGTAAGTCTGATTTGCTATGCCATAAAGCTTGTGAAATTCAATCAGGTATACCTGTTTTTACCAAACATTATGCACTGATTAGAGAGTATGCCAAAGAGTTGGTTAATCAAAATCCAGGCACTACTGTTAGGATTGATGTACAGCTAGAACCAAATCCAGCTAGTTCAACAAGAACTTTTAAAAGGGTGTATGTGTGTTTGGGAGCTATGAAACAAGGTTTCAAAGCTTGTGGCAGAGAATTCTTAGGATTAGATGGATTCTCCATGTCAGGTCCTTTTCCAGGTCAATTACTAACAGCAGTTGGGGTTGATGCAAACAATGGGATTTATCCAGTAGCATATGCTGTAGTTGACGCACTAAATAAGGCAACTTGGTGTTGGTTTTTGAAACTACTAGGAGAGGATCTTGGAATAGAAACCAACTGCAAGTTCACTTTCATATCTGATAGGCAAAAGGTGCACATTTCTATTGTATAATTAATCATGTGTTTTATGCACAATGAGAACATGTAAAGTTTTAACACCATCCATAACCTTACCTGTTCACAGAGATTGATACAAGCTGTTGCTAGTGTGTTTCCAAATGCTGCACACAGGTTTTGTGTTAAGCATATTCATGAGGAAATGAAGTCACATTTGAAAGGATGTATTTACAAGGACATGCTTTGGAAGGCTGCAAGAGCCACAAGTGTTGTTGAATTCAACAAAGAGATGGATCATCTGAAGAATAACAATGCTGCAGCTTATGATTGGTTGCTGAAGATTCCAGCTGAACAATGGAGCCGATCACATTTTTCAGGTAATTCATTAAGTGGCAGTGGAAAAAAGCATACTGATAATTGATCATATATTAATACATAATGTGTGATTTGTTCAAAAGGCAAAGCCCTATGTGGACTACTCTTAAACAACATATGTGAGATGTTCTGTTGCCAGCTAAATGATGTGAGAGACAAATCCATCATCGTTTGTCTTGAATATATAAGGGAGTACTTGGTGAAGAGGATTGTGGTAGTTCAGCAAATAATAGAAAGGAGTGTTGGACAACTTACTCCTACTGTGCAAGCCATGGTTGATAGAAACAAAAAAGAAGCTACTGATTGTGTTGTTGAATGGATTCCAGCTTCGTTATATAAAGTATCTCTGCCTAACGAGGATCATTGTGTTGCTAACTTGGATAGGAAGGAGTGTGGTTGTAGGATGTGGGAGCTGACTGGAATACCATGTAAACATGCTGTGGCTGCAATAAACTATATGAATGAGGATGGAAAAGGAGTTGTTGTGCCTGAAGAGTGGGTTCATGCTGCTTACAGCCTAGAAACATGGGCGCGTACGTACTCATTCAAGATCAATGGGTGTTCAAGCCGCAGATACTGGCCAAGAATTGAGTCTACAACAGTCATAGTACCACCCAATCACAGACCTCAGGTTGACAGGCCAACTAAAAAAATGAAGTCAAATGATGAGCATGCACTTCCAACTTCTTCATGTGTTACCCACTGATCTTTGAACAATATGTTAAACGTTATTGTCTGTTGGATTCTATATTTGTAATCTTTGTTTAACTTGATTGTCTTTAGAACAATATGTTTGAACCCATTGCAGTTGGACTTTCAAAAGTCAAACTTGCAAAAAATGTTTATGTTTCTGAATGTAATGGATTCTATATTCTATGTTTGTTTGCATTATGTTTCCACCCATTGCATTTAGACTTTCAAAAGTTAAACTGCAAATGTTGAATTGCATAAAGTCAACTTTGGTCCACACATGAAGACTACACAATACTTGGCAATCTTTTATAAGCCCTTTTATTGGCAAACACATGAAGGCTACTAAATACGCATCTCTTAAAACACACACTTGCAAAACACAACTCCCTATTTCCTTAACCATGAACAACTCTGAATGTGATATTAATCTAAGGGTTGTCTGTAACTCGTATGTGCTAACTGAAGTAATGCTTGGCCCTTACCACACCGAGATTCTTCAAGACTTGCAGCAGGCACAGGATTTGGAGTACAAGTCCAAAAAAATTACTGAAAGGGTCGAACGTAGGGGGGATGTGATTGGTAGACTTCGAAACTGCTAACGTGCAAGAACTGCAAGGAGCAATACAAAGAAGCTTAGGAGGCTACAAACAATTGATAAGCGTTGGGCGAATGCACTGTTGATGATGTCCAGGCAAGTTAAGGACAAGATGTTTAAGAAGATTGAGTTTGTTGTAAAGATGAAATATCCATGAGGGGGTTGGTTGTTTTGAGATTAGTGATGGTTAATGAATGTAATGGATCTCATGATCCATATTTTGTATGAATAATGTCTTCACATATGTTTATACTTCGTTATTGTATTTGATAGGTATCACAAACATAAATAAGAAGCTGGCATTAATGAAACATTAAAACATAGACTAAACATACTGATTCAGTTTCTGGTTTGGAGATGCCCAAAACTACATCCTAGAAACACAGACTAAACATAATGATTCAGTTTGTGGTATGACAAACATAAACAAGAAGCTGACATTGAGTTGCATCTGCAGCACCCCCTGCACTTATGTTTCTACTTGTAATACCTAAACCAATGACACCACCACTTACTACCTCTGCCATTGCACAACTTGCCTGTTCAAGTATCACAACTCTATGCCTCCAACACTTAACATCCCCACAACAGATGAAGCATCTTTCGTCCAACACCTCTATCTTTGCACCACCCCCTCCTGTTTTGTTGCCACTTCTGATACCGAGACCAATTACACAACCACTTACTTTCTCTACCTGTGTATTATTACGACTCATTTTCTATCTCTTTAATTTTTGAGTTGCAGATTCTGCCATATGTATGTTTTTGATAAAGTTGGAAAGTAGACTTTACTATACTAGTTGGTTGGATAATTTACTGCATTTTTGTGTGGTAGGTCAAGGAGTATTCAATAAACCAAGTGAATTTCACCCGTTTGACTTTCACCTATTTGACTATCTAATGCTTTCTGCATAAGCTGCATAGGAAGTACCCATATATTTCAAAAATGAAACACAAACATAAAGAAATGAAAATCGAAACACAAACATATCAGTAACATAAACATAAAAACTTTCATTGATCATAGGAGTTCACAACCGTTACAAATTTCCAACAGATATCTAAACAAACACTTGTTTAGTAGTTTGAACCGCTGCCCTCCGCATTACCCCTTTTCTTCTTTTTCTTCCTTGTCCTTCTTCTCCTTTAGGTACTTGAACACCTTTTCAAAATTGGAAATCTTCTGTTCCAACTCATCAAACTTGGGTAAAATGGTATCCACAGGCTCTTGCTTCTCCTCCTCCTCCTCATCATCATCACTCAAAAGCGCTTCATAGTAGCCATCTTGTTTCCTTAGAGGATCAGAATCTTAGTTCTTAACTCCTTAGGTATCTTCCTATAAGAACCATACTCATCAATTGGTTCTCCGCCAAATGCATCAAGAAGTAAATCTTTTAGATAATAGGTTCTTAAAACTTTATCAAATTCCTCTTCCTCGGTACCAATGTAGATACTCTTCCCTTTTCCATTGTTTGCCATCGTCGGTTGTTTTGATCGTTGGGATTTTGTGTGTTATGGTTGAATAAGCGGGATAAACGTGGACTTTATAGTCCTATGCAATCGATTGGGTTGCCGAGTTACACACAAAAAGAGGGAAAGGTTAATCGCCAAGTGTGCCTCCAAAATTAAGTTTTGTAACTTTGCAAATTTGGTCATTGAAATAAAGTTGGGGTAGTCAAAGGCGGGAAGCGAGTGAAATGGCGATTATACCCTTGACTGACGGGAAAACTAACGGGAGTTAACGGAAAAGGGCTCTCAGTGGCCATTTTGCGAAAATCTGGAACGTGGGTGGCTTTTTTGCGCTACTTTTTGTCTCGGTCCCGTTTTTGCAAATTTGTGGAACGTTAAGGACCATTTTTGCACTTTACCCAAGATTTTGCTATTGTTGTGTATCTTGTTTTGTGTTAGTGCAGAGTAGATATTGCTATTGTTGTATATCTTGTCTTGATTTAGACCGTACTAGACTGGTCTCGAGTGGTGATGTACTTCACGCAGGTGAAATATTTGCTGCAAATAAAGAAAAGCTTGATCTATTCATAGACCTCCTTGATAATGAGTTGCGAGTGTCCGACGTGTATAAGTTAATACGCCTATCTTCATAGCGTATAAACATATATTTGAACTCAAGTTGTATGTTATTGTGTTATATTTTACCAACTTCTATTGATCTTTTAGAAAATAATTGTATGTATATAAACTACAGTTAGAACTATGATAAGTTAGGATATATAAAACAAGTAACATTTTATTATAATAATATTGCATTTAAACTATTCACAATCATATTTAATAAATCAAACAACACTTCTATCATCATTTATTTTCCTCTCTCTTACTTTTTTTTTTCTTCCAAACCAAATCTAAATCCAAATCCAATTCTAACCCCATTATAAACCAAACACACCCTAAGAGTATAGCCGTCAACGTTGACTATTTTGGGAAGTAATTAACATGCTATACAAATCAACCCCAACCAGAAATTGCTAACCGGAAATGATTAGGCACATGATTAATGGGAAACAATATTTCCAAGTTAAAAATCTCCCCATACCAAATAATGACATGTCGATACTTCTTCAGTCTTTTCAATCGTTAGTTTCTCCGCTAGGATAGATCATTAGGTGTATAAACTATCTTAATTTTCCACATCTTTCACCTTGCATTCGTCTTCCCTAAACCAACCCCAAATACCTTTCATCATACGCATTTCTACCAAATTACTTAACACTTATTCCCAATCCCGTTGTTTTTCTACTTCTTTTGACGAACTAGATGATTGATCTATGTGTTTTGTTGACGTGGTATGTTATTTCTGGTGGTGCTGCTGAGTGAAACTCTTAACTCTTATAAATACTTCTTCCATAATATCCCTCTTAGAAACAATTCTACCCATAATACTCTTAACTCTTATAAACTTTTCTCCCCCTAAGAATCATGCTGAGTTGGATAACTCTGAAGGAGTTTGTGGAAAACTATAAAGGGGTTGAATAGTTTTGATTTATTTTAATTTATTTTAATTATTTTTTTAAAGAAATATTAGATTCATTGCTTGATTTATAATGGTTCGGCACGAAGCTTCCTTCCTTGCCCTACTGCACTTCCCAAGTATCCAACTCGAGAGTTCACAAACACTATATCAACAAGCTCCCTTTCGGTGGAGAAAACCTTACAACGCCACATTACTTGTTTACCGATATTAAGCTAAATATAGGGTTTTTTTTTCCAGGAAAAACCAACCTTATCACTCAATGTATTTTGAAGCCTAAAATACTAACCAAACACTCTATGATGATAACTACACACGTTGGTGTATGATGGTGAAATATAATGACACAACAAAGAATATAAAGTTACACAACGATGTATATGATGACACAC
The DNA here is from genome assembly GCA_030686995.1 of Artemisia argyi. NCBI lineage: Eukaryota > Viridiplantae > Streptophyta > Magnoliopsida > Asterales > Asteraceae > Artemisia > Artemisia argyi. The sequence continues at coordinate 35,351,726 of CM060687.1, forward strand.
TAAACACTACAACACTTGGAATCTTGAATAACTTCTTGTGTTCTTCACTTGAGATCAAATTAAAAATGAATAGATCACTTTAAATGTGTTATGAGTCAAGTGGAATGTTCAAAGATTGTTTTATGAATACTAAAGAGTAAGTATGATAAAGAGAATTTGAAGAAAATTGCTTAGAATCATTAGTTATAAATGAAAGTTTAGGTCTTTATTTATAGAGTGCGTTTTGTCTAAAAAACGTCATCCGGCGGATCCGTAAAATACGGATCTGTCCGTATAAAATACGGATCCACATAGCGTATTCAGACACTCCTTTGTCACCGAGTTTTTCACTTATTTGTCCTTATTAATTAAAAAAAATCTTGATCTTCTAGAATTACATGGGGACAAAGGGATTAAATAAAAATCAGTTTTTATTTAATTTTTTACATAATTAAAATGTCTAGTTATTTTAATTAAATGTAATTTGTGTAAAACATTTGATTTAAATGTGTTTAAAAATGTTTTATGTATGTTTGAAAAATATTTATTTACTTGGCTCTTTGATCATTCGACTGACGTTATAATCACATTATTTATATCTGAAGCAACGATCTAGAGCGCGTATAAGTTGCATGAAAACATGGGACCAATTTGATATTTTTGGGCTCAGAACACTTTGATAGCTGACCCGCCAATTAGATAGGCTCTTTGACATATCATGAAATAACAAAACTTTAGTATTGTATGGTTAATCCTAATGTTTTGAAAACCGGAATGATCTGGTCGGTTTAACCGAAAATTGGACCGGCGAGTTTGACCCGTTAAACCGGAAAAACCTGGAAGAAACCGGGTTTAATCGAGGAAGAAAACATGTTTGATGTCCAATTCAATTTTAAAAACTTTGGTTAATCTAAGGTCTTGTTCTTTTTCCCTATATTTCTTTTTATCACTATTCGCTAAAGACAAAAGACTATAGTATTATGTCGTCTAAATATCTAAACATTATTTATCATAAAGAGAATATATTAGCTACATTTTCTTGTAGTTAATTGGCTACAATTTTGTAATACAAAATGTGGGTCACTGATTTTTCTTTGGGTCCTGATACTTTTCTGTGGGTCCCAGATTCATTGTTAGTGTAATTTTTATGAAGGATTATAGCCAATTGGGTACAAAAATTATAGTTAAGCAATCCCCTCACATATAGTTTTTTAGATTACATGTATTTACTATTTAGACCCCAACTAATTTATCGTCGTGTTGCTTTAAAAGTGTAAGGCCAATTCATTAACTAATGCTCTCTAATTAGATTTAAACATAAATTTGACTAAGCATAAAAATACTTGTTGAGAAAGAAATCAATGAACAACCTCAATAAGGTTCACATCAGAGACATTTCAAAGACGCAAAAATAACTTGAAGATATACTCTTTAGTTGATGTGAAGTCAACTGATATGTATAAAAACTAAAAGCTGAAGGACAAAGATTCATCAGTGATCGGCAATTCCCTGATGAGCCTATTAGCTCTCTAATATAACCAACAGAGCTTGGATCAAAATATCTCTTAGAAATTTAGTACGGAGTTACGGACTTTTCAAGATAGCAAATGAGCGAGATAAATTGTTTCCTCGAGGAAGTCAAAGACAAGTACAAGTTGGTGAAAAGCGCAATTACTTATTTATTTATTTATTTATTTTTATTATTTTTTAACTACAATTTTTATTCACCCACGGTCGTGTGAAAATTTTAAAAGCTTTTTATTTTCTAAAATCCTTTTTACGCTTCTCACGAATATTCGTGTTCTAACATTCTACCGTAATGAAATGTCGGTGCTATCTTATTTCATACTTGTTTATAAGTTCACTGATTACACCATATTTGGTAAATATAAGACACACATGCCTTACTACTTATTCTTGCGTAGTATTTTCTTGAACCAATATGCAGACATCTTTGGATATCTCTTTAGAGTTTTGAAATCCACATACACAATGCCAAATCTTGATGTGTAACCTAATCTCCATTCAAAGTTATCAAGCAACGACCATGCAAAGTATCCTATCACGTTTGCCCCTTCATCGACTGATTGCTTAAGTGCAGCCAAATAACTCTTGTAGTAATTGATCCTTGTCGTATCGTGTAAACCTTTAGAAAAGGTTATGTTACCCGGATCATCCATGCCTTAGTAAATTAAGAACTATAGTTAGATGTTTGTTGGCCATTGTAATTTGACACATATTGACATGCTGATTTGTAATTTGAGAAATGTTTTAGGTTTAGACTCATACCATTTTCAGCTAAAATAACAGTCGGATTTCCATAACGTTCTTTAATGTACATAACCGCTTTGTGAAGGCCCCATGGTACGTTGTAAAGCCAGTAAGAATATGCCCGTGGACCAATTGGTACGCCTTTGCGCTCATCTGTAGAGAAGGTGCACAAACACATAACAAATCCTTGCTCTTTGCGAGTATTTTTGTGTGTTAAAAAAAGAATACATAAAATTAGTTTTCTTACAAGCAAATCCTGCATTCCAATCCATCTGGTAGCCGAGGTGTTTTGGTGGATTCGTGCGTGGATTGTACATGTAAAAAGTAGTATATTGGTTTATCCCAATCAAATCGAAAGACCCTTTCACCATTTTCACCTCATCTATTGTGAATTTAGGTAGACGATCTTTAACAATGTTTTGCATCGTCTTTGGATATTCACCATACACAATAGGATGCAAAAACCTATATATATAAGAATATATAACAAACTTTCATAACAAATATTCATCGCATTTACTTTCAAAGAATGTAATTCTATCTTACCATCCAACATGAAAGTCCCGTGCTCTTTGAGCAGCAAAATTGTCGGCTTTTGATCTTGTGAGAGGTTCATACCAAACGAAGTCCAGCAATATTCCGATCCGTCCCTTTTGTTTAACCTGTATGATCAAAACATGAATTAAAATTGTCTTCTTTTACGTCCAGTGTAACCTACTCACTCATAGTCCTTTTTCAGTGTCCATGTTAATTTTCATTCTCGTTAGACATCATATTTCATGTTACCTTTAGATAGACGAAAAAGTAATAAGTACGTTACACTGCCAAATTTAGTATTTTGCGCTACATTTTTTATTATTTTATAACTAAACATGACGCAATTCAACTCATTCAAGTACATGTGTAAAATTGACACCTATATTCATTTTCTTGTTTGAAAATTGTTGCATCTTACTTGGTACTTTTGGCGATATCTTTGTACTGCTGCTGCATGACTTAAGATCAAATTATGGGCCACAATGTATGGTTCGGTTGCGGAATTTCCAGCTGTGCAATTTCCGTATGCCTTGGAACACCTCCCAGGAGCAAATAATCCATTGTCGTAACCAAGAGCTGCCACCACTCTAGGCTCGTTAAAGGTCATCCAGTTCTTTACTCTATCTCCAAATGTCTTGAAACAAAACTCCGCATAATCAGCAAAATCTTTCCTGTTATATATTACTCAAAAAATTAAAATTGTGTGATTTCATATGTTGGCTACTAGCTAATACATGCATGCTACTACTGTATAGTGTTCCAAAGGTAGTGTACGTACACAACGTCGTGGCTCAACCACCCAAGATATTTCTCTTCAAGAGCAAGTGGAAGGTCGTAGTGATTGAGATTGGCATAAGGGGTGATGCCTACAAAAACAATTAAAGCATCATAAATATGTACATTCATTTTTTGTAAAGAAGTTAATAATACCTTTTGGGTAAAAGGGTTACCCCCGGCAAAAGTTAATAGTACCTTTGTGAAGCATGTAGTCAATTAAACGGTTATAATAAGCGACCCCTTGTTTGTTAACTTTCCCTGTTCCCTCTACAAGGTGCAAATAAAGAGTTGACACAACGGATTGATTTTGATAAGAGGATGGATTGAAATGCTATAGTTTGATAATTACTTGGAAATATTCGACTCCATGAGATTGAGAATCGATAAGCATCGAAGTTGAGGTTAGCCATCATATCAATATCTTCCTGTATCCATCAAAAGCCAAAACGCTTTGTATTGTTGTCACACATACACAAGGTAATACTAATCTTACTATGAATTAAGGTTATAATGCCTAAAAGATGGCACCGCAAGCATAACAAGGATTTTTATGTGTCGGACCAATCATTAGATACGTTTCAAAGACATTGTAAACAGAGAGAGTGTTTGAAGGATGCTTAACTATGGGTATCAATTACATTCTTTCAAAGTTCAAACATATATGTATGGATGTACCCTTCCAATCCATACCCCGAAACCCAAGACCTCAAACCAAACACCCCCTTATTATGCAATAATTTTGATAAAAGATATGGGTCCATTCCTCCTTGGCCTATCACTAATAGTGTTAACTTTGGGTCCATTTTTGCCAATAAGTTTTGGGTCCATCGTGCGTAAGGAGTTGTCGAACTTCCCTACTCACCATTCTACCTTAAGACTTGTTTTTTTTTTTTTTTTTTTTTTTTTTTTTTTTTTTTTTTTTTTTTTTTTTTTTTTATTAAAAAAAACAGCTTCTCTAAAAATAAATTTATACAAGAACCAAAAATAAATAAATCACCTTGTATCGATGATATTGATCCACTGTAACTTCTCCTGTAGCATTGTTTGGTTCAACTCCTATATACATATTTCCAAATCAGACATATAGACAATCGAATATTATCACCTGTTTCTAATTGTCTGTTTGTTACACTTGCATATGCATGTGCTGATGTGCAGTAATTATTATACAATTAGTACCAGTTTACAAAAGCGGGTATGCAACAACCTTAAAATGATAGTAATATAAAATGTAAATCATGTTTACATGATCAGACAATTCTAACTTATTACATGGATGTTTTAATGTTTTTCAACCTGGATCTTTTCGCAACTTCAAATCTAAATATGTTGAAGACAATGTTTAGACTGACTTAATTGCCGCTAAGAAAAGTGTTCGTCCGATTTTGAATCATGACCATTTTATTACAAAGTCATATCCTAATTAAAGACCGGTCTTAAGGTTGCCACTTGTGAGGTTTAAACTTCAGTGTTTACCGGAGAATACCATTGTTATTTGACTATAGTTGGATCACTTTCCTTTTTTATATTGTTTACAGGGATCGCTCTACTCCGAGCTATTAGTATTTTTTATATAACCAGCTCGTGACATGGTATAAAACATCTAATGAATGAGATTCAAATATAAGTTTTACACTATAATGGATTACCAACAAATGCTGAAAAAAAAAAAAAAAAAAAAAAAAAAAAAAAAAAAAAAAAAAAAAAAAAAAAAAAAAAAAAGATACTAGTACCAGGAGTCTTGATGAATTCATCCCAAATGCTGGGTCCTCGTCCACCTTTGGAAGCCATGCCTTCCACTTGATAAGCCGAAGTTGCAGTTCCAAACACGAACCCCTTCGGAAAGCTTTTGCGGCTTACACTGGCTGCAGTGTGGGTGGTGGCACCCACAATCGCCGTGTAAACCAACAACGCTACTAATATTGAAAATAGTCTTCTCATGTTTTGTAAATCTCATGTGGTAGAATGGCTGACACTTGATATTTATGGTTAAAAAGGCATTGTCTTTGCTATATGAGCACGTGAAGTATGTTTGTTATTTTTTTATTTTTATTTTTTACAAAGTTAATACTTTCTAGCTAGTTTCATGTAAAAAAGACCATAAATTTGGTAACAGCCCCTGAAACACTGCCTGATTTTTTTAGAAAACATGTAATCTTTATGATTTCATGCGATAGGCATGTTTTAAAATTTTCATCGTTATAAATTTGCAACCTTTCATGCACAAACAGTCGAGCAAATATCATCTTGTAAATACTCTACATAGGTTATTCGGAAAATTTTAAACTCGACATGACCTTGTTACAAGAACGTTATAGGCACAGATTAAACATATGTTTTCTCTTAGATCCGCGCACATATTGTTTATGGCGCAGTGCATAAAAAAATATCGATATGCACATTAAAGGCTAGCGGCGCATCTTGTTGTTCGTTTGCTTTCCACCTTTAAATAAATTCAAACTTTAAAATGACAAAAAAATAAAATAAAAATAAGGGTAAAACTTTTTTTTTTTTTTTTTTTTTTTTGGTGAAAGGGTTTCCCCACCTAGCCCGTTACATGGGTAATAAAAGTGCACCGTAGTGCAACAAACCAAACAACATGAGAATGAAAAACCAAACTCATGCACAAGCTTACAATAAACTACTAACCGAATAGCCACTCCATCCCCATAGCTGGTATGAATAGGCCAAACAATTGCTTCCGTACACTTGAGTCTGAAATCCGACATTGAAGCCAATTCCAAATAGCCTTCACGGCTAACTTCCATAAAGACGAACAAAGAGTCAATACCTGTAGAAGATTTGTGACATGCATTCCATACATCCAAACACATGCACAAGACCAAGAGTATGCATGATCAGACCTCACCCATCCATCAACTCACGAACCAATCATCTAATAGATCTAGGGTAAAACAAACAATCAAAACCCTAAATCATAACGATCTAGGGCTAATATACATGAAACCCTAATAGCAATAAGGGTCTTGATAATAACAGTAGCTGAAACAAGTCGTGCCTCCAATCGAATTTATAAGAAGCAAGATTCGAAAACATTATTGGATAAATTAATCAAACAGATTAACCAATCCAAATCCCTAAAACAAAAAGTGATAGGGTTCCAATAGCAGCAAGACGTGTCGTCCCACCAAAAAAGTAAGCCACTAGATAAAGAGGGTGTCAATAGACAAAGCATTCCGCCCGTAATCCCATAAAATCCTCAAGAAAACTCAAAACGCAATTGTTTAAGCCCATAAGAACGATCATAGATAATAGATCTAGTAGTAATGAACAAGAGGAATCGAATTATTTGGAATGAACAGTCAGGCATTTGATGACGGCCGGAATCTCCTTTTTCCCGCCCAATGGAGAAAAAAACCCTATAAGGGTAAAACTTTTATATGAACATTTCGGTAAAAAGTTAGCAAAATTATCTTTCTGCAATCTAACAAATTTTATGATATAGTACATAAAATCAACTTACGATACATAAAGTAATTTAACACAATAACATCAAAATAGCACCAGCCAATGTACATGTTTAAAAAATGCTTGTTTCCATCAGAATATAGACAAACAAACACCTAGCAATCCTAACATTATTAAAGCTAATTTTGCCTGTTCGATATATAGGTTACTGCAAACAAGGATTGGTATTAACAAGATTGGCAACGGTCGCCGCATTGCAGGCGTGCCTGTTTATTTTGTCAAGATTGGCAACTGTACGTTACTGCATTGTAATGGCAACACTATAGATAGGTTACTACTAAGAGTTTAGGCCCTATAGTATTATACACACAGGAAAATTTGGAGTAAGTGTCACCGTATCGCTGGTGCTATTCATGTAGCTTTGATTTATTGCCACTGGGGGCTGCATCAGTCTCACTCTTGTGCATATTTGAACAGTTCTCTACAGTAGGAAGGAGGTCGGGTGATTTCTTTCCATTTGGGGCTGCATTGAAACAGATGTGTAGTTCCTTCTAAAGCTGTGAGATCGGGTGGCAGTTTGCATGGGTTTTTATCTTCTAATGGCTGCATAAGCTGGTTACAGTTTATGACCATCGAGTCTGCTTCTTCGCTGAAACACGTCAGCATTATTGTATTAATGTGGTTTTACACTAAAATCGAACGCCAGAAACATTTAGTATAACTGAAAAAACCAACTTTATTTTCTGTATAGTAATCTGAAATGTAAAAATAGACTGGCACATTTCCTGTGTTACGCTTGAAAAGTTCTTTCCATGCTGATTTTTTGAGTCGCTCGATCTGAGCATCTGCATTTTTCGTGTTCCGATATCTGAAGCAGGTTCCTTATTTTCAAACCTGATAAAGGGAAACGTAAGCAAGCATACTAAAACATAAAAACATGTGCTTATATAGTGAAATGATATTGCCTATCTCTCTCTCTTTCAGTACTATAACCATATATACAAACCAACTCTATCTACATGTTTTCGTTGGAATTGCAACTGTTGTGTTGTCGGTTCTCATGAAAGTCCACTAACCTTGATTGTTCAGGTCATTCGATTGGTTGTTGACAACAACTGCTTTCAAAACTGCTGATGTTTGCTGTTGTGTATCGGTGATAATGCCACGCTCCTAAGATTCAGTACAATCCTACATGTTTTTTTGTTGTGGTATTAATAGTTATTTTAATTTTATTCGCTTCACACATTGCATATGAGTAAAGTGCATCCGATGATAGCAGAATGAGAGAACTATAATTTTTGACTAACCCATTGAGTGACCAAACATATGAGCTTTCCTCCGACCCAAATGGTCCATTACCGCTACTGCATCTTTAGATGTGATCGCAAGTCTGCATCCACAAAATAGATTGCATCACCATTTGTTTACAAATTTTAAGTTTAATTTCTATCATTTACCCGGTATAGTGTCTATAGTGTCTATAGTCATTCATGATTTTACTTATCACATACCAAATAAGCACATCAGTTCAATACCACGCTTACCGCAATCAAAACTACACGTCTATTTAGCAAGTTATAACCGAATGCCATTTTCTTTGAAGTTAACCATTATCGTGGCCCGAGTAAAAATTAAATAGACAATGCAATAAAAGGAATGCCACACATTTTATGAATGGCAGCAGCCCATACTGAACTGCTATGGTCACATGTGCATAAAAAAATATATAATGTAATGAACATTTTACCACCTGTTCCATTTTTATCCATGTAAGATGGATCATTTTATGGTTATAGTTTTATTGGCAAAAATTAAATGGGCAATCAGTATTAGTACATGTCAAGTATTCGTCTTAAACGCATCTGGCTGCGAACCTGAATCTGTAATTGATGTTACTGTAGTCGCGGCAGGACTTTTTTCAGCATCCGCGACCGCAACACGCAACTTTTTTCTGTTCATACCATGTTCAATTGCAGCCATGAAGATATGAATGTCTTGTAAATAAACATGTAATAGTGGAAAAGTGAAAGTCATGTTAATAATTCGACATTATTACCTGCAATCTCCGTACCTATTTGTCGATAGTAGGTACTACCTGCTCTCACGATTCATCTACAATTGCATCAATATGAACGTTGATAGTTTCCAAATTTTCAGCAAGCCCAAAATCTGGTTCCATTCTAGAAAGCCAAAAAACAGTGGTCGTATTGATCGCTTTCTAAATGCAAGAAATGAGTAGTGGCTTTAAAAAAAAGGAAAAAAAAATGAAAATAATCTCTGTAAACTATGACCACGTTTAATAAGAAAATGTTATTATAGCTTCATAAAATCCATTATAGTTCAGCTACAAGACTTCGTACCCCTTGTTTTGATAACCACATGTTCAATAAGCCGCGCCTTCGCTTACGAAGGGTACCCGAGAACTATTGACTACTCTGCCATAGTTTTATGGGTGTTGAATCTATTTTTATTTGCATAATTGTTGCTTTGCATGTATATGTGTCTTGTTCTCTTCACATATTTTTTGTAGCCAAGATTTCCATAGCTCGTTCCCTTGGTGCTCTCAAATGAGGGGGAGCTTACATCAAGGGGGAGCATTCTACCCGTTTAACTTCTTCTATGAAGCTTACTCGGTTTAACCTTTTTGATTTTATGAAAAGGGGGAGAAGAGAATAGTAAACTCTAAAATACTTGTCTAAAAATAAATTTTAGATCTATTGAGTTAAGGTTTTGTAATAATCAAAAAGGGAAAGATTGTTGATATAAATAATGCCTAAAAACATTACTAACATATTATCAATACCTCTATGTTTTAATTATTACAAAACATAAACTCAATGAACTAAAATTTATGATATAAACAAGTATTTGGTAATTAACATTCTCTTTACATCCAAATCACATAAGGTATGAATAAACAAAGTGTTTTGTGCAATTTATGATCAAATGGATATTTAATTAATTATTACAAAGTTTATTTAATTATATAAACATATTATATATTTTTGAAAAACACTTTTGGTAATAAAGAAAAATGTTTTATTCATACTAAATATATGAATTCAAATTTTTAACCAAAATCAGTTAGTTTTTCACGAAATAAACTTTCCCCACTAAAAGACAAAAATTTTGGCCGTTACAGCTGGGCGGCCCCCTTAATTATAAGGGGCGGTCCCCTTAATTTTAAGGGGGCCGACCATGATTTAAGGGGACCGGCACGCTCCAGTTGTCAGAATTTGTAGCCTATAAATACCACCTTAAATCTTGAATTTTTCTCACCTTTTGCACTCCTAAACTTTCTGTTCTAGATCTCCATTTCCATTCTCTTAATCCTTTGATCATACATTCATAAATCTTTGTTTCAAAGTGATCCAAACATTATTCTTTCAAGTGCAAGAGAAGAATACTTCTATCCTTAAGACAAGAAGTATTACAACTTGTTGTAATCTCCACATCTAAGTTGTTAGAGCATCATCATTGTATTTATCTCTTTGTGAAATTAGTTGTGAATATTTGATAGAAGATAGTTTAGCTAGGTATATATATAGTGTGATTGGTTAGTAGTTAGTTGTGAAGAAGAAGAGTTAGGAAGTAGATTGGTGTGAAGAAAATTGATGTGAAGAAGATTGATGTGAAGAAGATAGGTGTGAAGAAGATTGGTGTGAAGTAGATAGGTGTGAAGTTGTGTTGTGATTAAGTAGTGAATAGGTGTGAAGTAGTTGTGTAGAAGGTGTGGATAAGTTGTGGTGTGTACATTGGTGTGTAAGGTTTTTTCCGCCATAAGGGAGCTTGTTGACATAGTGAAGAAAACTCTCGAGTTAGGTGCTCGGGGAGTGGAGTAGGGCAAGGAAGGTGACCTTGTAACCGAACCACTATAAATCTCTTGTCTCGCGGTTCGATCTTTCCAACTCTCATCTATTTCTTTACTTACATTATTATTGCTTTATCGTACATATTTAGTGTTGTTCATATTGTGCATGACTTGATATCATATAGCATCGAATCTAAATTTTTGAAAACAAAGAAAACTTTCAAATAATCTTTTGTAACAAATTAAAAAGAAGTAAAACTATTCAACCCCACCCCCCCCCCCCTTCTAGTTTTCCACACAATCCAACATCATGTTAGCCTGGAAAAAAATAAAATAAATAAATAAAAAAAAAAAAAAAAAAAAAAAAAAAAAAAAACAGGTAACACATATCAACAATCTTACAAACCTACTAAACAAATCAAGAATGTTTTTTTTTTTAATGATGAAACAATCTATAAGTATAAACATACACAGTTTCTTGACACAATCAGAAAATTAAAAAGATTAAAACAGACCTGAATCAAAACCAATCAAGAATTGCAATAACTATTTATGAATAATCAAAACCTGATCACCTCTTTTTTTTTTTTTCTTTTTTTTTTTTTTTTTCATTAATCGTCTTTTTCATCTAAACCCACTGTGGCAATGGATAAGAAGTGTGTGGGTGGGTGGAAGATACGATAACTTATCTAGTTTTTTTTTTTTTTTTTACCTGGAAAGAGGCAAGAGATGGATTAAAAAAGCCCAACAATTGGCCCACAAATTTGGCGGGAAAACGGGGTGCCAAAACGGCACCGTTTATAGTCTGATTTAATATAAACTTTAATAATGTATTATTGAGCGTCTTTAATCTGTTCACAGCCACGGGCTGATATTAGTCTGGGCCCAAAGAAATCATGATACAAAGCTGGCCCAAATCCAAAGCTGAAAAATTCATGCCCATAAGCCCATTTGATGTTTTAAGGATCTCACATGCAATAGTGATTAAACATTCCAGGTTATTAGTACGACTATATGTCAAGGTTTTAGAACGTTATATATAATTTATTCTAGATTATTGAACGTAATTTTGAATACCTTTTGATGGAGCAAATTAATATAGTATTTGGATGAGAGCAAACTGAACATGGTTGTATACATATCAGAAAGAAAATATAACTGTACTTGAATCATTGGTATTCATCGATCGTTTTGGTTTTAAGAGAAGTAAGGTGGCAGTATGTGGCATCGGAATTCATATGAGAGTAATGTTCCCAACCAAAGGTTGTTTATTTAAGTCTCGTTAGGAACAGTGTGTGATTGTGTGAGAATGTATATAGTAAAGCTGGGCACGTGATCGAGTTTGCCTCTTAAAAAAAGAATTGTTAATCATGAAAGCACCAAATGAATTGAACCGGATATACAAGAACAGGATACGAAAGAAATGGATAAAGACTCGAGCTGAATTGGTTAGAGATGAAAATGAGCAATCATAAAAGAAATGAAAATACAAAGGACACAAAATGGTACCGAGTATAAGCCTATACTGTTTGCTAACAACGTCTAATTGAAAATGAATTAACAACAATATTTATTACCAGATTGATTCCAAACCTTCCCCGTATGAGCTTAACAAGTTTAGCTACGACAATGAGGAAGATCTATTGAAAGCACGAGGTGCCTTAGTTTATTAATTTAAGGAGCAAGGATAGAATTAGCCATTTTGGTATGCTCTTCGTCCGATTCTTACGTTCATACATATATCAAAAAGAAAGAAAGTATGGAGCTGTAGATTGGACAAATGTACAAGCAAAGCGCGCAAGAGGTACAACTGATCCGTGATCTGGAGGTTTATCTGTGATTGAGAATCTTAATTATTTTTCCATCAAGCAGCCACTCTAACCTCCTGAAAAGGGAGGGCTTCTTGGTTTTAGTTTGTGTGGCGGTGGGTTCAAACCCCGTGAATTAGTCGACCAAAAGGCCGGAAACCATGCTTACCCAAAAAAAAAAAAAAAAAAAAAAAAAAAAAAACAAAAACATTTCCCATCAAACGAAACAATGCGAGTTTCTATTGAGTGTTAATTTATTAAATCAGGATACATGCTATATATCGTGTTTATTGTTCTAAATTACATGCATACATTCGATTTGGGTCTTATGTATTATCGTGTTCTTGATCTTGAGGTTGTTAAAACATGTTATGGCCAACGTATTGTGTTTGGAGTTTCTTTCACAACAATATTTTAGTTTGTTCTTGACACTTTTATACAGAGATCATCAGAGGCATTAACTCAATAAGTTTGCTCTTGACACTTTATTTTGGGGACTTTCTGTATGGATAGTTCATCTTAAGAATTGAAAATGGAAATATTGGAACACGTAACATACCTTTTTAACAAAGGTTTTGTTGGTCATTGATCAATAACTTAACTTATAAAAGTGCTAAAGTATTTTCATCTGCCATTGCTATAGATTGTAAATTTTAGAATTGATTCCCCTTTCACAGTTAATTAGAATAAGCAAGTAAACGCTTTTACCAGCCAAATGTGTAAGGATTCGTGGGGCTGTAGTAGTTTTGCTAGATGCATGATTGAAGTAAAGTCGGAAGAGGTGCTTCGGGATAGCCTCACTGTTGAGATACCTTTACTTGATGGTACGGGGTCGACTATTGAGAAGATTCGGGTTGAATATGAGTGGAAACCACCACGGTGTGATAAGTGTAAGGTTTTTGGTCATACTCTTATTGATTGTCCTCAAGTTGTTGTGCCTTCTGTTCAGATGCCTATTAATGATGGTTTCAAGACTGTCAGTAACAAGAAGAAAGGAAAGCAAGGGGCTCAAACACTTTCGCGTCAAGGAGGGTTTACTATACCAGTTGTGGGTAAGCAGTTTCAGTATCGACCCAAAAAGACCTCTACGGAACCTAAGAAAGTGGATGGCAATAAAGAGAATGTTTCTGGTATGGCTAGTTCAAGTGGATCGAAAACTGTTGATGTCACTAAGAAGATTGCTTCTGATGTGGCTAGTATAAGTGGAATGAATATCACTACATCCAATCAGTTTGATGTGCTTAATATGGATGATACGGATGGTTTTGGTATTCCTACTAATGACACCAATAAGGATATGGATGCTGGCCGTACAATGGAAGCTAATGAGGATGAGTCGATTAAGACTGGTACTACATCACAAGAACCGCTTGTGAGTGATTCAATGGCAACAAAGGAAGTTGGTTCTACTCTTATAGTTGAGAAAATTGGTAAGCTTGAAAAGCTACTTATTGATGGGAAAGCTACTCTTGTGGATGATGATGGTCATCCTATTCCGTCTACCTCTTTCACTAAGAGAGCTAACCCATTTTCAAAGGTGGGTGAGGTTTTGGTTTCTGATAGTGATGATGATGAGGTTCTTAACACGTTCGACGAATCAGCAAATCTTTTTGGTGGTGGTCATGAGCGTGAAGATGAGTTTGATGACTATGATGATTATTCGAAGCAAATTTATGATCTTTCAGTGAATTTAGATGCTCTTAATGCCATTTATGGCTTTAATCTCCAAGGTCGTAGGAAGTAGTTTATATTTTTGTCAGAGTTTCTTAATATCATGTGGTTAGTGGTTTTCTTTCGTGTTTAGAAAATAGGAAGTATCTTGTTATGTAAGCTTTTCGCCTATGTAACGGGCTGAGATATGTGATTCACCAATATCCGTTGTACTTAAATGCTTTTTGGAGTAATATATTTACCAGGTCGTTGACCTTTTACCCAAAAAAGAATAAGCAAGTAAACGGATGAGCTTTAAACGGGGAATTTTCTGTCTGTTTCTCGCAATTTCTTTGGCCGCCTTAGAGCACTGGGTACAGTGGTGCCGTCGTTCTGGTGCCGTGGGAATTTTTTGCTGCCACGTCAGCAAAAAGCTCCACGGCACCAGAAATCCCACGGCACCACATTTCAGGGGTATTCGTTGGCACCAGAATTTCTGGTGCCGTCGGCTAATTTTTTTTTCTTCTTTTACTTAAATTAAAAAATATACAATATAAACTAAATAAACTTCATTAATATTAAAAACAAACATTATATATAAAAAAAACACACACTACGTTAAAAGGAAAAAAATACAAACTAATTATTCAAGTTCAATAAATGCTCAACAAGGTCTTGTCGAAGGTCGTCGTGAACTTTTCGATCTCGAAGTTCTTTATTTTTTCTAATATGTAAATCACATCTTTCGATCAAAGTTTCTGGCATGTTCGGGCGTGGATCGACGAATGTGTCTCTTAAATTCACTTCGAATCCTTCGTCTTCCAATATCATGTTGTGTAACATTATACAACAATACATGATTAGTTTCAAAGTGTTGACTTGCAAAGCACGTGCGGGTTGTCGTATAATCCCTCACCGACCTTGTAGGACTCCGAAAGCTCGTTCAATATCTTTTCTAGCACTTTCTTGAACCATTTTGAAGTTCAATATCTTTTCCGACCTTGCAACAGTAAACGTTTTCACAAACACGGACCATGTTGGATAAATGCCATCGGCTAAATAGTAACATTTGTTATATGTATGTCCGTTTACTTCAAACAGACATTCTGGAGCTAAACCGGCAAGTTCATCATCAAATACAGGGGAACCATATAACACATTAAGATCATTATTTGCACCTGGAACCCCAAAATATGCATGCCAAATCCATAATCTTTTATCTGCAACCGCTTCCAACATAATAGTTGGGTATTTATGATCACGTCTTTTGAATTGAGCTTGTAAGGCCTTTGGACAATTTTTCCAATCCCAATGCATACAATCTATACTCCCGAGCATTCCTGGGAGGTGATGTTTTTCTTCATGTAATGCATGTATTTTTTCAATGTCATCTGAATTGGGCTTTCTAAGATACTTTTCATTGTACAAAACATGTATGCATTTAATTAGTAAAGTAATCTAAACATTGTCGTGAACAACGTTCACCAATTTGCAAGTACTCATCAAATGCATCAGGAGCAGTGCCGTACGCCAATTGGCGTATGGCGGATGTGCACTTCAAAACAGCACCAATACTTAAACGACCGGTAGCATCGTAGCGTTGGTGAAAGAAACTAAAGTACTTGGGAAGAGGCTGAACATCATAAGTTAATATATCGTTGAGAATTTTATTAAAAAGTCTAGAGCTCATACGATACCTTCGCCTAAATTTATCTTCCGGATATTTAGGATCATTCTCGGCGTTGCCAAAATAGTCATCGAGTAAACGTTGTTCCGCCTCTTCTCGTTCACGAGGTATGTATGCCCTCGTTTTCTTTTCACCCGATCTCGATCCTTCGGCTTCTTCATACAAAGATACATATTGCTCATACGCCATGTAACTTTGAAGATAGCGTTCTCGATCATTAAAAAAAACATCATATGGATCGAAATTATGATCGTTGAGAATTGTTTGGTTAGGATTGGTTGGATTCATGATTGAAAATACTAAAACATATAATAAATTGGAAGTGTGTTTGAAGTATGGAGTAATAAGGGGTATTTATAAGGGTTTTTTTTTTTTTTTTTTTTTTTTTTTTTTTTGGAAACATCACAAACGGCTATATAGCCGTTGGGTACCTTGGGCAAAATTCAAAAAAACAATGCAACACAAACGGTCCAAAAGAAAAAAAGAAAAAAAAAATATATGCGACGGCGTGGAGCGATGGCTGCGGCGCGAACACCGACGGCGCCACCACCGGTACGGTGCGCCGTCGGTTTTTTCTGGCTGGTGGAATGGCGCCAAGCGAAAACGCTACAGTACCCCTTGCTCTTAACATTTAGCTAGTAAAGTTTGAACCATAGACATTTTGTGAGGACATCAACTGGCTGACCACTAGATTATTTTGGTGGTGGTTTTTTCACAGTTAATTAGAATATGATCTGTCTATCTCTAGATCTGACCTATCAATAAGATCCTCACACTATTAGTTTATATTATGACACTTTTGTATTTATTAAAGATAAAGAAAGACATTATATAAACAACGAGTTCCGTGAGTTAGTAAAGAAATGCAATGATTCCTTTGTTAGCAGATAAAGTTTTTAATTACAGCTTGTTAGTTGAGTTGTGGAATCATTTTTATGTCTCATAGGTGTCAACATCGGGTATCCATAAAACCTAAAACATAGACAAATTTTAGTTAAGCGAAAACATATAATTAGCTTCAGCCATCAATACTTTTGTTTCCTTTATATTAATAAAATAACAGATAAACACACTTGAGCACACGAAACCCTGTCGTGAAGCCCAAATACCCATACTCTACAACAGTATGATTCATGCCTTATCGATAATTTAGGAGTTATGAGTTGAAACAACGATAATATTCTTACATCCATTGGACTAATTGACTTTCTATAGTTAGTAACCAATCATTGTTGTAAAATAAATGTACCATTATTTTTTAATAGCTGGTTTATAAGACTTCCCCCGGTAGTAAAATATTTGTTTGATAGAGCCTTCCGAAGGTAATTTCTTGACTTTGAAATGAATCTAAATATATTGTGTTTCATTTCTGTCAATTTTGACATAGAATATGTTGGATGACTAGATCTAAGGAATAAACAAGTATATATAGTTTGATACCATGTAAAACAGTAAAAGAGTAATATTATTGATCGTGTGTTTTCCGATTACATAATAAAGATTGCATATCTATTTATAATAAACACATAGCTTTGTCAACATACAATTTTAACCCTAAACCTAATGTACCTTAAGCTTACGATTAGCTAGGTTTGAGCCAACTAATTAACCTAGTAATCTAACGACAACATGTTAATATGCATTGTTTTTCATATTTTACACCATTTTTAATATTCGCATATTTTTTTCCCCCTCAAAATCTGTTCGAGAAAAACTAGGCTCATATGTTATTGCGAATTTACATAAAAGCTAATTTTTTTTCTCATTCATTTGCTACTTTGTTTGCATTAAAAAAAGCATATATAATATCGATTGTTCATCAAGACATCTTGCATAATGTTTATATTTGCCTTTTCTCTTATTTATCGGCAAAAGTAGTTTTTGATAATTCTTTCACGCATAACGTTGTCTACTCAGCTACGTATACATATGTATCATGTATGTAAGATATTTTTATTTTATTTTTATTTTTATTATTTTTTTTGACAAAGAGTTTTCTCGGTAAATGTATTACTTCAAAAAATCGTTTAAGTACAAAGGATATGAGTGAAATCATATGTTTCAGCCTATTACATAGGCGGTAAAGATTGCACAATAAGACACTTCTCTCATTACAAAAAGCGCAAACGACCACCAACTAGAGTACATTTGACTCAATAACCAAATATAAACTAACGTCTAGATTTATGACGAATCTTTATATCAAATACATCACGGAATGCCAGATGAGCTTCAGAAAGCTCCTCGCGTTCTTCATCATCATAAGGATCGTCATCATAGGGATCATCACCGTAACTTTTCTTCCAACACTCATATAAGATCTTTCCCCCACTTCCGCTTCTACCTCCTCCATTAGAAGAACTAGGAAACGTAGATAATTTAGATGCCAAAAAACTAGCCGTTTCATTAGCATCTTCAATCACCTCACAATCACTTTTATGTCCAACCAATTTAGCTTCCTTATTGCGACTTGTATCCAAATCAGCCCCATCATTATCTGAACTACCTATACCACTAGGATCATCACCCATGTCATTTCCAACCATATTAAGAACATCAAACAGATTTGGTATCACAATATTCGCCTTTCTCGAACTAGCCACTTCTGAGATCTTAGTCTTACCAACATTGGTACTACCCGACTTCTTCAACACAGGTTTGTAAACCTGTTTCTTTGGCTTAGTAAGGCTGAATTTCGACTCTTTACCAAATTCAATGCCACGAAACGCCTTTCTAGAAGGAGCATGAAAACCATCATTATTATTTTTTTTTTATTTTTTTTTTTAATTAGCAATTACTAGTACATGTTTAGGACATAGGTTTTCATCATGGCCAAACACCATACAAACACCACACCTAGGTGGTTTCCACTCATACTCCATACAAAGAGTATGCAACAATTCCCCATTAGCCTCCCAACACGGAATATCAATGACAATCTTGTCCTTTGAGTTCCCAATCATCCTTTATGTCAATGAAGACACGAGCATAATCAAAAGAACCTCACAATTGCATACACATAGTACTTGTGTACGCCTCGAGCATGATCGGAGTACCTAGATTAGTAGCCATGGCACTCAACCTGTCCTCTGTAACGAATCAATAAGTATTTATGAAGTTTAAACCAGACATGAATATAACCCAAATCATCTTTTACCAAACTTGTTATAGGAGACCACTTCTTCAAAATAATGAGAATTAAGTAACTAAACCAAGGTCCATTCTTAAACACACCATTTAATCCATCAACTGACGAAAATTTAAATAAAAACAACCCCTTTGAGTTCATCATAACATGAGCTAAACCATACTTCTTCCATGCATTCTTAAAGTAGTTCTCCACAACGGGAAATGCAACTCTTTTACCAATAGAATACCCGAATAAGCTGTTTTCAAACCTAGAATTAACGTCCAAGACTAAAGATAAAGCAATATGTGCCACAACCTTTACGTTAAGAGGTTTACCCATATCAAGTGTGTGAAAATTAGCGTTTTGAGTAGTTGTACCAGCACCAACCTTACTTGCAAATGAAGCCGGGGAAACAAGAACCGATTCTTCTACCCCTCTTACACCCTTATTAACCTCAAAAGGTACCACCTTAGGCATCTCAAAATTCAGCGCCTTAATCCTAGACACCGAATTGGTATGATCCACAAGCAAGACATGATCATACGTGTGTTTCAGTGTGCTCGCACCAGTAGGGCTTTTAGCATTGTCACTTCCACCTGGACTTGGAACGTTATCAACATTAGGTTTTTAGTGGTAACCCACCCTCATCCACAAACACAAGATTTTCATTCAGTAATTACTTTTCGAATTCATGAAATTTTTCAACAAGATTACGATCTCTCTTTACCCCCATCCTTACAAATGAATCACCTAAAGACGCCTCTCAAACCAGCAAGATTTAATTTGAACCAGTAAAAAAAACCCTAATTTGAAACCAGTAATACAAGATAAAAGCGTTCAGCAACAACCCTTAATTAGAAGTAACATTAAATGTGTTGCAATTTCAGTACATACAAAACTCAAGAGCAATAAAAGATCAATCGAATGAAGGAAACCCTAGAAACCCTAATCATAAAAACCAATTAGAGCTTTAGGGTTTATCATTATCAGCAACACGAATGATCTATAACCTAGTGATTAACAAACGAAATATAGTGATCTGAATGAAACAAACCCAAATTCGTTTGAAACTCTAATCAGCCAAGAACTAATCTAGCGATTAAAGCTTGATAGACAAGATATTAGAAACAAGTTAGAGCAGGAACAAACATGCAATAACAAACTCTGATGATGACTATGGAAGAAAAACTGGTAGGATTTCTAGCCGGTTAGGGTTTAGTGCTTTTTCCCAAAATCGCCATCTAAAATAGAGAGAACCTTTTTTTTTTTTTTTTTTTTTTTTTTTTTTTTTTTTTTGCTTAAACTTGAAAATAATTTTTTTAAATGCTCATGTAATTCTTTCATTTTGAATTTTACTAAATTTGTTGTTACATAAAAGAAATTAATCGTGAGTAAGAAATAGAAAAACTTAACTCAAATGTTGAATAAAAAAAACTTAACATTTTTATAGCAACTAAGTATATATCATAATATAAAAACTGCAAATTTATTTTACATGTCTTAAACATGATTTGAGCTCACAACTTTTTGAAGATACAAAATTCTCACATGATTGTCATTGGGTTTTAAACTTTATTTTGATGTCATAAATTCCTATCGAAGACAAGAAAACAAATATATCTACCTCACTTTTTAAACTTCAAAAAAATAAAAAAATAAAAAAAAAGCTTACTTTCATCAATTTCCTCTATAATAAAAGACCTCTAAAAGATGATAGAGTGCAATAAATTATATGAGTTTGTCTAACAATTGCCTTTAAGGCAAGACTTTGATTGAAATGATTATCCTAAATTTTAAGTTCAATTAATATGTATTAGAGGCATCTTTAAATTAAAAAAGAAAGTTTTGATTTAATTAATACATAAAAATCATCGTGAATTTATTAGAAAAGATTATGTCTTCCACAATAGAATCCGATAAGTTAGATTTTAACCAATGCCTTATAAAAAAACACTCGTTAGACAAACCCAAATCATAAAATTGCAACTAGTACGTTTTCACTTTTTCACCAAAAATGTCATTCGACATACTTTTATTTAATGGTTTGTCTAACAATGCTCTCAAGACGCTAATTTAGATGATCAATTTTAAGTTTATTAAATTGAAAATCTGAACTAATTAAAGTAATTTATAAGTTAAATTAATGTGTATTAAATATCTTTTTCTGATTTAGAAGAAATTCATGGTAAATTAGTACATAACCAATGTTTTGAGAACACCTGGAAGACAAGACAAACTCTTCTTTTAATAGCTTTTAATTCTGCTAAAGCTCGAAGTTAAATAACCCTTGAATAAAAAATCATCAAGAGTGGCTTGCATGAGCTGTCAATATTCTAACCGTCGATTAGGTACACCAAATAAGATTCGTCCATGGACGTTGACACGGGAATGATGTTAGAATAAGTTATCTATACTCTTAACATTTTGTCCTTATTTAGATGTCTTCATCTCTACAACTAATTCCAGAAAACAATGTTTGATGAGTACTATTGCTATCATAGTAGTTTTACGAGTATATACAAATGCAACGAGTTACTACAAACGGAACTTTGTGGTTTCAAAGTAATTGGCGTCTAAGTTATACTATACACGTCTTTGTTGTTGTTTTAAGAAGATGACATTGTCTTTCAAAATATGACAATTTAAACTAGGGTTTTATTAGACATAGTCATATACAAGATATGGTAATGCTGTTGTTGTTTATCACGAAGTGACTAAAGTATAAAAACAGGTTTTATGACTATGTATTGCAAAATCTTTCAAACGATCACAAGTGTACGAACATACTCTCCTTCTAGCTTGTGGTTTGGCAAGTTCAAAGTTTTTTTTTTTTTTTTTTTTTTTTTTTTTTTTTTTTTTTTTTTTTTTTTCAAAATATAGTTTAGTATTCTGAATTTGATAAAGTGAAATTTTTATTACTCTGAATTTTTTATGATGAAGCATGATATCTCAACTTGTATAGATGGAATTTCTACTACACTACTTAGTACTCACATTTAACAGTTAAGTACGTTAGAAATTTTATGAAAAATCAAACACATTATCTTCAAAATTATTCTGTTTAGTTGTGTAACTGTCAAATGAGGGTAGAAATGACTGAGTCAAACACAAGCTTGCAAAGCTCGAACTCAACTCGTTTAAGTTTATAAGGCTCAAGCTCATTTTCGATCCATATGCTTTTAGTTTGAGCTCGACTTGTGACGTATTACAAGCTTGGATCAGTTCACTTTTATGATTGGCCCAAACAAAATAAAGCTCAACTCGAGCTTGTTGATTAAGTAGATTAGGCTCAAGCTCGTTTATTATGCTCGTTATATATAAATATACATATGCGCATGTACAATTATACATATATGACATATGTTTACACCTATAAACAAAAATATTTTCTTAGGCTTGTTTAGCTTTGTATAGGTTCGCGAGCTTAATCGAGCTTGATCTGAATATAAAGATCATGCTCGTACGCTTTGCCCAAATAAGGCTCGAGCTCATCTAATTAGTTAGACTCGTTCTGAGCTTGCAACAAGTTGGCCCGAGCAATCCATGAGTGGATCGCCAACAAAAATTTTAGAGATAACATATTTTTGTTTCGTTAAACTGCTATCTGAATGCACTGTTATTTGGAGATGAGGTAAGAAAAATCTCATTTATATGGTGTCTGGGTTGCTCATTTTTTTCTTCTTGTGCTTCTATTTATAAATAAGCACTTTTGATATAAGTGCTTTTGGAACTATTGTTTGTATTTGCTTATTAAAAAAAAAAAAAAAAAAAAAAAAAAAAAAAAAAAAACATCAATAGTTGTAAAATCCTAATTTTATTAGAAACTTTCAATCGACATTATTTATAAAAGATTTTTAGGTTAAATGTGAGGTAAAAAGTAATTTTCATTTAATATCAAATAAATCATGCGAAATAAGCAGCTCCTAACTTGATTGTGGAAAATTACTTTTCTATTTTAGAAAAATAAAAAAAGCAGGCAGTTGTTGGATGAAAAAAATGTTTTTCAACTTAAGAAATAGCAAAAAAAGCATAAAAAATAAGCAAAAATGTACTGTATCATTCTCCACCTTTCATATTTCATGTTACTAAAAGTTTTGCCTAACCAAATTAATGGTAATAGAATATATTTTGATCTTTTCTTTTTGTAGTTTGTGATTCTTTAAACTAATTTTTGATCCAGATCGATCACGACAAATGGTAGTTGATAATTGGAACTATATTAATAATCCAAACAAACATTTTATTATATAAGTGTCACCACTTATAGTACTCCCCCGATTATTTGCATCAAACTATAGATGTCCATGTCAACGCATCAGAGAAAGAATTTTTTAATAACCATTACGACATAAGATGCATATCGACATAAGATGCATATAGTTCATTATTCTGTTTCCATATCAACTTTATGTTATATATAGCTAAGTTAGTGCATGTATCTAGTATATGCATGTGATTTTATTCAATTTCATCTCATCAAATTAATCTCGCGAAAATGGAATCCTTTGAGTACTCAATTGGCCATTCCAATGATAGCAACTTTAACATACTCCAACCCGATTTCATACCAGAAACTGACTTCGAAAACATACTTTCCGCCATTCAATGTGAGACCAAGGATCCTAATGACATTTTTTGTGTAGTCTCAGAATGCAATCACTTTACCAATGCATGTACGGCCTTCCAGTTGTCGCCGCAGTTGTATGACCACAATGAAGCCATTGATAGTGTTGGTATTGATATTGATGTTGATATTGATATTGATATTGATAATGATAATGGTAACGGTACTTGTAATGGTAATGATGCTGGCATTGGTTGTTATGATGGGATGGATCCAAATTTTTATGACCACAATGAAGCCATTGATGATACTGGTATTGATTTTGATAGCGGTATTGGTAATGCTATTGGTATTGGCAATGGCATAAGTTTTTATGATGAGATGGATCCGAATTTGTATGACTACAATGAAGCCATTGAGGGTATTGGTATTGATATTGATAATGGCACTGATAGTGGCATTGGTTGTTATGAAGACATGGATCCAAATTTGTTTTTGATCTGGGACGAGGACGAGGATGATGTGAAGGTATCTGGAGATGGTGATTCCTCTGAGACGGTGACTACCCATAATCCAAATACGCAAAGAAAGAGTGGCGGTGGTGTGAAAGGTGATCGTACAAAGTCTTTGATTTCCGAGAGGAAGAGGAGAATTGGGATGAAGGAGAAGCTATACACACTGCGCACAATGGTGCCCAACATCACTAAGGTTAATCTCTTTTTGTTACAAAGACTAGTGTGATTTTTGTGAAACGTTGTTTGCAGTCAAGTTATAACTATTTGAGGTTAATCTCTTAAATAAATATATAACTACTTTTTCGGTGTCATTTTAGTGCCCACCTTAAAATTTTAGTTTGTTGGAAAAAAAAAATTGTACACTTGCCATAAATAATAATTATAATTTATCGTTACTGCAAAAAGATTTTCGCAAACTCTAAACATATTATCACCGTAAATAAAATTAAGTAACCATTATTCGTCAAAAATATCAATTACAAGCTAACTGCTGTCGCAACGCGCGGATATCCTGTTAGTAGGTGTTGTAATTCAGTAAGACAATGATATATAAAGATTGTATTGTTTTTGTGTTTGTGGATATCATGTATATTTTTAGGGTTAAACATTTGATTTACAAGTTTCTTTGTATGTAGATGGATAAAGCTTCAATAGTTGGGGATGCAACACGATACATTCAAGATCTTCAAACACAAGCAAGGAATTTAAGGTCAGAGATTGCAAACATTGAAGTGACTAGTAAACAAAAAAAGGCTTCACAAAATTCGAAGATGGCCCATGTATCAAACTCCCTCTCAATATTAAAGAAGATATCAAAGGTTAGAAAAAAAAAAAAAAAAATTGTCGTTTAAACATCTACGACATCACATGCATCCGGTATTAACTTCTTTCTTTTTTTTTTTGGGAGGGATTTAGTTAGAAATGTTTCATGTGGAAGAAAAAGGATACTACGTGAAAGTAGTTTGCAACAAAGGCCGAGGTGTTGCGGTGGCCCTTCTTAAAGCAATTGAGTCGATCACAAGCTTTCAGGTTCAGAGCTCGAATTTGGCAACCGTTGGTGACACATTTGTGTTAACATTCACATTGAAAGTAAGTGCAATGTTGCAACTACATATAATAGGTCTTTTCAGTTAACTTTAATCATCCGTGTGTTAATAATATACAGGTTGCTGCACGCGAATTCGATAAAAAATTGCCAAATTTGAAGCTACGGCTTTCTGGGGCTTTCCTTAAACAGGGTTTCAAATTTAAGTAAATCCCATCACCTTAAATCATTGACGAAATGTTGAAATTGTTCATATGCATTTGAGATCAACTATAAACACTAACACGCAAGGACGTGCATCACGAATTATATTTGTTTTCATGCATGTTTCATTAACGGCATGTAATTACCTTTGTTAACTAGATAGTGATGGTTTCATGTGAAATAAAGAAAATTTCCTTTGTCTTATATATGAAGATTATAATTTCCATCTTAATGACAAACCTTCTTCTAAACATCAAATGCATAGACCGACTTGTAATATTTATTTCTAACGGGTAGCAGAACCTTAAATAATATATCGATTTGCGATCGTGTAAAAAGTTTGAGAAAAATCCACTTTCTACACAGTTTATAAAAGGGTCTCATATGATGACATGTGTTTTTCTTATCTCACGCTTTCTTCTCCATTCTCAGCTCGCCTTTTTTTTTTTTTTTTTTTTTTCTCTCTACTTTCTAGCAACAGTTTTCTTCCTCCAATTACATACTGTTCACAACATTTTTTTTGCCCAAATTCAATTTCAAATCATTTTAAATCACAAAACTAGGTTCTGATTTTCATATACTTGCATCATAAATCCGTTCAATCGCTACAAATTATAACAACTTTCAAGAAATCGAAGTTCATCAAAATTTTTGGTTTTGTTGACTTTGAGTAAAAAATTTAGGTTTGTTATTTAATTTATTGTGTCCCTGAAATATGATGTTTTTAAAAATGATGAACAATGTTTAAAAATGTGACGGACAAAAATTTGAACGTACAATCAGAATATTCATCAAGTAAGTGTCCATCACATAATTCACATCAAAGTAAGTGTTAATCACATAATGTTCATCAAAGAACAAAGTTTCAAGTGCAGTAAGTGTTCGTCACATAAAGCCCTAAGCTTGTGGTTTTAGAGTTTGTAGGTGTTCATCACAAAATGTTTGGATAGTGGAGTAGCCCGATGCACGGGTTAATAAAAGTGTTCGACAATTGGCTAAGTAGGATTTGAAGTGTTGGGTTGTGAAGAAACCGAGTTTGAAGTTGTTATTTGGGGATGTTAGTGTTGTGATTTGTTTTTTTGTGAGTCTAAAAGTTGTTGTCCTGAATAGCTCAACAACCTTGTTAGAGTCATCAAGTGAAATTCATCAAAAAGAATGTTTGTTATGTTTATCGGTCTATGTTCATCAGTACAAAATATTTTGTAGTTTTTTTTTTTTTTTTTTTTTTTTTTTTTTTTTTTTTTTTTTTTTTAATCTATGTTGATAAGTGTTTTTTTATCTTTATCATTCTGAGTTCATCAATACAAAATGTTTAGCAATACTCTGCTTGACATCATCAAATATGTACATATTTTATGTATCATTTATCCCATGATTATTGCTCATTTGTGATGTTTTTGTATAAGACTTGATACTTAATTATTCTTTATTTGTATCATAGGTGAAAAAGAGCAATTGGTGAGAAGACTCAAAAAGTGGCATGGAATAAAGAACAAATGAAGAAAATGTCTCAAAAGTCCAATACGGCGTATCCAAAATGTGGATACACTTCATATAAAAGATGCTAGAAGTCAACGAGATTTCTAGGTGGATACAGCATAGCTGATTTTGATGATATGCAGTATAGATATTCAAAGATGCACGAGGATCTTAAGTTTATTAATTAATCGAAATAAAGAACAAATGAAGAAAATGTCTCAAAAGTCCAATACGGCGTATCCATTTTCTGGATAGAGTGAAGGCTAAATATACGAAACAAACTTTCTCAAATTAACCGATATACGTAACATACGTAATGTACTTTTAAATACTCACCGATGTACGTAACATTGACTGAATAGTGACTTGTTTGACCGTTACCACCTATAAAAGTTACAGTTTTGATCCTTGTCGGTTGGGTTGATTTCCACCGTTAGTATATCGGTTAATTTGAGAAAGTTTATTATGTATATTCAGCCTTCACTCTTCTGGTTACGCCGTATCCATGCAAGTTTTCAAGGCTTATAAACAAAACCCTAAAAACAATTTTAGGATTACTGTTCTTATTCGTAGATGATTCCTAAGGCTTTTCCACAACCGAAAACACCATTAGAGACTTTCACAACCACGAAGAACATCCTTTATCAATCATGTTTCTTATATTTTTCTTCTCGAATCCCATGCAAGATCAACATATGGTGATGGAAAATTACTCACTAGGCATGTTGGAATATTGAATTTTATCATTGAAAAATAGTAAACAATGTCTCATAAGTGTGTGACTTTGTATTAAACAAGTTGGTTGTTATAATTGTATTTGCCTTAAATATTCAATATTGAAGAAATCATGTTGAGAATCATTGGGAACCATTAACTACAATTACATGGTTCATTCTGAAAATCAATATAGAAACAAATAATATCGTAAATAAGGGGAATGTTAGTGGATATCATATCCCCTACCCATACCATATTTGGCTCAACTCATGTGTATATAAACAAAGTCCAAAAATTTTCTTTAGCATCAGCTAAAAAAACTAAAGAATAAAAATATGTCTTCAAACTCTTCACCAAAGCATCTTATTTCACCAAAAGCATCGGATAACGATTCAGTTCCGCTCTTGAACTCACGGAAACACACTGTTACATTATTTCTAGAGTCTATAAACGATCTCAAAAGAAAATGCAAATTAATTATGGATGGAGTCAGCCGTCTAATAAGGAGATCAATGATATATATATATATATATATATATATATATATATATATATATATATATATATATATATATATATATATATATATAGTATTTTTTGTCAAAAAATCCTCGGATTTAGTGTTGATATTGATACTATCTTTTTTGTTAATTTTGTTTTCCTAGATTTTATAAGAAATATTGAATAATCTTTGTATTTATAATTTTTCTGTGCTCTAGTAATTCGATCCACATATGTCGCATCTGTGTTATTAGTAATTCGACTTACATACCTTGTTGTTGGTTGATTTTAACTGATTTTACTCAGAAAGCTCTATTTTAATTCATTCGCAACTCATTCGCGTTTAACAAAAATTCAACACTTAATCAACATTGTTTGATTTGTCACATGCATATGTCATATATATTGAATTCACATTGGGTTAGCAATATAGTTGTTGTTGATCGCACTTTTTGTTTGTGCTTCGAAATGACCTTCATGATGAAAAGGGATAAATTTGGTAATTCATGGCTAGCTGCAGAAGCTATAAACGTAGTTGTAGTTACGCGTGACAAAACATATCTATTTAATATATTATTGTAGACAATGTTAAGGATAATCTTGAGACTTAGATTAAAATGTCATAGTTTTAGTAACAAGCTCCAAAAATGAGTTAAGTCGAAAATAAGTATCATAAAAATGCAAATTTCTCAAAGAAAAAGAGTGGCTCGCATGAGCTTTTAATATTTAAGAATCGAATTTGGTACACCAAATAAGATTCGATCATCTTAACATTTTTTTTTCTTCTCATTTAGATGTCTTCATCTTTACAACTAATTTCCAGAAAAAATTGTTAGATGAGTACTTTTATCATCATAGTACTTTTATCATCTTAACATGTAATGAGTTACTACCAAAGGAACTTTGTGGTTAGAAAGTGATTAGTTCATTTAATCGGGACTCTTCATTCATCAATTGGTTTACGTTTTTGTTATTATTCATCTTGAAATGATAAATTAGCTAGGGTTTTTGTTGTTGTTGTTGTTATTCATCTTGAAATGATTAAACTACATAATCATGAGTGAATTCAGAAATCTAATACAAATAAATTTATGACTTTATTTTACAAAATTCTTCAAACTGTTATAAGTATTTAACGTACTTTAGTTTATATTTTGTGAGTCGGTAAGTTCAAACTTATTATTATTTTTTTATTGTTTATGACAACCATGAACGTGTTTTGGATTCAGAACTCATTATGTAAGTTGATAACTGGAGCTATGATTCTTTTTATAATTAATCAGATCATGACAAATGCATATGGTAGTTGATAACTGGCATTAAGTTTGGAAGTATAGTTATTTTAATCTAAACGAACATTTTATTATATAAGCTAGTGTCAATACTTATATTCCCTATTATTTACATCTAATAACAAGATGTCTATGTCAACGCATTATCATCTTGAGTCTAGACATTCTCAATTTTATGGTAACCATTACGACATGAGAGGTCCATATAGTTCAGCATTCTGTTGATACATCAAGTTTATACTATTATATAAACCTTTGTTAATGCATGTATTTTTTGTATGTGTGATTTAATTCAATTTCATCTCATCATATTATCTCCCCAAAATGGATTCCTTTGAGTACTCAATTGGCCATTCCAATGATAGCAACTTCAACATACTCCCACCCGATTTCATACCAGAAACCGACTTTGAAAACTTACTTTCCGCCATTCAATGTGAGACCAAGGATCCTAATGACATTTTTTGTGTAGAGTCAGAATGCAATCACTTTACCAATGCATGTACCCCCTTGCAGTTGTCACCGCAGTTGTATGACCACAACGAAGCCATTGATGATATAGGTCTTGATATTGATATCGATATTGACATTGATATTGATATTGATATTGATAATGGTAATGACACTAGCATCGGTATTTATGATGGGATGGATCCAAATTTGTATGACCACAATGAAGCCATTGATGGCATTGGTGTTGATTTTGATATTAGTAGTGGTAGTGGTAGTGCTACTGATAATGCTAATGATACTGGCATCAGTTTTTATGATGGGATGGATACGAATTTGTATGACCACAATGAATCCATTGATGGTATTGGTATTGATATTGATATTGATACTGGCGCTGATAGTGGCATTGGTTGTTATGAAGAGATGGATCCAAATTTGTATTTGATTTGGGACGAGGATGAGGATGATGCAAAGGTATCTGGAGACGGTGATTCCTCTGAGACAGTGACTACCCGTAATCCAAACACAAAAAGAAGAAGTGGTGGCGTGAAAGGTGATCGTACAAAGTCTTTGATTTCCGAGAGGAAGAGGAGAAGCGGGATGAAGGAGAACCTGTACGCATTGCGTACTTTGGTACCCAACATCTCTAAGGTTAATAACTTTTTGCCCCAAATTATTCTGATGGTCTACATTTAGCTTCCTAAATTAATTACGGAGTAGTAATAAACTGATTAAAACATCCTTATATCTATACTTAGCCGCCGCAAACTTTCCAAACTGATATTAGGTAAAAAGTATGTTACAGAACTAAAATTTTAATTTAATGTGTTTACTTTCAAAATTATATATATACTAAACCCAAGAGGTTACTGTAGCAACCACTGCAGTTGCTACAGTGGACGCTACAGTAATTTTTTTTTTTTTTTTTAATTTTTTTTAAGTATTAACGGTCGTTAATTATTTAACGGCTGTTAACTAACGACTGTTATCTTTAACATTTTTTCAAAAAATTTGTACGCACTTTGACCTTTATCTCAGCGGTTCATTGCAAATTTAGTCCTCACATAATTTATATAAATGGTCCTTCATGTTATACATTAATTGCAAAGTCAGTCTTAGGTAACTAACTTCACGTTAAGTAGCTAACGGCAACAAAAAATGCTTTTAACGCAATTACCATAACCCAAAGCCGTTAAATATTTGCAACCACAAACAAAACTGAACCGACACCCAATAACTACTTAAAAAAATATATAAACTATTTCTATTTTTTTTACAACCAACGCATAACACCAAACTACTATTTAAAAAATCCGCCGCAACACGCGGGTTACTAAACTCGTATATACTAAACCTCAAGAGGTTACTGTAGCAAGCACTGTGCTTGATACAGTACTTGCTACAGAAATTTTTTTTTTTTTTTTTTTTTTTTTTTTTTTTTTAGTATTAACGGTCGTTAGTTATTTAACGGCTGTTAACTAACGACTGTTATCTTTAACATTTTTTCAAAAAATGCTTTTAACGCAATTACCATAACCCAAAGCCGTTAAATATTTGCAACCACAAACAAAACTTAACCGACACCCAATAACTACTTAAAAAAATATATAAACTATTTCTCTCTTTTTTTTACAACCAACGCATAACACTAAACTTCTATTTAAAAAACCCGCCGCAACGCGCGGGTTACTAAACTCGTTTAATACTACATGTTAAATTGTCTTATTTATACAAATTTGTAAGGCATTTTTTTTCCCGAATATTGGTTAACGATTTTTTTATAATAGATGATAGTTTTCAAAACTTATGGCTTTGTATTGTGAGATTATAAGGAATGAAGATACCATATAATTATATGCAAATTTAAAAAGTCATTAATTTTAACTAGGATTTTTCTAACTTGTGTATGAGGGGGAAATGTTAAAGAGGGTCGCACAACTTGGATGTCACTCTCTGAATGTCCAGTAAGTGATTGTAGTGCTTGCTGCTGAAGGATAGTAGAGACCAATCAGTGACTGCTGCCCATTCAGAGGGTGACACACAGGCTGTGAGACCCTTTTTAACATGTGCCACTGAGACACAAGTTAGAAAAACCCTTTAAACTATAAAGACACTAAATTCATTATATTAGTTATATTTTATTGTTGTAACATCTAATTTAATATCATTACAATTAGTGTATTTTTATTTTATTTTAATAATTACTATCTTTACTATTTATAAAAGAAAAATGGTAAATAATTGAATCTTGAATTTGTTGAAATGTTGAAAGTTAAAATTGTTGAAAATGTTGACTTTGTTTAATCAGTTAATGAAAAGTTAATATTTATAACAATATGCATGACAAAATTAATGTGATAAATGTAATACAATAAAGGAAACTATTGTAATTGTAAAACTTGAAAGGCTGTATATTCTAAACAACCTAATTAAGGAAATGTTGAAAACTTAATCTATCCTTGGCAAGTTGATTCGTATAATTGGCAACACAACTGGACAACCTATGAAACTTACAAAACACGCGGATGACTTTATATGATTTCATAAAAACACACAATACTCTCATTTTTTTCTCCCTAACCAGCACCCATAACAAACCTTTCTCCATCTCTCTCTAAAACAACACGCATGAAGCCCTTCTTTTTGCCATTGAAACTGCCGCCACCATAACCTACCTTTCTTCGGTCGTTATGTTGCGCTAGGTGGTTTTGGTAGGTGGTATTGTTGTTGGTTTCAGTGTTTTGTTTGTTCTTTTCTTTCAGATCGAGCCTACCTTTCTTTCGGTCGTTATGAAACACTTAACTACAATATCGCAACTATAGTTGTTTGCCGCTAGAAAATCCCGTTGCTATGCACGGGTACTCGTCTAGTAGTAATAATAGAAATTGTGTTAACTTAATTTTTTAAGATTACTAAAGATAGAAGGTCCAAATACACGGAGATTTATATTTTATATAGTTTCAAATGTTTAAACTATAAATTTCTTTGTATGTAGATGGATAAAGCTTCCATAGTTGGAGATGCAGTACGACATATTCAAGATCTTCAAACACAAGCAAGGAATTTAAGGTCTGAGATTGCAAAAATTGAAGAGGCTAAAAACCAAAAAATGCCTTCACAAAATTCGAATAAGACCCATGTATCAAAGTCTCCTCCAATATTAAAGAAGATATCAAAGGTTAGACCAAAATAAATTGTCTTTTAAACATCTAGGAAGTCACATACATCTAGCATTAACTTTTTTCCTTTTGGGGGGGATTTAGATGGACATGTTTAACGTGGAAGAAAAAGGATATTATGTGAAATTAGTTTGCAACAAAGGTCCAGGTGTTGCGGTGGCCCTTCTTAAAGCACTTGAGTCGATCAAAAGCTATCAGGTTCAGAGCTCGAATTTGGCAACCGTTGGTGATACTTTTGTGTTAACATTCACTTTAAAAGTAAGTTTAACTTCGTATCTCTATATAGTAGTCTTTAATTTTCAGTTAACTTTGATAAGTAATTGCTCGTGTGTTAAAAATCTACAGGTACTTACCACGCGCAAATTGGATATAAACCTATCAAATTTGAAGCTATGGATTTCTGGGGTTTTCCTTAACCAAGGTTTCGGAATTTTCTCATCGTCTTAAATTAATGCAGGGACGTTGAAATGGTTCATATGCATATAAGTGAGATCAATTGTAAAGACTAACACGCTAGGACGTGCATCATCGATTATTTTTGTTTTCATGCATGTTTCATAAATGGCATGTCGCATGTAATTACCATTGTTAACTAGCTAATGATGGTTTCATATGCAATAAAGAAAACTTCCCCTGTCATAAGAAAATTATAATGTCCAACTTAACGACAAACATTCTTCTAAACGTCAAATGTATACACCGACTTATACTTTTTATTTCTAAACGTGTTTGGTTAATAATAGGGCTATTTCATGGCGGTGTTTGCTTGTGATGCGTTTGGTTTGTAATTTAATAATTCAATCAAAATAATTGAAGATGTTGCAAAGTATTTACACGTAGTGATCAGCTGTTAGGTATATAAATAATATGTTTCGTCGTTAATACAATGTTTTATGCGTTCAAGCTTTCTTGTTGCTATCACTATGTCGTCACTGCGCATGTACGACGATTATCTACAGCAACGCATCACTTTTCCATTTTCTAATAACCATGACAAAAATCGATGCCTCATTCATGATTCCATTAAACAGCAATTCATGTTATATTATAAGCATAGATTAATTAGTTTATAGTTAATGCATGCATGTATTCTAGTATGTCCAAATTAAATTCTTTTTCTCTTTTATATATCATACCCAACCTCACAAAATTGAGAACTTAATCGGACATTTTAATGATGCCAATTTCAACATGATACAGCAGATCGATTTCATGTCTGAAACCGACTTCACAAACTTATTTGGCGTTATTCGATGTGAAACCGTGGATTGTATTGTAAATCACTACTACAAAAAACGTTAAATAGATCGGTTGAAACACCTCAAATAGATCGGTTATGAACCACTCTAACTAAAGGTGATCTATTTGAGGGGAACACAAATAGATCGGTTGAAAACCGATCTTATTAATGTCACAATAAGATCATTTAATACATATGAGCCGATCTTTTAAGGCAATTTTCAAACAAAAAAAAATGTTTCCAAATTTTCATCAGAATGCATGTCTTTACAGAATTTCCATTAACTCATAACAAATACAACTATATATTAATACAAATGATGCATGTCTTTACAGAATTTCCATTAACTCATAACAAATACAACAATATATTAATACAAATGGCTGCAGCAAAAACAACATCCTAGTATCCAAAACCAAATGACTTCAACAAACAGAACACCGATAAACTATCCAAAGACAAAGTCGATTGAGCAACAACATGTCCATTCAAAACCCATTTTGCTTTCCGAAAATAAGGTCTCAACTGCATCTTCACCGTCCACCTACAATCTGAGGCGATGAGCCTGCTGATAATACAACTCAATTGCAAACTGAGAGTAACATACCGTTGCTCTTAGCCTGTATTCAGAGGATGCAGCTGCTGATAATACACCTCTATTATTCTCATTCGACAGTAATGACAAGATCCCGTCACTTGTTGTGAGAGGCACAACATTCAAGGATGGAAGAGCATCAATATACACTGGTGCACTCACTACAGGCAGTGACCCTAACTCATCCAAATGCGACGACAACTGGTCACCAGACCACCCATCAGCCGTGTAAGAATTAGGTTCCAAGCAAGAGAGAGTGGTACCTAACATACACACATTAACATACATGAAATTGTGAGACGACAGAAAATAACAAAAAGGCCTGAAATCAGTACACACAACCACAAATAACGACAAATCATTACTAACCTTGTGCCCTATGAATAGGGGGCTGCAACATTTGTGGAACCTGTGAAATAGTTGTAGCAACGAAGGGATGTTCATCTATAGTTGACGGTCGGGGATCACTGGTTTTATGCGGAGGCTGGCCACGAAAAGGCACTGATGGCAGTTGAAAAAAACATCATAGATTTAATATAAGCCATCATTTAAAAGGAAAATAGGCAACAGTGGAACCGACAAAAAAATGCTACACATCAATCATGTAAAACCACACGACAGTACCTTCCACTGGTCTTTTGCACTTATTGCCAAGTGTTGTGCGCGAAACTTGAGAAGGCATAGGAAGTGTAACTATATTCCGTATAACAGGACCAGTCAGGAACGGCTTCACCCCAACATTAGCCGTCGCATAATGAAACATTCCTGTTGCAAAGTCCAGTACCAACGGACCAGTGCGCGCGGCTGCACATAATACCATAATTCGTTAGAGAAAACAACCTGCAGAAGACATTGGATTGAAAACAACCTGCAGACACTTCACAACACTGAAAAGATACTTAACAACCTGCCGATTTTGAAAAAGCATAAAAGAATGAGTCACAACAGTTCGCTTCTTAGTGTTTTAAATTACCATGTTACATATTAAACACCTAAATGACAAACCAGAGATGTACAACCTGTGAGACATTAAATCCACCTTCTGCAAAGTTCTTTTGGTAGAGCCCAATGTTCGCCCCATCCACTATAGCTTCAAAATCATTATGCTGATCCAGCCAATGCTTCAACATATGAAAAGCCACTTTTTAATGAATAACTCGATACAAAAAACACATGATTTCCAACTAAAAGATTGTACATTAGTAGATACTAAGTTCGACCAACGTAAGGCGAATATAAAAGCTTAAATCCTCTAATAATGTTTTATCGTTACTGTTATTCGACCAACGATTACCTCTAATAAGCAATCTACCATAAGCATAACAAACACTATCGGGAGACAAAGTGATAAACCAAAGAGCTTTGCTCACCTAAAACTGCGTAAAATTCGATCGCTTCTCCCTTTCAACCGCCACCCCCACAACCGACCGAGCAAACTTCTCAGTCTCATCTCTCCCTATATAAACACACGCCAACTTCTCCCCATATGCACAACACCCCCCACCCGACCCCACATTTGTCCGTTTCACATCCTACTCGCCACTCCCAATCCAACCAAGCCCATATGCATTTTGAGCAAATAAGTAATTACACTTCCCCAAAGTCATAAACTAAAGAACTAATTCAACCTTGAGACCTATTACTGTCATAAACAAAGCTAGTAAATAAGTGACTAAAACCATTATATTCACTTTACTTTCAACAACAAAGCTATGTATAAAAAAATCATCAACAAATTTACAAGTAACTATACACGAAATAGAGTAAAAACATCATTCCCTAAAAAATAAAACTTTCAAAAGAAAAGCAATTGGTTCAGTGAATGAAAACATACTTTATGGTAAAGAGCACGAATTGAATTGATGGAACATCAAATACGGTTACTAGTTCACAAAGACTTTGAGTGATTAGATCAATTTACCTTGTTGAGGCGGCGGTGAAATTTAGGGTTTGTTTGGTGAGAGTGGTATATGATTTTGAGGAAATGATAAAGAGTTTTGTGTGTCTAAATTAAATTTTGGTGATTTTTGGTGAAGAGGCAAATGAAAAATTGGTATCCCGCTAAAACTATTTGGGTGAAAAATTTGTATCCCAATCTATGTAATACAAAACGTGGTTCTACTAAATATGTGAGTGATAAGTAGATCAGTTAATATGTAAAAACCAATCTAACTAGTTTCGAAATTAAATAGATCAGTTATTAATTAAACAAGCGATCTATTTATTACATTTCCCCTTTCTTTTCCTTTGTTAGATCAGTTTTTAACACAACCACTCTATTTGAAGTGATCTATCTAACATTTTGTGTAGTAGTGAATATTTGTATACACTAAGAATGCTATCACTATGTCAAATCATGTAAGAGCATCACGTCGGTTATCTGTGTATGGATAAAAATACAGGATATTACTAAATCATTACATGTTTTATTAGAAAGGTGTAAATAGGGCAACTCCCTTTGCGGTGTTCATAGGGCAACTCCGTTTGCGTGACTGGCTCCATATATCCCATATACTCAATTCTGTCACTTACGGGAGGAGACCAAATATCACATGTGGAAACTCCTCCACAATTGATGCCAAGGTCGTCCCGTGAATTTGAGGTGCCCTGTGCCATAATTAAAATAGACACTTGTGAGTTAGGGACTATCTTGGTCAGAATAAAAGTCAAAAGTACAAAGGTGAAAGTAAATGCAAATCACATACTATCAGTGTAAATTATTCCTTACATAAAAACACTCTACTACACCCTTGTCCTTGCTCTTTCTAGCTTTGAGGAATTTTAAAAGCGAACATGCTCAAAAACCGGGTCAGACTTATAGTTGGGCCAATAGAAGTCTATCTGACATTCTCACAAGGAGAACTTAATTCTACTATGTGCTTATAGTTGGACTTAGAACATATGAAATCTCCAAATTAAGAAGCTTCTATTATGGGCTTCAAGTCTTCAATCTTGTAACAAGACTGTTAGTTGTTCGGCCTGTTCCTTTTAAGTTTTCTCATCTGTTAATTTGGTTGTCTGACACATTTTCATGTAGAAAAGAATCAAATCGACTCTCTTTTTTTGGGTAAAAGGTCAACGACCCGGTAAATATATTACTCCAAAAAACATTTAAGTACAACGGATATGAGTGATTCTCATATCTCAGCCCGTTACATAGGCGAAAGGCTTACATAACAAGATACTTCCTATTTTCTAGACAAGAAAACTAAACCATTTAAAGACTCGGACAAAAATATAAACTACTTCCTACGACCTTGGAGATTAAAGCCATAAATGGCATTAAGAGCATCCAATTCCCCTGGAAGATCATAAATTTGCTTCGAGTAATCATCATAGTCATCCAACTCATCTTCACGCTCATGACCTCCACCAAAAAGATTTGCTGATTCGTCGAACGTGTTAAGAACCTCCTCCTCATCACTATCAGTTACCACAACATCACCCACCTTAGAGAATGGGTTAGCCCTCTTAGTGACAGAGGCAGACGGAATAGGAAGACCTTCATCATCCACAAGGGTAGCTTTCCCATCGATAAGTAGCTTCTCAAGCTTACTAATTTTCTCAACTATAGGAGTAGAACCAACTTCCTTAGTTCCCATTAAATCAAATCGACTCTCAGAGCATGCCCATACGTAACTCACGTTAAAACTTAACGCAGTGCCACATCAGCTTTTACACTTTAACTCAACACTTTAACTTAACACCTACATCAATAACTTAGCCTTAACTCAACAACAATTTACAAAAACACTCCTTCATTTAGGGGGTAAAGTGAAACTTTTTTTTTTTTTTTTTTACAAAACAAGCACTTTAACGTGCGTTAGTGGCTTAACGTGCCATGTTAACGCGGAGTTAACTCGGAGCATGCAACCGTAACTTTGATGTTAACGTGCGTTATTTGATGTTAACGTGGGGCTCCACGTTATGTGTGAGCATGCTCTCACCATACAGTGAATAGGTTATCTTTTGTGTTTTATAAAATCTATTATTATCTATTAATTATAGTCCACGTATGTTTACTTAATCCAAGGGTCATCATGTGAAGCATGTATTACAATGTCACTGGATGTCATTTGAGCCTGAAGAGTAATTTTTAATTAGGTTTATAAACTTTGATAATGTTATATCCGTTTTACGTCTTGCTAAATTTACCAAGATTTCACCAAACCCTGCCCTACTTTACACTTGACCCCCTATTTCTTGAGATACATATAGCATAAGTTAGCTTTTTGTTTTTATCTAGCTTTTCATTTTGTTTTTATCTTTTGTTTTCCTCAAAATGTAAATGCTCACTCACATCGATCCTACACTGTTTCATATAAGAACACTCAGTTGTTCAAATTATACGTATAATATATCATCACCCTCGTTACACCCACGACTTTTCACAGTCGCAACCAACCATCAAAATGAAAATTACACAGATTTATCACATAACTCCGGTGACGATAGGGATGTTGGTAGGGACTGTACCATCGTCACTTCTAATGAAGGAGTAGCCTCAAGTTTGTTCGGTTAGAGGTTGATGGTATTTTGTTTATTATTGTTTTAGAAAATACATGTGGGGAAGTTGAAACTACATCTAAGTATGTATTTAAGAACAAACTAAAACTTATATAATGGATCAGGTTGACATTATTGTTTATGTAGATGTAACGAAATGGGCGGAAATGTAATGGGGTTGGAAAAAAAAAAAAGTGGGAAAAAGACAGGTGAATAAAAGCTGTAAATTGGTTGAGGGAGATTGTGAGTTGATAAAGATAAACAGGACAGAGAGACATGTGTTTAGGAGAGAGATTAGTGTTTATCTTATACACTCAAAAAATTAAAAATTATTTACTCAGACCTATAGTTTATTGTATGGGGGAAAAATTATTTTGATATATTAA
Organism: Artemisia argyi; assembly: GCA_030686995.1. Taxonomy (NCBI): domain Eukaryota; kingdom Viridiplantae; phylum Streptophyta; class Magnoliopsida; order Asterales; family Asteraceae; genus Artemisia; species Artemisia argyi. Next base: position 35,391,481 of record CM060687.1, read on the forward strand.
GAGCATCAAGTGTATATTATATTACCTAAATCAAAACTAAAAACAGAGTCACATCATTAATTTTCTTTTCCACTTCTTTTATCACTTAAATATTCAAAAATCTCTTCCCAAAAGAGCAAGTGGCGGAACTAGGAACTGATAAAAATGTCAAAATGATAAATCGAGTATCGTTACTTAGATATGAAGAATTTATAAGGTTTTAAAATGTTAAATGTTGGGTTTTAGTATCTGGTTGGGAGTCAATTTGAGTTTTAGATGTAGAACATTTAAAAAACAAAGCTCAAAATTGAAAAGAAAAAAAAGTATTATAAAATCTCATCTTTTCGTCAAGCCATAGAGGGCGCCACCCCCATACAATAGGCTTGCATCCACCCCTGCTAAGAGCAAACGATGTGGTCACTCTAGAGCTCGCCATTTTCGATGTGGATACCCAAACGGCGCCGTCGTTTTGGCGCCACTGCCCGCCCCCATACAGCGCCATTTCAAAAGTGAGAACGTGTGTATGTTCGCATTGTATATTGGCTACCAAACGGAGCAAATTGGGGTTTTGATAAAATTGAGTTTTCGGATGAAGGTGTAGCGGAATTTGACAAAGATGATGAGTTGGATGTTGCCACATCCCAAGAAGGTTACTGATAAAAACATCATTTGAATGACTAATTTTTGTGATATAAAAGAATTGAGAGTATAAATGGAAGTGAACGATCAGTTTGTGTGTAAAAATGGTTGTGTAAAAAGGGTTTATCTAATGTGTTTAAAAAAAGTGTATAACTTTTTTTTTTAAATAAAAAAAAGAGAGAGAATGTAACCATTGAGGCTTTCAATGGTCAAAAATGCAAATTTAACTTTCATTTCGCTCAGGCCAGATTACTCACTTTCACCATAACGCTGAGGCCGGTATAGAGACGCCACTTAACATCGTGGCACGTCAAAATGGCACAACCATCTACGACTACACCCAAGGCTGTAAGAAGATATATATCGATGTGAGATAGCATATCATTCTTATTGTTCCTCGTTAGACTGCAAACCATTAATCTTGTGGTTAATAATATTGATACTGTTGCAAATTATGTAAGTATCATATTTTTTTTGGTAAACATGGGTTTTCGACTCAACATTGCGAGCCGACTAATCCCACGGCGATTACCCTTTTTGGATAGCCCGGAGTCAGCGCAGGTGAACCTCCGTGGCCACAAGGAGATTAATTTTTTCCCTGTTGGATTCGAACCCTTGACCTCCTCTTTGGAAGGCTGGTATTCTTATCGCTGGGTCACCCCTTGTAGTTAGTATCATATTTTTTTGGGTAAAGGGTTTCCCCGATAAATGTATTACCTCAAAAAAAAAAAAACGTTAAGTACATTGGATGTGGGTGAAATCCCACATCTCAACCCGTTACATATGCGAAAAAAATGCACCTTTTGTGCTTCAAACCATACCTATCATAAGAATGACATCCAAACTTATAAACCTACTATAAAGAAATAACCACAGACAATAAGTTATTTGACTCTCAATGACACAAAAAATAACCCTATCATTTAATTTGACCTCGAAGAGTAATATCGAACGCGTTACAGAATTCCAATCGGTGTTTGGTTAATCCAACATCATCGTTCTCCTAACCTTCATAAATTTCATAATCTTCATCATCCAGAAGACTTTCATCGTTTGCACTAACACCAACTCGATTCAAAAAAGGAAGCCATGAAATGAGCCGTTTCATCATATACTGCCTCAACTTCATTGTCTCAATTTTCTTCTTGATCTCCCATTGAAGTACTTGTCATAGATGCGGATTCCAAAGTCACCTTTTTTCTTTATCGTTCGTATGGTTATCCTTTTGCCCATTGCCATCTACACCACTCGTCTCTTGAGCACTAAGGGTTTTATTTTGGTCATACCCCTCCTTCATCAACGTCCACCATATTGCCCGAAGCTTCAAAAGAATTCGATACAACAATAATATTAGCACCTTTTTTAAGCATTTATTCCCTTTGTTTTTCCTTTTGTCGTTTATGTGTTCTTATTAGGTTGAATTGGTCTATAAACCATGTGAGACTTCAAACCAATATGAATTCCACGAAAAACTTGCTTTTGGGTCTTCACTTTCTTCAACACGTCTGAGACGGTTTTCTTTGGACATTGGTCCAAAACAATCGTCTTAGGACATTTTTCCAAAGAATGACCAAAAAAATTCAAGTTGAACATCTCGGCGGTTTCCACTAATACTCAACATGAATAATGTTCAAAATATACCCATCACCATCAAGTTTAGGAACTACTACAATGAGCGTATCTTTTAAATAATTATCAACTCGTAAGTCTATCATAGCTCTCGCATAACTGGACCGACCCCAATGATTATGTGCACATAATCGTAGTATAGCTAGGCATGAAGGCAATAATACGGATATCATGGAATTTCACCCAAACCATCATCCATGAATGCAGTAATACTGATATCTTGGAATTTCACCCAAACAGGCACACTACTGATGTCCTCCTTTGATATATTCGTAAACGAAGCCATGTCCTAAGGATAAATGGCACCTTACGAATTAATAACAGGCCATTTTCAAGCATTGCTTCCATACCACTCACTAAATTAAACTTGAAATATAAAATGCCTTTCGTGTTCATCATTGTTCGCGCAAGGCCATATTTATTCCAAGCACTCTTAACATAATTTTCAACGGCTGGATACGCCACTCTTTTGACAAGAAAAGTTCTATGCCCAAAATGTTCATTAACTTCGCGAACTGAATCCGGTCGCAACATCAACCCCATTACCATCCGGGGCTACTAAGCTAATAAAGTTAAGATTTTTCACATTCGTAGATGCGTTAACACATAGTGCATAAGAATCGTATTCCCTTATTCACATCAACCCCATTACTAGTATTTAATGGTTTCCCATCATCTCTCAATAAAAATAGTTTTCCTTCTAGCATTTAAAGTTCAATATCGCTAATTTTGCAACTACGAATAAGGATTTGAACTGCCCTATGTATCAGACAAACTTGGAAACGTTCTGGGTCCTAATACTAAACCAGCACCAACAATGGTGTGATCCATACTTGTAACATTTGACACAACCTTAACTTGCTTACCACTAATCATACCTGTTTTTACAAGTATTCTTACACCCCTTTTGTTTGATTCCCTCCCTCCGGACTCTAAAACCCACTCTTCATACTACTACATGCTAACAAGCCCTAACAACCAACAATCATTATGCAAACACACGAACAAATACCCAAATAGAACTAACGAGACAAGTATTATTCTATATTAAGCACACAAACCAAATAACGATCATCAGTAACGAAAGTAAACCCTAAAAAGATTAGGGTTATTGAACACATCAGTACCAGTTATTATGAATCTGTCAAGATTGAAGCCAAGACATATCACGATCTGCAAAACATCAACACAAACATCAACAACTCAACGAACACAAAATGAATCAAATAGTCGAAACCCTAAAATGAAAACCCAAAACCCTAATCGCAACGTTAGACCCGACCAAAGAAGAAGAGAATTAAGATTGCATTAGAATCTATATTACGTATTCATCCGTAATAAAGTTTAACGATCGATCGTTTCTGTTGGGGTTAATCGCCGAAGTCGCCTTTTTTTTAAGAGAGTGATTGCAAGGTGTAATTATATTTTTATTTTCGTAAGTATCATTTCCATCCTAGAATAGTTGATATGCTTGAATGTACTATCCAAACCAGACTTTGTATATAACCATGTATATTACAATACTAGGCATTCATTTATTACCCAAGTGAACTAGTAATTAGTATCAAATTCTTTGAGAACTCACTAATTCTTTTTGAGTAAAGTTATTTTGTCGTAGTAATTTTCCTACTTATTCTTTTAACAAAAAGATCATCATGTGTGGTTAGGTTCGAGCATCGCTAGAGATATTTGTTAGATATTTTATGAGATAAGGTATGAAAAAAATGTCATTAAAAAAAATTAAAAATATATTTGCGGCTAAATCAAAATTAAATTAGAGGATATCCATAAAGTACGGCTAAATTTTGTTACTCCTATTTTCTTTAAAAAAAAATATATATTTTTTTTTTCTTTTTTTTTTGAGTTTCACAAAAAAGAAGTAGACAGATAATGACTTAGATAACTTACGAACGTTTTGATTAATAAATAAATATCTATTTTTGCCCTTAAAAGCGAAAAATGACTTTGAAATCTTGAAAATATTAATAAGGGTAAAATAGGCAAATTTGTAAACTGTAAATCTCAACTTAACTAAACTGACAATAGTTTGAGACGAAATAGAAAAAGTATGTGAAAATTTATAATGAGACGGATAAAGTATTGTTATAATCGTTTTACTCTATCTTATGAAAGATACATAGACAATGAGATCTGCGTGAGTTAGTAAAGAAATCCAGTGATTCCTTTACTAGATAAAGTTTGATTTTTTAGGTACAACTTGTAAGTTGAGCTGTGTTATAGTAATATTTATGTCTCATAGGTGTCAACATCGGGTATTCTTAATATTTAAAACAAAACATAAACAAATGTTTGTCGAGCTAAAACAGATTAGCTTCGGCTATCAACACTTTTGTGTCCCTTATAATAATAAAACTAATACGAAAACACACTTATTCCAGACGAAAACCTGTGCTGAACGCACACTCTACAGTGACACATGCCATGACGATAACTGGAATTATAGATAACCCAAAAGAATCTTATACCTCATGGACTTGAATTTCTATACTTAGTAACTAACCAATGTTCTAAAATAAACATGCCTCTTATAATCAACCATTAAATAATATATAGTTGTCTGATAAAACCTCCCTAGGTATATTCTAAAATTATGGTTGTAGCCCCCACAATATATTCCTCGATTGAAAATGCTTCAAAGCATTCATCATTGAAATAAAAGGTCGAGTCTTTTCCGAGCAATTTGGTCATGGGAAGTGAGATTTTGGAAAGACCGTTAATAAATCTGCGGTAAATACTGCATGTCATAGAAAATTTTTAGGCTTTGACGTTAGTGGGAGGCGGCAATCTTGCGATAGCCTCGATTATTGCTTTATCTACTTCCATTCTTGTACTAGAGATTTTGTGACCATATACAATTATTTCTGTCACCATGAAGTGACATTTCAACTAGTTGAGTACAAGATGTGCTTTCTTGCATCTTTGGAGCATTTTGTCGAGGTTCGAGATACAAGACTTAAGTGAGTCTCCGAAGACTAAGAAATTGTCTATGAAAGCTTCCATAAAGGTTTCGAGCATATCATGAAATATAGCAGTCATGCACCTTTCAAAAGTCATAGGCCCGTTACAAAGACCAAAAGGTGTTCGCTTGTAAGCGTATTTTCTGAAAGGACAAGTGAACATTGTATTTTCTTAGTCTTTAGGATCGATCAGCATTTGAAAATAGCCGGAAAATCCATTGAGAGCAAAATAATGTGTATCCAACTAATCTTTTCAACATAAAAGACCTTAAAAAAAACTCTCTCGGTGACATTGGCGATTGAAAGTTATTCTCCATTAAATTCATTGGTTGATCGATTCTAATTATTCTGTTATCCATCGTGGTTGGTGGTTAGTGAATTAATTAATTGATTGCTCCTTTTTGAATCAATGACACTTTATCGCTAATTGATTTTATTTTCTAACAACTGCTTCTTACCAATCTCTGATTGGTTGCCTCTCATAGTGGGTCAGTGATTGGGATATATAACACACATATTCGATTTTTGTATTCACATAATATTTGAATAGATCTAATTTTGTTCCTATATTATGTGACGATTGTGGTTGGTGCGCTCAATTAAAGCCCTAACTTTACAGTTAGGGTTTTCTCTTTTTCGATTGTAAGCTGCTACATGCTTGGTTATTGTATTATTTTTGGTGATTGTTAATGGGTTTGAGAGAGATGGAAAAAGATTTTGTGAATACTAATAGCGCAAGTAAAGGTATGAAATCCGTTGGAAAATCTGATGATAGTAAGAATGTGTCGACGCAAAACATTGAATCTCATAGTGATGGTAAGTCTGGTCCTAGTACCAGTGATACGAATGTACTAAAAACAGGGACTCAATTAGGTTCTACTTCCGTATCTTTTGCGGATATGTTTAAGGATAAAACTCCCAAGAAGATCGTTAAGATTTCGGAGATGTGAAACGACAATTGTGTGGCTGGTGCTAATGTTACCATCCCTTTGGAAGCCGTCAATGAGGTACACTCTCGATTCGCTAATACGTTGTATCGTTATGTCATTGGTAAGAGCCTCGCTTTCCCGGTAGTTGAAAATTATGTTAAAAATACTTGGGCAAAGTTTGGTGTACAAAGGGTTATGCTTAATAATGATTTTTTCCTTTTCCAATTCGAAACCAAAGGGGGTATGGAAAGGGTGTTGGAAGAAGGTCCATGGTTGATACGATTGGTTCCTATCTTTTTGAATATTTGGACTCCGAACACTAAACTTACAAAAGATGATATCACACTAGCTCCGGTTTGGGTTAAACTTCATAATATTCTGGTTGTTGTGTATTCTGAGGTTTGTCTTAGTTTGATTACAACGCAAATTGGTCGTCCTATCATGCTTGATTCCTATACGAGTACGATGTGCCTTTGATTGGTCTCGAAACGGTCAGATATTATTGACCAAGGTCAATAAGTCAAAGTCAGCTCAGTTCCAATGCTTCGTGAATAGTATAGTGTGTCCCCGGGTTGTTATGTCCCAGCGAGATTGCAATGGTGCTTTGAAAAACGTTTTTGAGAATGAGTGGCACTGAGGATAGTAGCCAAGATGATTTGAGAGATGATTATGCTACTGATATTTGGTATTTGCATAATGATATTAACAATAACAGATATACAGATATATTCATAAATTCACAATTTGGGATTCAGATTACAGACAGAAAAGTGGGTTTTGAACAATTACAAACTACAGGGGGGCAAGTGAAACTTTTTTAAAACTTAAAATTAAAAGAAAATTTAAAATGAAAATGAAATGATTTAACTGATTATTTTAATAATTAAATACTAATTAATTAATTAAAACTATTTAAAATCTAATTTAAACCTAATTTAAATTAACTAAAAATGATAAAGATTACAAATTAACCTAGAAATTTGCAAAAATATTTTCTAAGCCTTAAAAAGAACTTGAAGAAAGTATAAAAAATAAAAAGAAATATTTTTGTCTTTTTATGGTTTTTCTATTAATTAAAAACTAATTATATTAATTAAATTATTTAAACTATTTTAAATTACTAATAATACCTAAATGACTTAGAAAATTATGGAAAATTTTTTAAAACTAATTAACCATCACAGAAATCCTAAAAAATTATAAAAAGTTTCTAAAAATTATATTTAGACTATTTGACTAATTATTTACTTATTAATTAATTTAAATCTAATTAATCTAATTTAAATAAGAAAATTGGAAAATGAACAGTTGAATTTTAAAATCTATTTTCTAAAAGCTTAACTAATTTATAAAACCTAGAAAAAATATAAAAAACTAATGTTGTTAATTAAAATTTAAGAAAACTAATTAATTACTAATATTACCTAATTAATTATTTAAAATATTTTTAATTCTATTAATTAGTAAACTGATAAAGAAAAATCTAAGAAAGTTATTACAAATACTTAAAGGTGACAGAAAATTAAGAAAATTATGAAAATGGTGAAGTGCTTAATAATAAGCTAAAAAGAAAAATGAAAAAAGATAGAATCTATTAAATAGAAGCTATCACTAATTTTAAGTTTGGTTTTTTGGTGTTTTTCTTTTTGAGAGATGAAAACAAGTTGAAAATAAGAAACTTTTACAAAACAACTTTTATTATAGCTTAAAAATAAGCTATGTGCACCCCCTTTATCCAAACAGTTGGCTTATTAGCTTAATTTTGGGTTTTTCAAATGAAATAAGTCAAACTCTGATCACAGAAGGTACAATAAGCTATAAACAACTTAAGTAACCTAAAAGTAAGCTAGAACAAGCAAAAAGTCTGAACAATAAGCTGTAACAAACGAATAAGCCAAATTCAACAACCTATGATACTTGTAGTCCCAAGAGGGCAACTACAGGCCTATGTAGGGCCCACAGGAGTGATCTAGGGTCTAAAATGAAAGTTGATCTGAAAAGTGGGCCAGGTAAGCTCTACAATAAGCCAAGAATCAAGGCTTATGGTTCACTAATAAGCTTTGGGCAAGCTTGTAGACTTTGATGCCAATACTGAGTACTCAGTGTACTCAGTTTGGTGTGGGTGACTTGTGGTGACAAGCAGGCTAGGGGCAAGGCTTGTAGGGGCCAAAATACCAATTGAAATAGTGAGAATGGTTGACAAGCTTCCTAAAATGCCAAGGTTTGAAGGCTTAAGCTCACAGAGAAGCTCTTGGTGAGCTTATGAAATCAGGGTCACACACTGAGTGATCAGTGTAAGGTTCTGAGTACAAGTCACAAGGGAGGTCAAATAAGCTATCCTATGATAAGCTAAACCCCAAACTAATCCCAGGTCTAAAAAGGTGGACTAACAAGCTACACAATAAGCTAAAGTGCAGGGTGTGGGGTCCACAGGTGTAGTCACAAAAGCACTTGGAAAACTTGCAAAAATCTGTGCACAGGGCATGTACTTGCCCTGCAACCTAGATTAAGCTAATGCACAGGCTTAAGGAAAAATCACAAAATTAAGCTAATAGTGGGATTTTGTAGTTTAGGTGATAGAAAACAACTTGTGAAAAGCTCAGGGTCTCAAGTCTAACACACAATTCACAATAAATCTCCAAAATTTGGGTTTTCTGAAACAAAACTACTTTTGACTTTTTGAAAGTATGAACTCAGTTTGACTTTTGTGAGATTTGATCCTTCTTAACTGATTGATTAAAGTTACTTAAGCTATATGAAGACCAAATTAAGCTAGGACTAACACTTGTGAGCTAAAATTAGGCTTATGCTACTTGTATTCCAACACAGACAGATTTTAGGCCAAAAGTTTGGTGGTTTTGACTTTCAAGCTTTCAACAACCTAAAAACTTACTTGTTTCTGACTTATTAGGTGTTAAGAAAGTGGTACGAACAAGCCTTAGTCACTGAATTCAACTAGAACTCACTACACAGACTTATTCTAAACACTACCTTAATGAAGACTGTTATGAAATTTTCAAAGCAACACGATGATTAAGACTTAGAAACAGATCAAAACTATTCTAATAAGATCTAAAATGCATAAACAAACATAAACAAATAGGCAATACTAGGTAAGATTCAAAAATAGAAGAGAAATGGAAATTGTGCTTACTTCATGCCATCCAAGCAAACTTTCACATGAACCAAAGACCACAAATCTTTCCTAATGGCTTTCCACAAAGCCTCTAACCCAGGGCCATCCAAGACTTACCCTGCTCCAGCTTTCTTCATCATAAACCTGCAACTTTTTATTTTTTTTCTTTATTTTTCTGATTTTTTTTTATTTTTCTTGTTTTATGATTCTACTTCCTTTTAATAGTTTCTACAAGCTTCACTGAGCTTATGGGAGCTTAAGTGATCCTAAAAGTCCATTCACACAACTACAAATAACTTTAAACCGATTTGAGATTTTTGAATCTTTGAAAATGCATAAACTAAATTAAACAAGATAGGACTGAAATTGATTATCATAAAAGGTTTCAAATACACTGAGAACACTAGAATTATAATTGAAAAGCTTGAAATTACACTAGAATTTAAGAAAATTACAAGTCGACACTAATTTAGCTAAATTACACTAGTTATCCTTCTCTTCTTCATCTCCTTCTTTATATAGGGATCTTCTAGGGTTTTTGTGAGCTTCTGAGCAAATCCTGAGCCATTGGATTAGAGAGAGATGATCTTAGCCCTCCACGTAATTTTGGCGCCAAAATTGGTTTGATACCAATTTGGCATTTTTCTGCAACAGGGGGGTGGTATTAAATGCTGAGGTGAGGGGATAAGGTGAGTGGTTTGGGTGGTGGATTGTGATGGTGGGTTGAGGTGATGGCTTTGCAGGGCAAGTGGAGAGGTGGGGGAAGGAAAGAGAGCAAGGGGGTGATGGTTGTTTGACTGTTTTGACCACAGGGTCAACGTTTGACCCTGGTTATATTAAAAAGGTTGGGCTTTTGTTTGTTTGGGCCAAAATAAGAGGTGGACTGAGAGTGGATATGGATTGGACTTGGTTTTGGGTGGATTTAATATCAAAGGGTCCGGTTTGGTTGTAATATTGCACAAGGACTATTTTTGTAATATTCCGAAAGTTTGGGGGTGTGTTTTGGCATTCTTCTTAAGTTTCCATAAGGGTATTTTCTCCCAAGTTTCCATAGTCCGAGGTTTTATGTTGACTTTTCACCTTTAAAAATTTTCAGGGACTAAAATTGCCAAACTTTCAAACTTCAGGGACCTGTTATGTAATTTCACCAAACTTTGCAACCAAGGACCATTCCTGCCATAAATGAGAAGTTCAAGGACAAAATTTGTTTTTCTCAAAGTTTTAATATCCCAGGGACCATTTTTGTCATTTTTCAAAGTTTAGGGACTAAACTTGACATTTTGTGAAACTTTGCACCAAAGGACTAGTTATGTAACTTTTTGATTTAAAAGGACCTTTGGTGACATTTTCAAGTTTATAGAATAACCATGGACTAGATTTGACAACTTTTTGAAAGATGAGGGACTGAAACTGCCAATTATGCAAACTTTGTTTATTTTTTATCTGTTTTTTATTATTTTGCATCTGAAACATATAAAACACATTCCTGGGATATTTTCATTATTTTGATGCAATATTGAGTATTTTTAGATGTTTTTGCAGCTCAGAAAAGGTAAAAATAATGAGTATTTACACACTCATCAATCCCCCATACTAAAACATTGCTAGTCCCTAGCAATCTTTTGAGAAAAACTTAATGGATTTGAAAACTCTTTACCAAAAGCAATCACTTATGGAGTAGCCAGATGTATCGATTCAAGTAAGAACTATGGTCCACCTGATAACAATGTGATTTTGAGCAGACCACCAGCTGTCAACGGATTTGATTAGTCTTTACCAAAAGCTATTTGCTTCTGGACTACCAACTCTTGATGGACTAAGTCAACAACTTGGTGAGCTGATTACCAATTATGGTTTTTCCACGGCCTTTACCACAAGCCATAATCTTGCGGGCTAGCCAACTCATTTACTTTATGGGATATGGTGAGTTGATTTACCATACAATTTTGGGCAAATTGCAAGCAATCAACGGATTTGAGATATCTTTACCAAGAGCCGTTTGCTCCTGGATTAGCCAATCCTTTTGTCATGGCGGACAGATAGCCACAAAAATTTTGAAATAAAGTGAAAAATTTGGGCCAAAATGGGGGTACTTAGAAAGTATTTTGTGATAAAATTCGCAAGAATTCCCCCCCCCCCCCCCCACACTAGAATTGAATATTGTCCTCAATATTCAAAGTCCCGGCTAGTATGCCGATTCTTTGAACGGAAAAAGCTAATATTTGAAACTAACTGTGGAAATATCGATTTTATTTTTCACTTTATTTATATGTACAAATAAACATGTTTCTTTCTTTTTTTTTTTTTTTTTTTTTTTTTTTTTTTTTTTTTTACTGAGACTTATATTACATATTTACTTTTCAAAAGGTGGGGGACGGCCACTCCCCCACACTAGAGTGGTAGAAAGTAGAAAGAAGTCAGAGATATGGGTGAAAACCCATATTTTGCTAATTTTTGTTCACCGAGTCACTAGCTTGACTCGATCCCCGAATTCATTGGTCCATGGGGAAAGTTTGGAGATCCGGGACAACCATGGGTGGTATGTCCTCTCCAAAATAGTGTTTCAAACGATGACCATTCACTTTGAAGTTGGGACCTTCTGGTTGAGATAACTCAGCAGTCACGTATGGATATACTTTTGCAACAGTGAATGGTCCAGTCCATCGGGTTTTTAATTTCCCCGAGAAGATCTTTAACCTCGAATTGAAAAGAAGGACTCTATCACCGACGTTGAAAACGCGGTTCTTAATCTTAGAGTCGTGAATCTTCTTTGTCTTTTCTTTGTAGATCAAAGAGTTCTCGTAGGCTTGATCACGAAGTTCGTTTAATTCATTGAGTTGAACCTTACGGTGATCACCCGCTTTATGAAGATCATAGTTAGCATGTTTCAAGGCCCAGTAGGCTTTGTGCTCGAGCTCGATTGGTAAATGACACGCTTTCCCGTATACAAGCTTGTAAGGAGTACACCCGATGGGTGTTTTGTAAGCTGTACGGAAGGCCCAGAGTGCATCATCTAGTTTTTCCGACCAGGAAGCACGGTTTTCACCTACGGACCTCTCAAGAATCCGTTTAATACCACAGTTTGAAACCTCCACCTGCCAACTTGTTTGTGGGTGATAAGCGGTAGAAAGACGGTGAGTCACACCGTACTTCAGCATGACTTTTGCGAATTGATCATTGCAAAAGTGTGTACTGCGATCACTAATGATGGCACGGGGAGTTCCAAAACGAGCAAAGAGGGATTTCAAGAATTTCACGACAACTCGGGCATCGTTGGTGGGTAAGGCCTTTGCCTTAACCCATTTTGACAAGTAGTCAACAGCCACGAGGATATATTTGTTTCCACGAGAAGATGGGAATGGCCCCATAAAATCAATGCCCCAGACGTCAAAGACTTCACAAACTTGAATGGCATTTTGTGGCATTTCGTTCGTTTGTGAAATATTCCCGTGACGCTGACAAGCATCACAAGCTTTGACTAACTCGTGGGCATCCTTGTAGATTGTGGGCCAGTAGAAACCAGAATCAAACACCTTTTTGGCGGTGTAGTTAGGACTATGGTGGCCCCCGGTTGGTCCAGCATGGCAAGCCTTGAGAATATCAGTGGCTTCCTGTCCGTAAACACATCGCCTGATGACTTGATCGGCACAAATTTTGAAGAGATAGGGGTCGTCCCAGAAGTAATGTTTAACGTCTTTGAAGAATTTGTTCTTCTGTTGGGACGTCATCCCCTTCACGATGAAGTTACCCGCATGGTAATTTTCAAAGTTGGCAAACCATGGGGTAGTAGAGTCACCACGAAAAGCAACCACATTGAGTGTCTTGAGAGGAAATGTTTCATTTATTTCCTGTTTCTCGGACACATCCTGGTGAGGGTTTTCTAATCGTGAGAGATGATCAGCAGCAAGGTTCTCAGCTCCTTTTTTATCACGGATAATGATATCAAATTCTTGAAGGAGGAGAACCCAACGGAGAAGCCTCGGCTTTGCATCTTGCTTTGCAAATAGGTACTTCAAAGCCGAGTGATCCGCATACACTACGCATTTGGTCAAGATTAAGTATGGCCCGAATTTTTCAAAGGCATACACCACAGCTAATAATTCTTTTTCAGTGGTGGTGTAATGACTTTGAGCCTCGGTCATAGTTTTGCTTGCGTAGTGTATAGGCTGAAAGTATTTTGCTTTTCGTTGCCCCAAGACCGCACCTATGGCAAAATCACTAGCATCGCACATAAGCTCAAAAGGTAGGTCCCAATCGGGGGCAACAAGAATCGGTGCCTCGGTAAGCTTTTTCTTTAATGTTTCAAAAGCTTCGATGCACTCAGGAGAGAAGATGAAAGGAGCATCCTTCTCGAGGAGATGGGTCATAGGCTGGGCGATTTTAGAGAAATCTTGGATAAACCTACGATAGAAGCCGGCATGACCCAAAAAGCTCCTCACACCTTTAACGGTGGTGGGTTGAGGTAATTTAACGATGACATCAATTTTTGCTTTGTCAACCTCAATCCCGTTCTTTGAAATTTTATGGCCGAGGATAATGCCCTCTTTAACCATAAAATGGCTCTTCTCCCAGTTGAAACTTAAATTCGTTTCTTTGCAACGTTTAAGCATTTGTTCCAAGTGGGAGAGACAAGACTGCAATAAATCCCCGATGACTGAAAAGTCATCCATAAACACCTCCATGGTTTTCCCGATCATGTTGGAAAAGATAGACATCATGCACCTTTGGAACGTGCCTGGTGCATTACATAAGCCGAAAGGCATTCGTCTGTAAGCAAAAGTTCCGTAGGGGCATGTGTAGGTAGTTTTTTCTTGATCCTGTAGATTAATGGGGATTTGGAAGTAACCCGAGAAACCATCGAGGAAATAGTAGTATTCATTCCCCGCTAGTCTTTCGAGCATCTAGTCCATAAAAGGCAATGGAAAATGGTCTTTATGGGTGGCTTCATTCAACTTTCGATAGTCAATACATACTCGCCAACCCGAGACCAAACGAGTTGGAATCAACTCATTTTCCTCGTTGGTGACAACGGTTATGCCGCCCTTTTTAGCAACACAATGAATTGGGCTAACCCAAGGACTGTCAGATATAAGAGAAATCAATCCCGCATCAAGAAGTTTTAGAACCTCTTGTTTGATAACTTCGTGGATTTTGGGATTTACCCTTCTCTGTTGTTGCACTGTTGGCTTAAAGCCATCCTCCATTAAGATTTTGTGTGTACAAAAGTCCGGGCTAACGCCCTTAATGTCGGAGAGTTTCCAAGCAATTACTTGCTTGTGTGACTTAAGAACCTTTAGGAGTGTAGCCTTTTCCTCATCTTTTAAGTCTTTAGCAATAATGATCGGGTAATTTATCATCACCCTCCAGAAATGCATATTCTAGATGATGAGGCAAGTCCTTGAGCTCAACCTCGGGAAAGTCTTCAGTTATCTCAACATTTTTGACTTCCTCTTTATGAAGTATTTTTGGAGACGGAGAGGGTGAAGGATCATCATTAACAATCTTTCAAGAAGAAGAATGTCCCTCTCCGGGTCAAGATAGTTTTCATCAATCTCATGAGGGATTGAACTATCCTGAGCAAGAAAAGCCTCGACCTCTTCCAGAAGGAAGTCACTTCCCTCAAACGGAGTGAGAGAAGGGGAAGAGTCGGATATGATATGTTAGGAATTAAATAAGCACAAGAATCAGAAGATTCAGCATAAAGGTTTAATGGAAATACGACAAGTATGATTCTGCTGAAGACTATTTCCACTGAAGGTGATTCTGCTGCTGAATCCTACTGCTGATGAATACTACTGTTTGATTCTGCTGCTGCTATGACTCTGCAGCTATGACTCATAACAAACAGCTGTGTAGATAAGAATGACTTATTCAACACTTGCATAATAAGATAATATCTTAGTTCTAGTCATCAAATTGAACACTCCAAGTGAGTTGTTTATCCTAGATACATGATGTATCTTGTATGACTAAGCTAGAATAGTGATTAGTCATAAGCTAGTTATTTGTTGAGTCATGTAGTTTGTAAAAGATATTTCCTTGGACTATAAAAGGAAAATCTTAGATATGTAGATAAGTGTGACAAATGCCATACACAACTCTCATATACAGACAATAGAAAGAACAAACATAAGATTCAAGGTCTTTGTAACCCTAGTGATAAGCTAAAGATCACTCGTATTATTTTCTTTTGAATAATATTGAATCGTTTGGTGTTAACTATTCCATTTCCATAACAATAAACATAAATCTTCTAAGTGTGGTTAAGTAGATTCAGCATACTTAATCATATTCACACAAACATATCTCATACACAAAGAACGAAGGTTTAACCACCTTACCGTGTAATCGACCCTCAACAAGTGGTATCAGAGCTACAGGTTGATATTTTTGTTTTAGAAGAAGAAGTTAGAAATGGATGTTGAGTCTATTCAAACAAATGTTGCTGCTAAGTTACCAATGCTCAAACAGAATGAGTTTGAGATGTGGAGGTTAAGAATAGAACAATATTTTCAAGTGCAAGATTATGCACTGTGGGAAATCATTGAAGATGGAGATTCTTACAAGCCTACAACCACTACATCAACAATTGATGGTAAGGAAGTTGATAAGCTGCAAACCAAGCCACAAACTGCAGAAGACAGAATTAAGAAGAAGAATGACCTAAAGGCCAGAAGCATGCTGATGATGACCATTCCAAATGATCAACTTATAAACTTCAGCAAATTCAAAGATGCAAAGTCACTATTTGAGGCCATTATTGCAAGGTATGGTGGGAATGAAGCCACCAAGAAGACCCAAAAGACTCTTCTTAAGCAACAGTTTGAAAATTTCCCATCAACTAACCTTGAATCTTTAGACCATATGTTCAACAGGCTACATAATATTGTGAGTCAACTTGCTATTCTTGGAGTTGAAATACCTCAAGAAGATTTAAACTCAAAATTTCTGAGAAGCTTACCTGAAGAATGGGCTATGCATGTTGTTGTCTGGAAGAACAAGTCAGACATTGACACCATGGATCTTATGGATCTGTATAGCAACTTTAAGATTGTTGAGCAAGATTTGAAGAAAACTGGAGGTACTAGTTCAAGCACTGGGAACATGGCATTTATGTCATCTCCTAGTAATTCAGTTCCAGTTACTAATGAAAAAGTTCATGATGTTGCAAGTGCTGCAAGTTCATCAAGCAGTATTTTTGGAATTTTAGATGAGAAAACATGTTGTGCTTTCTTCACAAGCAAACATAATGGATCCATGTTAACTCATGAAGACCTTCAAGAGATCAATGATGATGATCTGGAGGAAATGGATCTAAAATGGCAAATTTCTCTTCTTAGCATGAGAGCTAAGAAATTCTATCAAAGGACGGGGAAGAAGATCACAATCAGTAGCAATGATCCTGCTGGTTATGACAAGTCAAAGATAGAAT
Organism: Artemisia argyi; assembly: GCA_030686995.1. NCBI lineage: Eukaryota > Viridiplantae > Streptophyta > Magnoliopsida > Asterales > Asteraceae > Artemisia > Artemisia argyi. The sequence goes on from CM060687.1 coordinate 35,408,203, forward strand.
GCTACAACTGTCACAAGATGGGACACTTCTCAAGAGAATGTAGAAGGCCAAGACAGCAAGATAGCAGAAATAGAGATGTTGGAAGAAAATCCAATACAGGGGAGATATCTGAACCAAAAGCTATGGTAGCAATTGATGGGTTAGGTTTTGATTGGAGCTTCATGGATGATGAAGAAATGGGTTCTTCACAGATGGCTCTTATGGCATTTACTGCACCTGAGGTACATGATCATAAAACCTGTTCAAATACTTGTACTGCTCTTAAAGACTTAAAAATCTTAATTAAACAGTATGATGACAAAAAGGTTCGATACGCCAAATCTGATCTAGATTGTTTCAATTATAAAAGTGGTTTAGAATCTGCAGAGAGGCAAATCCTACACTATAAAAGGAATGAACTTACCTTTACTGATGCTAAAACTTTACTTGAAAATGATAATCAATTTAAAGATCAAATTATTGAGGCCTTAAAAGAAGCATTGGATAGGGTTAAGACTGAGAAAGAAAACATTCAATTGACTAAAGAGAAGCTTGAACATGCTTCTAAAAATGTAAACAAAATAATAGACAGTCAAGTGAATAATAAAGTTAAGTCAGGATTAGGATATAATGCAGCCCCACCCCCTTATAGAGGTATCCCAAAACCCCCAGGGATAGACCTAGAGCATTCAGGATTACCTGAATTTCAGCTACCTAAGTTACAATATGGAGTTCAACCAAACTCTAACATAGTAGCTGATGAGCCTAAGAAAGAAAGTAAATGTTCATGTAAAACATTACTTTTTCAGGACAAGGTGTCCTTTGTAAATAAACAGGTTATGTCTAAACCTGAAGTGGTTAAGAAAGCAAGAACAAGAGTTCCTAAGATAGTCAAACACAATACTGATAGGCCTAAGACCAATGAAAAATATGTTAGGCAACCAGTTAGATATTGTGAACAATATAGAGTCACAAACAAGCCCAGAGGTAACCAAAGAAATTGGAATAACCTCAAGTCTTACCAACTAGGTGATGACTTTGCTTTTCACAATAAAGCTTGTTTCATTTGTGGTAGTTTTGACCATTTTGCAGCTTTCTGTAATCAATGGGTATCTGGGTATGAAAGTAATAGAGTGAACTACAAAAGGCAAACACCTAAATCTCATTTTCACTCTAATTCTAATAGATCAAAACCCAAAACAGTCACAAAAACTGTTCCTGCTGAAAGGAAAATGGTTTCTGCTGAAAAACCATATATGATTGTTTACCCAAAATCAACAATTAAGGGTGCAAAAACAACTTTCAAACATGCATCTAATATTGTTCAAAGGCCCATTCAAACAAAAGCAGTGGTCCAAAAACAAGTTTGGAGACCAAAGGGTACAACTACAAAGCTAGCAGTTTCTTCTGCTAAGCATACTGCTGCTAAGGGTAACAGGGCAAATGCTGTTAAGGCCTCAGCATGTTGGATTCTTAAATCCAATGTTGCATCAACAGTCCTCAAGAGATTACATTTCATTGATGCAAGAGGCAGATCCAAGTCAGTGTTGGCTTGGATCCCCAAAGAAAACTAATTCTTTTAATTTGTGCAGGGACATTCATCAACAGATCATTAAGATCAAGGATATTCAGATAGTGGGTGTTCAAGGCACATGACAGGCAACATGTCTTATCTTTCCAACTTTCAATCAATTGATGGTGGATATGTTACCTTTGGAGGAGGAATTGGTGGAAAGATTACTGGTAAAGGTACTATCAAAACTAGTAAATTAGATTTTGAAGATGTGTTTTATGTGCAAGAGCTTAAGTATAATCTCTTTAGTGTCTCACAAATGTGTGATAGAAAGAATAATGTTCTTTTTACTGAGACTGAATGTCTTGTACTTTCTCCTGATTTTAAGATGCCTAATGAAAGTCAAGTGCTTCTTAAAATTCCTAGGAAGGGCAATATGTACAGTGTTGATATGAATAACATTGTTTCTAAAGATGCTTTAACTTGCCTTGTTGCAAAATCCACATTAGATGAATCTATGTTATGGCATAGGAGACTTGGTCATATTAACTTCAAAACCATAAATAAGATTGTTAAGAATGGTTTGGTAAGAGGTTTACCTCAAAAACGTTTTGAAAATGATCAAACATGCATTGCTTGTCTTAAAGGCAAACAACACAAAGTCACTTGTAAGCCCAAGATTTTTAACTCTATCAATCAATCATTGTTTATGCTTCATATGGACTTATTTGGACCTGTTTCAGTAAGTAGTATAATGCATAAGAGATTTTGTCTAGTTATTACTGATGACTATAGTAGATTTACATGGGTATTCTTTTTAGGAACTAAGGATGAGACTTCTAGCATCCTTAAGACCTTCATTACAGAGATAGAAAACCTAGTAAGCAAAAGAGTAAAAGTCATTAGATGTGATAATGGGACAGAATTTAAAAATAGAGTTATGGATGATTTCTGCAAAGAAAAAGGTATTAAAAGAGAATTTAGTGTTGCTAGAACTCCTCAACAGAATGGAGTAGCTGAAAGAAAGAATAGAACACTAATAGAAGCTGCTAGAACTATGTTAGCTGATTCAAAGTTGCCTATAACTTTTTGGGCCGAAGCAGTCAACACTGCTTGTTATGTTCAGAACAGAGTTTTAATAGTACAGCCTTACAATAAGACATCATATGAGCTTTTTAGAGGTAGAACTCCTGCAATAGGATTTCTTAGACCTTTTGGATGTCATGTGACAATTCTGAATACCTTAGACCATTTGAGAAAATTTGATGGTAAAGCAGATGAAGGTTTCTTTGTTGGATATTCTCTCAATAGCAAAGCTTTTAGAGTATACAACATAAGAACTAAGAGAGTAGAAGAGAGTCTACATATAGAGTTCTTAGAGAACAAGTCTAATGTAGAAGGTCAAGGACCAAAATGGCTATTTGATCTTGAAACTCTAACCCATTCAATGAATTATGTGCCTGTTGTTGCAGAAACTAATGATTTTTCAGGTTCACAAGCAACAGATGAGACAAGGTTAGACAAGAAGACACATCAAGATTATGTGATGATGCCAATATGGTCAAATACCAATGTGGAATCAACTTCAACCAATGGAGAATCTTCTTCTGGCAAAGCTAAAGAAGATGTTGAAGATAAAATCAGAGAAGGAAGAACAGAAGAACAGCAAAATGTTCCTGCTGATGAGCAAAATGTTCCCGCTGATGATCAAACAATTCCTGCTGATAAGCAAATTGTCTCTGCTGATAGTCCTTCAGAAGAAACAAAATCAGACTTTTCAGAAGATGAGGTGGATTTGTGCAATATTCCATCTGATTATCAAGTTCCTTCCACTCCACAAACACGAATTCACAAAGTCCACTCCCTAGAAAATGTGATTGGAGATGTACAATCTGGTGTGAAGACAAGACAACAATTGATGTCTTCAGATCAAAAAGGGATTCTTGATGCCCTTTATGCTTCAAAACAGCATGAGTTTTCAAACTCTTGCTTATTTGTATGTTTTCTCTCTCAAGATGAACCAAAGAATATTCATAAAGCCCTAGAGAATTCAAGCTGGTTGGAGGCTATGCAAGAGGAGCTTCTTCAGTTCAAGATTCAAAAGGTCTGGGTGCTAGTTGATTTACCTAGTGGTGTAAGGGTAATTGGCACTAGATGGGTTTTTAGAAATAAAAGGGATGAAAGAGGCATAGTGATTAAGAATAAGGCTAGATTAGTAGCACAAGGGTACACACAAGAAGAAGGGATAGACTATGATGAGGTTTATACTCCAGTAGCTCGAATTGAGGCAATTAGGCTTTTCTTAGCTTATGCTTCATTTATGAACTTCACAGTTTACCAAATGGATGTCAAGAGTGCATTTTTATATGGTTCAATTGAAGAAGAGGTGTATGTTACACAACCTCCAGGCTTCACTGATCCTGACCATCCAGACAAAGTGTACAAGGTAATTAAAGCTCTATATGGCCTACATCAGGCACCAAGAGCTTGGTATGCAACACTAGCTTCCTATTTATTAGAGAATGGATTTCAAAGAGGAAAGATTGATCAGACACTTTTCATCAAACAGCACAAGAAAGATCTTCTGTTAGTACAGGTGTATGTGGATGACATTATCTTTGGATCTACAAGGAAGGAGATGTGTTTAGACTTTGAAAAACTTATGAAAGATAAGTTTCAGATGAGTTCTATGGGAGAACTTACATTCTTTTTGGGTCTGCAAGTTAAGCAATCATCTGAAGGCATATTTATTAGTCAAGACAAATATGTTGCAGAGATTCTTAAAAAATTTCAATTTGCTGATTCAAAAATAGCAAGCACACCAATGGATCCTGAGAAGCCACTTCTTAAAGATGCAGATGGAGAAAATGTGGATGTACATACATACAGATCTATGATAGGTTCTTTAATGTATCTTACATCATCCAGACCTGATATCATGTTCTCTGTTTGTGCCTGTGCAAGATTTCAAGTAACTCCAAAGGTTTCTCATTTAACAGCAGTCAAAAGAATTTTTAGATATCTCAAAGGTCAACCAAGGTTGGGTTTATGGTATTCTAGAGAATCACCTTTTGATTTGATAGCATTCTCAGACAGTGACTATGCTGGTGCTAGCTTGGACAGAAAGTCAACAACCGGAGGATGTCAATTCCTTGGATGCAGACTTATCTCATGGCAGTGTAAGAAGCAAACAATTGTGGCAAATTCAACAACTGAAGCTGAATATGTAGCTGCTGCAAGTTGCTGTGGTCAAGTTCTATGGCTTCAAAACCAACTTCTTGATTATGGGTACAATTTCTTACATACCATTATACATATTGATAATAGTAGTACAATTTGCATTATTAAAAATCCAGTGCAACATTCTAAAACAAAACACATTGAAATAAGACATCATTTTATAAGAGATTGCAATGAGAAAAGGTTAATTCAAGTAATGAAAATTGCTTCAGATCAAAACCTTGCAGATCTTCTTACCAAAGCTTTTGATGTTGGTAGATTTCAGTACTTGGTAGCAGGTATTGGAATGCTTAATCTTTAAATTTTTCAATATAATGTGTTTTTGTATATAGATTTTGTTAATGCATCTAACTTTGTTATCTAAGTCTACTATTAACAATATTTGAAGTTATTCATACAGTTAGTTCTATGATTATTCTAATTCAAGACAAGTACTTTGTACTTTGTTTATTTGGTTTTAGACTAACAATTTCAGGTATGAATATTTAAGCTGAAAGGTTATTTCAAGTGAAATCTGTTGATCATTGCTGCTGAAAGCTGATCATTGCTGCTGATATAATAGGTTCATGATAGAAAAAGTTTGGGACTTCAAAACTCCTTAAAACTTCTTTCTTGAAATCTGATTATGATGTTTCACTTTGAATTGACAAATTAGTTGATCAGTTAATCACTGATACAACTCACTTTCTATCATTTTATACTCTCAAGTATAATGTGACTAATCTACGGATATCTGATAGAAAGAACAGCGAGCAACAGTGAATCTAACACTTGTGTTAGAGGTAACAAATGCCACGAGCTGGAAACCCTGTAAAGAAAGCCTTTTGAATAGTTTATCTATACACAGGCGGTTATTTATAACTGAAAACATTGGTTCTCACACAACCAGAGGTTGCTTTAAACTGAAATTTTGACTAAGTGTATGTTACACACTTAATCCCTTCAAAATGGTTGTAAGCAGTATGATTTTTCATAATAAAATCATATACATACTGCTAAGGCAAAAGTTTCTTAAAAGGATTTTTTAAAAGATGACTTTAAAAACCATCATCAGATGGACCATGAGTCAAAAACGTCCATTGAATCACCTCTCATAGGAGTTAACACACCTAGAAGTGATGAGGGCAGAATCTTAAACTCTTAAGGAATTGATGGCTTCATGTACAAATTGTCTGAAAACATGGAACAATGCTAGATCAGATGATGATGTTATGATTGTGAGAAAATCTTTCAAACAAGGGGAGGAAACAAACATCTCAGGGGAGGAAATACAAGCCCAGTTTAAGGAAGATTAACCAAAAGAAAAGACAAGATCATACAAGATGATGACATAGAGGTTGAAAATGACAAGAACATTCTTAAATGTTGTATTCAGAAAGGATGAAGCATTTCAAAGGAGAAAGTTCTATCTAGGTCAAAAAGTTGAAAAGATTCAATTTCAGTTCACTACGTTTGTTCATCACTTGTTGAAAGATCAGAAAGCAGATAAGTTCCAGAGAAAAATAAGTTCATTCACTCAGAAGAGAAGAAAGTTCAGATCAACCAAATCTGACAATGAAGTGTTTGAAAGATCTTCACAAAGTCCTCATTTAATTCAGAAAAACATGTTTGAATGTGATTCACATGTTTAGGGGAGGATTGTTAGGAATTAAATAAGCACAAGAATCAGAAGATTCAGCATAAAGGTTTAATGGAAATACGACAAGTATGATTCTGCTGAAGACTATTTCCACTGAAGGTGATTCTGCTGCTGAATCCTACTGCTGATGAATACTACTGCTTGATTCTGCTGCTGCTATGACTCTGCAGCTATGACTCATAACAAACACCTGTGTAGATAAGAATGACTTATTCAACACTTGCATAATAAGATAATATCTTAGTTCTAGTCATCAAATTGAACACTCCAAGTGAGTTGTTTATCCTAGATACATGATGTATCTTGTATGACTAAGCTAGAATAGTGATTAGTCATAAGCTAGTTATTTGTTGAGTCATGTAGTTTGTAAAAGATATTTCCTTGGACTATAAAAGGAAAATCTTAGATATGTAGATAAGTGTGACAAATGCCATACACAACTCTCATATACAGACAATAGAAAGAACAAACATAAGATTCAAGGTCTTTGTAACCCTAGTGATAAGCTAAAGATCACTCGTATAATTTTCTTTTGAATAATATTGAATCGTTTGGTGTTAACTATTCCATTTCCATAACAATAAACATAAATCTTCTAAGTGTGGTTAAGTAGATTCCGCATACTTAATCATATTCACACAAACATATCACATACACAAAGAACGAAGGTTTAACCACCTTACCGTGTAATCGACCCTCAACATGATAGGTTCAGAAGAAAGAGCGGTACTGCCACTTGATGAGAAACCAAGGACCTGTTGAGAATACTCCTCTGACGCAACATCGATGATGTCAATTCGGTTTACCGTTTCAGCGTCATAGTTTGAGGAGTATCTTGAAGTATGATCAAGATTGAATGTGAAGGCTTCATGGCCAACACGTAGTGTGATTTCTTCTTCGAATACATCGATTAGAGCACGACCCGTTCTTAAGAATCCCCTCCCGAGAATGAGAGGAACTCTTGGGTCAGCATCGAAATCAACAATCACGAAATCTGCCGGAAAATGGAACTTTCCTACTTTCACAAAGATATCTTCGGCAATGCCGAGAGGATGAGATATAGTACGGTCTGCAAGCTCGAGAGTCATGCAGGTAGGAGTGAAAGCAGGAAGAGAGAGTCTTTTCCAGACTGTGTAAGGCATCATGTTAATGCTTGCACCAAGATCGGCCAAGGCAAAGCATTTAACCGTCCCCGGGAAAATGCAAGGAATGAGAAATTTCCCGGGATCTCCAAGCTTTTCGGGAAGCTTTTTCAAGAGTACTGCAGAACAATGCTCATTAAGTGGAGTTTTAGCCATCACAAAGAGTTTTTCCTTATTGCTTATCAGATTTTTGATTGTTGAAGCAAATTTAGGCATGAAAAGAAGAGCATCCGCGAAGCTAATATCGAAGTGTAACTCTTGGAAAATTTGATGAAATTTTTTGATCTGATGATTAGCTCTTTCACGGTTCTTTTGATCACTCAAACGTCAAGGATATGGAATTGAAGGCTTAAGATCGTTCTTTGGGATTTCATCAGAACTTTCAGGAGGATCAAATACAACTTTCGACTTATGAGTCAGGACCGGGACAACTTGAGGGTGGACGTTGTTGGTACCTCCGTTATTAGTAGGAAGTACCGTGTCCGTGGTAACCTCAGGTTCACGTTCCGCTACCTTAGTAGGAGGAGAAAAAGAGGTAGAAGGAATCGTGGGTCCATTGTATGATACCCCACTTCGGGTAGTGATCGCTTTGACATCGCCCCTCGGGTTAGCGATCGTGTTGCTCGGTAGTGTACCCGGGCCCGAGGGTCGATAATTTAAAGACTTCTGAAGCTCAGAGATCTTGCTGATCAGTAACTGATTCGTTTCCTCTTGTGCTTTCATGAATTGTTTTAGCACTTCATCGGAGGAAGACGAGTGTGGAACAACGTTTTGATTTTGATTAGGAAAATTTTGAACACGGTTGTTTTGAAAATTCCCTTGATTTTGATTGTTGTTACCCTGAAAATTATTTCTCTATTTGAAATTACCTTGATTGTAATTCCCTTGATTTTGGTTTCTTTGAAAATTTCCTTGAAAACCTTGATTTTGATTGCCATTTTGAAAATTGTTTTGATTAAAATGACCTTGATTTTGGTTCGGGTTTTGGAAATTTAAGTTTTGACCTTGGTTAAAATCTCCTCGATTCTGATTTGAGTTACGGTTTTGATTTTGGTTAAAACCGGGAGGTCCTAGAAAATTGTTGGAACGATAGCTTAAGAGATTTCGGTCCCCTTGTGGTTGGTAAGAATTACCCCCCATGTTGTAGGAACCTTGAGCAGCATAAACGTTCTCTTGAGGAAAACCAGCAGTAGGTGGACACTCGGAATAAAGATGTGGGCACCCACAACTTTCACAACTTCGGGCCACGGCTTTCACTTGTTGATTCTGAGCCTGATTTTGCATCGTTTGGTTCATTCTCAACACAGCCGTAGAGATATCATCCATCTTTTTAGTGAGAGCAATTATTTCAGGAGATGATGATGAAGGAATAACTGATTTACATGACTCATCCCTCTCCGCAGAGGAATCCCAAAAATTATGGTGGGCAGTCATGTTCTCAATTAGATCATAGCATTCTTCGGGACGCCTTTTCATAAAGGTCCCAGCAGCAGCAGCATTGAGAATATCCCGGTGCCTCAATGTCAGACCATTATAGAAGGTATCTATGATGGTAACTTGTAACATATTGTGGTTAGGGCACCGATCAATAGCTAGCTTATAACGTTCCCAAGCCTCAAAAAGAGACTCATCGGGACGCTGCCGGAAGTTGCTGATATCATTTCGTAACATGGTAACCATGGAAGGTGGAAAATATTTTGCTAAAAACTTGGTTACCATTTCATCAAAGGTACGAATAGAATTCTTTGGGAGTCGGTCAAACCATGCAGTGGCATGATGAGTGAGAGAATAAGGCAAGAGATACAGATGGAGGGCATCATCGGTGACACCATGCTGTTTCATGCTTTGGGTGACGGTAAGGTATTTGTCAAGATGTTTGTTAGCATCGTCACCCGGTAATCCGTGAAATTGACACGAATTTTGGACTTATTGGATCATGTGGTGCTTAAAGGCAAAGTCCGTAGCCTCAATAGTGACTGGTGCAATAGGTCCGCCCCTCCCTTGCATGGTAGGCTGGCACAACTCCTCCATCGTTCGGAGATCGGGAGCTGGCTCATCCCTGGGAGGGTCAGGGGGTGGTGGTGGTGGCCCATCGGCCATTTCGGTTTTTGGTTATTCAATAACAGTACGTAGCTCCGGTACGTTTTTCTGATTTTTACGCTTTGTTTGTGACCGAGTGCGCATGCACTAAAAACAATTTTTCAAAACAAGATCGAGGCAAAACCACAGTGAACTTAAATCCAATAATCACAAGTGAATGGCTTCTTTAAACAAGGTACACCACTCACAGGGATATAAAGGCAAGTTTTAATCTTAAGTTTAGGAACTTATTATGTCCACACCCGCAGTTGGTAGGTGTTCTGCCTTGGTTTGCCGTGGTAAGATTTTATGTATTTATTAACAGAAAAATTGTTTTTGGGCTTATGGGTGTGTGTGCAGAATACTTTGGGAAATATTTTTGGAACTAATTCGTTAACCGAAATCGTTCTTTTAAGATTACTCGCAGGCTGGTGGGAGGAAAGAATGGATTCCTCTTCAGTTCGCAATTTAATGTCAGAACTTACCTTATACCAACTATTTCAGGTTGTAATCTTAAAGAAAACGAAGTAATTTAACTTCACAGTTTGTTTTGTTGTTTTTTATTTTTTTGATGTTGTTAACGCTTCAGGAAAAGTGTTAATGAACTTTTTTGATGTGATTGATATTTTTACAAAACTTTTTACAAATTGTGTGAAATTTGTACAGGGAGGGTTTTGAAAACCACTAAACTTAAAACGATTTTTAAAAAAAAAACACGCAACAACCTCCCCGGCAGCGGCGCCAAATTTTGATTGGTCCCAAAACGGTCAGATATTATTGAACAAGGTCAATAAGTCAAAGACAGCTCAGTTCCAATGCTCCGTGGATAGTATAGTGTGTCCCCGGGTCGTTATGTCCCAGCGAGATTGCAATGGTGCTTTGGAAAACGTTTTTGAGAATGAGTGGCACTGAGGACAGTAGCCAAGATGATTTGAGAGATGATTATGCTACTGATATTTGGTATTTGCACAATGATATTAACAATAACAGATATACAGCTATATTCACAAATTCACAATTTGGGATTCAGATTACAGACATAAAAGTGGGTTTTGAACAATTACAAACCACAGGGGGTGCAAGTGAAACTTGTTTAAAACTTAAAATTAAAAGAAAATTTAAAATGAAAATGAAATGATTTAAATGATTATTTTAATAATTAAATACTAATTAATTAATTAAAACTATTTAAAATCTAATTTAAACCTAATTTAAATTAACTAAAAATGATAAAGAAACAAATTAACCTAGAAATTTGCAAAAATATTTTCTAAACCTTAAAAAGAACTTGAAGAAAGTATAAAAAATAAAAAGAAATATTTTTGTCTTTTTTATGGTTTTTCTATTAATTAAAAACTAATTATATTAATTAAACTATTTAAACTATTTTAAATTACTAATAATACCTAAATGACTTAGAAAATTATGAAAAAATTTATAAAACTGATTTAACCATCACAGGAATCCTAAAAAATTATAAAAAGTTTCTAAAAATTATATTTAGACTATTTGACTAATTATTTACTTATTAATTAATTTAAATCTAATTTAACTAATTTAAATAAGAAAATTGGAAAATGAATAGTAGAATTTAAAAATATATTTTCTAAAAGTTTTAACTAATTTATAAAACCTAGAAAAAATATAAAAAACTACTGTTGTTAATTAAAATTTAAGAAAACTAATTAATTACTAATATTACCTAATTAATTATTTAAAATATTTTTAATTCTATTAATTAGTAAACTGATAAAGAAAAATCTAAGAAAATTATTACAAATACTTAAAGGTGACAGAAAATTAAGAAAATTATGAAAATGGTGAAGTGCTTAATAATAAGCTAAAAAGAAAAATGAAAAAAGATAGAATCTATTAAATAGAAGCTATCACTAATTTTAAGTTTGGTTTTTTGGTGTTTTTCTTTTTGAGAGATGAAAACAAGTTGAAAATAAGAAACTTTTACAAAACAACTTTTATTATAGCTTAAAAATAAGCTATGTGCACCCCCTTTATCCAAACAGTTGGCTTATTAGCTTAATTTTGGGTTTTTCAAATGAAATAAGTCAAACTCTGATCACAGAAGGTACAATAAGCTATAAACAACTTAAGTAACCTAAAAGTAAGCTAGAACAAGCAAAAAGTCTGAACAATAAGCTGTAACAAACGAATAAGCCAAATTCAACAACCTATGATACTTGTAGTCCCAAGAGGGCAACTGCAGGCATATGTGGGGCCCACAGGAGTGATCTAGGGTCTAAAATGAAAGTTGATCTGAAAAGTGGGCCAGGTAAGCTCTACAATAAGCCAAGAATCAGGGCTTATGGTTCACTAATAAGCTTTGGGCAAGCTTGTAGACTTTGATGCTGATGAAGCGAAAAATGAACCACTTTTAGGGGGTCATTTAAGCCCGAAATTGAATTTATTTGATCAAATATTACCCTAAATCGTTCCTTTTGTGATTTTAGGTACTTAGGGAGTGAAATCTGGAACAGGAAGCAATTCAGACGTTTTTGGAGCATAAAAGTGAAGAAAACGCCAAAGACTTAATTTTCCATGCTGAGAACAGTACATGACGGCGTCAAGAGGAAGACCCTGACGGCGTCAGGAGTAAAAAGTGGTGACGACCCAGTGCAAACCTGACGGCGTCACAACAAGGGCGTGAAGAGTTAAATTTGTGAAGGCCTGCATAAGGAGACTACATGACGGCGTCAGACCCAGATCTAGGCAGTCCGAGGAACTATTTGGCGGCGAGATGACGGCGTCAGACATTTGTTCTTGACGCTGTCACCTACTAAACTCTATATATAATTTTCAATTTTTCATTCAATAGAGAAGAACTTGTGTGGAGAAAACTAGGGCGAACTTTGTAAACCCTAGGTCATATTTTACAGTACTTTCAAGGGTTTTCACCCCTTGAATCCTTTCATGTGCTATTGAGATAAGTCTTCTCTTTAATTCAATCAATATGTCTATGTGTTGGTTGATTATATCTTTTACTTGTCTTGATTTCAACATGCTAGGCGAGATTTATCTTGTGTTTGCTTAGATCTAATGAAACCTAGATGTTAATTATGTGTTGATTACTTGTTTATGGTTGTATTGGATGAATGATTTCAATGTTAGGCTTAAGAAAACTGGCAGATCTCCATTGTGTAACATGCTTGAACGTCTTAGGAAACATGAACCGATGTGTACTAGGTTTTATTGGTTGTATTTAATGCATGAGTAAATTCTAATGATCCCATGTTAGGAGCTTCTTAGCCGGCTCAACATAGGAGTGAAGTAGGCACTCATAGGATTGGGGAAGTAAGTATGCCACCCCATGAATGGTATTAAGGAATACAATCCGTCATCCACGCAACTATAACAAGTAATTAACGTGTAAAAGATATCTAGGGAGTAGTGAAATCTAAGTAAACACAATTCTCCCACATTTTCATTTTAGTATTTTATTTTGATTGCATCTTAGTATTGGGTTAGTTGACTAGCAACTAATTCCGCCCAAATCCTTCAAACCCGAGATTTTTAATTGCTTTCTAAAAAATATAAAAATATAAAAAGAATCATCCCTCATCTCTAGACATAATCTTTAGGTTTTCTAATCCTAGCGACACTATTCCTAGCTGAACGATCAATCCTCCGGTATTTGTCATTATACTATACTACATCGATCAGGTACACTGCCTGATGGGGGTTGTAAACTTCTCGAGATCCCTCGAGAGGTAAGGCCTGGTGCAATCCCTACGCATCAAGTTTTTGGCGCCGTAGCCCGGGGAATAGTTATTGTCTAGGTTAGAATCTCTTTTTATTAGGTCTACTTGCTAGATTTCTTTCTAGAAAGATTTTATTTTTATTTTTAGGTTCTCTTTAGTCTATCTTATTTCTTCGTGTTTTTGTTCGTAACTCTTCACCACCCGACATCATGGACGATGGGAACATCTTTGAACCCATCATCCCACAACAATAAAACCCACCACTAGAACCTCTTAGGCCCCGAACCTTAGGAGAGTATTCCCGACCTAGCCACCAAGGCTACCGAAACACCATTGAGCTCACCGGAGCCAATGTGACCCCTTTGCGATCCGACACCATCCGGTTGGTGCAAAGCAGATGTGCATTCCATGGACTTCGTTCCGAAGATCCAAACCAACATCTCAAGGACTTCCTTAAAATCGTAGATTCTATAGACCTTGATGTTACAACTAGAGAGTCAACCCGATTACGCCTATTCCAATTCTCTCTACGTGATCAAGTGATGAGGCGAAAAATGAACCACTTTTAGGGGGTCATTTAAGCCCATAATTGAATTTATTTGATCAAATATTGCCCTAAATCGTTCCTTTTGTGATTTTAGGTACTTTGGGAGAGAAATCTGGAAAAGGAAGCAATTCGGACGTTTTTGGAGCATAAAAGTGAAGAAAACGCCAAAGTCTTAATTTTTCTTGCTGGGAACAGTAGGTGACGGCGTCAAGAAGTAATTTCTGACGGCGTCAAGAGCAATTTCCATGACGACCTAGTACAGATTTGACGGCGTCACAAGGAAGGGCGTCAAGAGTAAAATTCATGACGGCCTGGAAATGCATAACACATGAAGGCGTCAAAAGTATATCAAGGCAGTCCGAGAATTATTTTGGCGGCGAGGTGACGGCGTCACAAGCTTTGTCTTGACTCCGTCAGACCCTATTTCCTATATATAGTTTTCTAATTTTCACATTAAAGAGAGAGAAGTTTTGGAGAAACCCTAAGTACGAACTTGGTGCGAATCTTACAGGTTTTTCAAGGGTTCTAAGCCCTTGATACCTTTCATGTGTAATTGAGATAAGTATTCTTTTAATTCAATCAATATGTCTATGTGTTGGTTGTCTATATCTTGTTCTTGTCTTAATTCCATCATGCTAGGCTAGATCTATCATGTGTTTGCTTAGATCTAATGAAACCTAGATGTTAATTATGTGTTGATTGCTTGTTTATAATTGTATTGGATGAATGAATTCGATGTTAGGCTTAAGAAAACTGGCAGACTTCCAAATGGTAACACGCTTGAACGTCTTAGGAAACGTGAACTGATGTGCACTAGGTTTTATTGGTTGTATTTAATGCATGAGCCACTGTTTATAATCCCTATGGTTGTGCTGGGCATGGTATAGGTGGAGATAAGAGCTCATCGGATTGGGGAGTTAAGTGCGCCACCCCATGAATGGTATTAAGGAATACAATCCGTCATCCATGCAACTATAACAAGTAATTAACGTGTAAAAGATGTCTAGGGAGTAGTAAAATCTAAGTAAACACATTTTCTCCACTTATTGCTCACAACCTTAGTTAATTTAGTTTATTTTCATTTTTAGTATTTTATTTTGATTGCATCTTTAGTATTGGGTTAGTTGATTAGCAACTAATTCCGCCCAAATCCTTCAAACCTGAGATTTTTACTTGCTTTCAAGAAAATATAAAAATACAAAAAGAATAATCCCTCACCTTTAGAACTACTATTTAGGTTTTCTAATCCTAGCGACACTATTCCTAGCTGAACGATCAATCCCCCGTTACTTGTCACTATACTATACTACAACGATCAGGTACACAGCCTGGTGGGGGTTGTAAGCTTCTCAAGATCCCTTGAGAGGTAAAGTCTGGTGCAATTCCCACGTATCAAGTTTTTGGCGCCGCAGCCTGGGGAATAGTTATTGTCTAGGTTAGAATTTCTTTTTATTAGGTCTACTTGCTAGATTCCTTTCTAGTGAGATTTTATTTTTTATTTTTAGGTTTTCTTTAGTCTATCTTATTTCTTTGTGTCTTTGTTCGTAACTTTTCACCACCCGACATCATGGACGATGGGAACATCCTTGAACCCGTCATCCCACTACAACAAAACCCACCACTAGAACCCCTTAGGCCCCGAACCTTAGGAGAGTGTTCCCGACCTAGCCACCAAGGCTACCGAAACACCATTGAGCTCATCGGAGCCAATGTGACCCCCTTGCGATCCGACACCATCCGGTTGGTGCAAAGCGGATGTGCATTCCATGGACTTCGTTCCGTAGATCCAAACCAACATCTTAAGGACTTCCTAAAAATCGTAGATTCCATAGACCTAGGTGTTGAAACTAGAGAGACAACCCGATTACGCCTATTCCAATTCTCTCTACGGGATCAAGCTAGTCAATGGCTTGAGCGTTTACCCGCGGGGTCCATCACCACATGGGATGATCTCACCACTCGTTTCCTTGCTCAATTTTTCCCACCGGGGAGAACTACTAAGCTTAGAAATGACATCTTGATGTTCCATCAACGTCAAAATGAATCTCTTTATGAAGCATGGACTCGTTTCGAGGACTTACTCCAAAAAGTCCCTCATCATGGCATAGATCTTTGGCTCCAAGTCCAAATTTTTTATGACTATATCGATATCTCTACGAGGCGAGCCGTTGACCAATCGGACGGTGGTAAGCTACGTGATCTAAGTGCGGAACAATCATGGGAACTCACAGAAGATCTTGCTCTCTATGACAACGAAAGTTGGAATGATCCCCGTGATTTGAACAAAACGGTCAAGGCAATATTTTTGCCTTCGAACAACTATAGCACTCCTGACCGTAGGATCATGGAACTTGAGGACCAAGTCAAATTTCTCATGAAATCCTACGAAGCTCCTAAACCTTCAAGCCAAGTGAACAAAATCACTTCTTCATGCGAATTATGTAGTGGTCCCCATGACACTCGTGATTGTGTGGAACTCCCCGGAACAGCTTTTGCGGACTACACATCCACGCGTATCGACGAAGCGGGAGATAAGTGGTACACTTTCACGCCCGAGCCAAACACTTATGGTGATTCGTACAACCCCTCTTGGAAAAATCACCCAAACCTTAGGTGGAAACAAAATCAACCCAATTCTTCCAATCCGCCTAATCGTTACCAACCAAACGGCCCACCATCCAACCGTAATTTCAACAAAAATCCTTCTAACAACTATGGTAGTACCAACAATCTTGAAGGATTGATGTCTAAGTTCATGGCATCTCAAGAAGCTCGCATAGCTAGGTTTGAAACCGAATTCAACCAACAACAAACGGAGATGACCAACAAGATTGACAACTTGTTGAAAGCCCTCAACAACCAAGCGTTAGTCATACCTAGGAAGGACACTAGGGACACCAATAACGGAATCCAAATTAAGGACCCCTCATCATCCAAACATGTCCACTTTGTCAATGTTGTCACCATTAAGCCAATAGATAAGGAGATAGAAAAGAGTGACAAGGATGAAGTTAGAGTAGAAGCCGAGACTAAGGATGAGAGTAGGGAAGTTGAGGTTAATAGGAGAGAGGAATTAGAGGAGGTAGAGCCTATAGAAAAGTACTTTGATAAGTTACCCACCAAGGAAGAACGGGATACCATAAGGATTTATTCGATAGTCCCGAGAGACCATATATCCTTGGCACCCCCTTATCAAAATGGGAGACCCCTCTAACATTAACATACCATGCAATATCGGGCACATGCATATATGGAAAGCTTACATCGACCCTAGATCCCCCGTGAACATCATGACTTGGACTTATTACAATTGGGTGATGAAGAAGCAACTTAATTTTAGGATGATGCCTAATAAGAATCTGATAAGTAATTTTGCAGGAAGAGTGAAGGGATTGCATGTGATTATAGGGAATCTCACCTATGAGATCGATTTTATGATAGTTGAAGACACTCGTCCAGTGATAGATGCTTGCCTAAGCCAAATAATATTTGGAAAACCATTTGTTGAGGCCACTAGGATGAGTTATGATCCGACTTTAGGGATAGTTAGATTCAAGGAAGAGAATGATGAGGTTGCCTATCAAATGCCATACAAGATTGAGCAATACCACCTTCTCTCTAATTTCGAAAAGGAACACAAGCAAGCGGCTTATTATAGGAATGAGGAGGATAGACGTAGAGGAGTAGAGTATGTAAAGAATAGGATGCTTGGTTTCTACAAAGAATGCTTGCAACTAGGTCTGGAATACAAAACTGGTTTAGAAGACGACCTAGAGAGGAACCAATGATGAGGTCACGTAGTAACCCATGACCTTGAGTCTAGCTACAAGACTCGTAAATAAAGAAAAGCGCTTCTTGGGAGGCAACCCATGTTTTGTGTGATTTTTAATTGTTTGTTTGTTATTTGCTTCCCTATGCATGCTTTATTTTTATTGTTGGTAGATCATGTTTCTAAATTAAATAGTAGAAATACTTTACTTTGTTGTTTTGGCCTAGTCTTAACTCCACCTAAAAGTATTTTTGCAAAAGATAAGTGTAAGGGGAAACCCCAAATATGTTTTTAAGAAACAAACCGATCATGATTCTCCACAATATTAAATGAACGTGTATATTCGTATTTGTTAGAGTCAAATGCTTGTATTGAGTCATAATGAAGTTTTGCAGGATTTTCCAGGAAGTAGGACCAAGTTTTTCCAGAAATTTTCCGGAAACTTAACATAAGAATTTCTGCAGGTCACTTCTGACGGCGTCACGAGTTAACTCTTGACGGCGTCAAGTGTAAAAATCTGGAAATTTTACCGGTTTTGTTTTTCTAACGGAGTCTTATGGTTTTTGTGAGTTATTAAGTTTTATAATCTCCAGAAAATCTGCAAACTTCATTCCACAAGCATTATATCTTATCCTGTTTTCTAGGATTTAGTAACTTATATAGGATGCCGCCGATTTTACGCGAGGTTGTTTTGTCTATTTTCTCAGGATTTGCAGGTTATGTTTGACAAGAAGATGATTTATATTCTGGAAGGGAAGCTTTGATTGTTCATTTTCTTGGAGGAAGATTTAACATGGCCACCTTATTATCCGTACCGAGCGAATCAGGGGAGTATTTGATTTCATTCTTTTTATTTTTTAACTTTTACATTCTTTACTTGAACATTGGGGACAATGTTCATCTTAAGTGTAAGGGGAGGGTAAAAAGATGATACCTTACATATGCACTTTCGCTTGAGTTTGTTTGTTTAATAGTAGATGTGTAATAAAACTATGAGAAATACTTGTTAGTGCAATTTTAGCGTCAAATTTAAAATTTTTTACAACATTTAGGAGTGAAACTTTAGCCTTAGCAAGCGTCTCATGGATAGGAGATTGTATGATTAGCACAAAACCCTACCATTCAGAAAAATTTTCCACCCAAATATGTGAGGTTCGCCTTTAGATTTGACAGGAAAAGCATTTACTATTAGTGCTTATGAGTGTACCGGTAGCATTTAGATTCTAGAACTTGCGTTAGTGATGCATCCCGAGACCGCTAGTGAGACTACATTCGTGTAGTAGGATTTACTCCATGATAAGAGGCATTAGGATCACCCTTGTGTTAAACCCGTATCATAATTACTTGACCATTTAAGTCATATTACTTGGCTAGTTAAGTCAACTAATTTTCCCACACCCTTAGCGTTGTACTCATTTTTAGTACACGAAACCCCTAGTACACCCCTCCGAGCCTATCTTTTCGTTTCTAACTTTAAGCATCTTACTTAAAGGAAGAATTTGTTACACCCCACTTAAATGTACAACCAAATCGCCTTAGCCTTCCGTGTATGCACTCATCTTTAGTGCATTATTGTTATTTGTTAAACCCTAAGTTAACTATCTAATTGATTACATGGTTGCTAAGTCGAGTCATATCCTTGTACATATTGTTTTGGGACAATTGGGACTCATGGGTAAGTACTTATTTTATAGAGTAATGGGGAAGAACATCATTTATTACCCCCGTATGTACGTTAATCTTAAAAGTACTCCAAGTGTTTTGATTTTCTTAATTCGAGTCATTAGATTAGTTTATTGTAAAGTATGTAAAAATTCAAGTGTAGGGGGAATATTCATTCCCTATGATGTATTATTTTGGATGGTAGGGTAAGAGTGTATGCAAAAAAAAAAAAAAAAAAAAAAAAAAAAAAAAAATCGAAAAAAATAGAAAAAGAAAAAGAGAAAAAACATACGGACTACCATCCCTTTTCATTCTATGTTCATTTTATGTTTTTGTTATTTTTCATTTATTAGCTTAAGTCGAGTCTAGTCTTGGCTTAGCAACGCCACATTGTACATGTAATTAATCAAGATTTTTAACTCGCCACCAGTAAAACTTCCTTTATCCAACAAAACCGTGTATTTCATATCCCTACACCTAACGTTACAACCCTTTAAAAAGACCTCTTTGATAGTTTATCCTAGGTGCTTACGCCATGTGGTGGAGGTTTGATCCTTTCCCAAGCCTATGGTAATCTATTTTACTATGACAGGTTGTGAGAGATCTGTTTCCATATTGTAATTTATACTTTATTATACCCAAGAGATGTGAGTATCTAAACACTATTTGTGAGATGCTAGTGTATGACCTCCGTGCTTGTCTATTGGTCTTTATTGGAACGATTATTTGTTGTAATTACTTTTATATTAGTGTTAAATGACCCCTAACTTGTATTTTGATTAGAATAAAAGCGCATTTGCTTGAGGACAAGCAAATCTCAAGTGTAAGGGTATATGATGAGGCGAAAAATGAACCACTTTTAGGGGGTCATTTAAGCCCGGAATTGATTTTATTTGATCAAATATTGCCCTAAATCGTTCCTTTTGTGATTTTAGGTACTTTGGGAGAGAAATCTGGAAAATGAAGCAATTCGGACGTTTTTGGAGCATAAAAGTGAAGAAAACGCCAAAGTCTTAATTTTCCTTGTTGGGAACAGTAGGTGACGGAGTCAAGAAGTAATTTCTGACGGCGTCAAGAGTAATTTCCATGACGACCCAGTACAGATTTGACGGCGTCACAAGGAAGGGCGTCAAGAGTAAAATTCATGACGGCCTGGAAATGCATAACACATGACGGCGTCAAAAGTAGATCAAGGCAGTCTGAGAATTATTTTGGCGGCGAGGTGACGGCGTCACAAGCTTTGTCTTGACGCCGTCAAACCCTATTTCCTATATATAGTTTTCTAATTTTCACATTACAGAGAGAGAAGTTTTGGAGAAACCCTAAGTACGAACTTGGTGCGAATTTTACAGGTTTTTCAAGGGTTCTAAGCCCTTGATACCTTTCATGTGTAATTGAGATAAGTATTCTTTTAATTCAATCAGTATGTCTATGTGTTGGTTATCTATATCTTGTTCTTGTCTTAATTTCATCATGCTAGGCTATATCTATCTTGTGTTTGCTTAGATCTAATGAAACCTAGATGTTAATTATATGTTGATTGCTTGTTTATAATTGTATTAGATGAATGAATTCGATGTTAGGCTTAAGAAAACTGGCAGACTTCCAAATGGTAACATGCTTGAACGTCTAAGGAAACATGAACCGATGTGCACTAGGTTTTATTGGTTGTATTTAATGCATGAGCCACTGTTTATAATCCCTATGGTTGTGCTGGGCATGGTATAGGAGGAGATAAGAGCTCATAAGATTAGAGAGTTAAGTGCGCCACCCCATGAATGGTATTAAGGAATACAATCCGTCATCCATGCAACTATAACAAGTAATTAACGTGTAAAAGATGTCTAGGGAGTAGTGAAATCTAAGTAAACACATTTTCTCCACTTATTGCTCACAACCTTAGTTAATTTAGTTTATTTTCATTTTTAATATTTTATTTTGATTGCATCTTTAGTATTGGGTTAGTTGATTAGCAACTAATTCCGCCCAAATCCTTCAAACCCGAGATTTTTACTTGCTTTCAAGAAAATATAAAAATACAAAAAGAATCATCCCTCACCTTTAGAACTAGTATGTAGGGTTTCTAATTCTAGCAACACTATTCCTAGCTGAACGATCAATCCCCCAGTACTTGTCACTATACTATACTACAACGATCAGGTACACTGTCTGGTCGGGGTTGTAAGCTTCTCAAGATCCCTTGAGAGTTAAAGCCTGGTGCGATTCCCACGTATCATCAAGCTAGTCAATGGCTTGAACGTTTACCCGCGGGATCCATCACCTCATGGGATGATCTCACCACTCGTTTCCTTGCTCAATTTTTCCCACCGGGGAGAACTACCAAGCTTAGAAATGACATCTTGATGTTCCAACAACGTCAAAATGAAACTCTATATGAAGCATGGACTCGATTCAAGGACTTACTCCAAAAAGTCCCTCATCATGGCATAGATCTTTGGCTCCAAGTCCAAATCTTCTATGACCATATCGATCTCTCCACAAGGCGAGCCATTGACCAATCGGCTGGTGGTAAGCTACGTGATCTAAGTGCGGAACAATCATGGGAACTCATAGAAGATCTTGCTCTCTATGACAACGAATGTTGGAATGATCCCCGTGATTTGAACAAAACGGTCAAGGCAATATCTTTGCCTTCGAACAACTCTAGCACTCGCGACCGTAGGATCATGGAACTTGAGGACCAAGTCAAGTTTCTCATGAAATCTTACGAAGCTCCTAAGCCTTCAAGCCAAGTGAACAAAATCACTTCTTCATGCGAATTATGTAGTGGTCCCCATGACACTCGTGATTGTGTGGAACTCCCCGGAACAGCTTTTGCGGACTACGCATCCTCGCGTACCGACGAAGCGGGAGATAAGTGGTACACTTTCAAACCCGAGCCAAACCCTTACGGTGATTCCTACAACCCATCTTGGAAAAATCACCCAAACCTTAGGTGGAAACAAAATCAAGTCAATTCTTCCAATTCGCCGAATCGTTACCAACCAAACGGTCCACCCTCCAACCGTACTTTCAACAACAATCCTTATAACAACTATGGTAGTACCAACAATCTTGAAGGATTGATGTCTAAGTTTATGCCATCTCAAGAAGCTCGCATATCTAAGTTTGAAGCCGATTTCAAACAAAAGCAAAGCGAGATGACCACCAAAATTGACACATTGTTGAAAGTTCTCAATGATCGAGAAATGGGAGCACTCCCAAGCGACACGGTCAAGAATCCGAAACTAAACGTTAATTCCATATCATTAGTTTCGTCACCCACTTCTTGCCCGCAATACTACTCTGTTAAATCAACAAGCACGTGTTTCAAGCAAAACCAAATTCGTCAAAAGGACCAATCGAATAAAATACCCAATATAAAGCTGGTCAAAAGCATAGTTGAAACACCTCCTACGCAAGACCTTGACAATGAATTCAAGGAGCTTCACATTGAACGCCCCGTCATTGATGTCTTAGCCCGTGCTCCCTACTATAGTGCCCTCCTAGAAAAGTATAAGAAGTTTAAACTAGGTAAAAATGGGACCGCCTTCGTTCAAAACAAGTTACCTAAAAAGCTTGATGATCCGGGTATATTTGTTTTGCCTTGTAAGATAGGAAGATCCGAAGCTTTCGACACACTAGCCGATTTAGGGTCAAGCCTCAATTTGATTCCCTTATCCCTTTTCACCACTCTCAAGCTAGGAAAGTTAGAGGAGACGGAGGTATTGATAGGTCTAGCGGATGGAAGTATTGCCCACCCGGTTGGAATGATTAAGGATGTAGTTGTTCACGTAGGAAAGTTAACTATCTTAGCGGATTTTCACGTCCTAGACATGGTTAGTGACACTACATGCCCATTGTTGGTAGGAAGAGGATTTTTAGCAACCGCTAGCGCCATGATAGATTGTAAGGAGTCTAAGATAGCGGTAGGTGAGGGCGACACTTGGTCGGTATATGATGTTAAGAAACATAGCTATGATTGTGAGGATGAACCGACACCACATTGGGTAGAGATGAATAGGAGACCATCTAGATATGGACCTTAGGTAGAAAGGAACTTTATGGGACCTCAACGCCCATTCTATCTAGAAAAAGATTTCATCGAAAAGACATATTCGGTGGAACAACTCATAGCTAGAGATGAAGAGCTAGATCCTTTTGAGGACCCCTTAGTCTTTAGGAAGATGATTGAATTCTTAAGCGTAATGCCTATTAATATAGAGATGAATAAGTGGAAAAGAGAGGGAGATAAGTGGAAATGGCGGTGGGACAAGCCACCTAAAGAAGGTGACGGATCATGGCATATGAAGATGACTTTATATGATCCGGATGGAGAAATTTTTGAAAGGTCATACCGTACTAAGAAAACCGCTAGGAAGTTAAAACCTAAGTTTGATCCCAAAGATGTCCTCAATGAGGAACTCACCCGTATCACGTAGTAACCCATAACCTTGAGTCTAGCTACAAGACTCATAAATAAAGAAAAGCGCTTCTTGGGAGGCAACCCATATTTTGTGTGATTTTTATTTTATTTGTTTGTTATTTGCTTTCATATGCATGCTTTATTTTTATTGTTGGTAGATCATGTTTCTAAACTAAAAAGTGAAAATACTTTATTTTGCTGTTTGGCCTAGTCTTAACTTCATCCAAATGTATTTTTTCAAAAGATAAGTGTAAGGGGAAACCCCAAATATGTTTTTAAGAAACAAAACCGATCATGATTCTCCACAATATTGAGTGAACATGTATATTCGTATTTGTTAGAGTCAAATGCTTTTATCGAGTCATAAAGATGTTTTGCAGTATTTTCTAGGAAGTAGGACCAAGTTTTCCAAAAATTTTCCGAAAACTTAACATAAGAATTTTTGCAGGTCACTTCTGACGGCGTCACGAGTTTACTCTTGACGGCGTCACGTGTAAAAATCTGGAAATTTTACCAGGTTTGTTTTTCTAACAGAGTCTTAAAGTTTTTGTTGAATTATTAGTTTTATAATCTCCAGGAAATCTGCAAACATTATTCCACAAGCATTATATCTTATTTTGTTTTCTAGGATTTATTAGCATATGTAGATTGCCGCCGATTTTATGCGAGGTTGCCTTGTCTGTTTTTCAGGATTTACAGGTTATGTATGACAAGAAGATGATTATTATTCTGGAAAGGAAGCTTTGATTGTTCATTTTCTTGGAGGAACATTTAACTTGGCCACCTTATTATTCATACCGAGCGAATCAGGGGAGTATTTGATTTCATTTGTTTTACTTATTTCACTTTTACATTCTTTACTTGAACATTGGGGACAATGTTCATCCTAAGTGTAAGGGGAGGGTAAAATGATGATACCTTACAGATACACTTTCGCTTGACTTTGTTTGTTTAATAGTAGATGTGTAATAAAACTATGAGAAATACTTGTTAGTGTAATTTTAGCGCCAGATTTAAATTTTTTTACAACATTTAGGAGTGAAACTTTAGCCTTAGCAAGCGTCTCATGTATAGGAGTTGTATGACTAGCACATAACCATACTTTCAGAAAAATTTTCCACCCAAATATGTGAGGTTCGCCTTTAGATTTGATAGGAAAAGCATTCACTATTAGTGCTTATGAGTGTACCGGTAGCATTTAGATTCTAAAACTTACGTTAGTGATGCATCCCGAGACCGCTAGTGAGACTACATTCGTGTAGTAGGATTTACTACATGATAAGAGGCATTAGGATCACCCTTGTATTAAACCCGTATCATAATTACTTGACCATTTAAGTCATATTACTTGGCTAGTAAAGTCAACTAATTTTTCCCACACCTTAGCGTTGTACTCATTTTTAGTACACGAAACCCCTAGTACACCCCTCCGAGCATATCTTTTCGTTTCTAACTTTAAGCATTTTACTTAAAGGAAGAATTTGTTACACCCCACTTAAATGTACACCCAAATCGCCTTAGCCTTCCGTGTATGCACTCATCTTTAGTGCATCATTGTTATTTGTTAAACCCTAAGTTAATTATCTAATTGATTACATGGTTGCTAAGTCGAGTCATATCCTTGTACATATTATTTTGGGACGATTGGGACTCATGGGTAAAGTACTTATTTTATGGAGTAATGGGGAAGAACATCATTTATTACCCCCATATATGCGTTAATCTTAAAAGTACTCCAAGTGTTTTGATTTTCTTAATTCGAGTCATTAGATTAGTTTATTGTAAAGTATGTAAAAATTCAAGTGTAAGGGGAATTTTTATTCCCTATGATGTATTATTTCGGATGGTAGGGTAAGAATGTATGCAAAAAAAAAAAAAAAAAAAAAAAAAATCAAGAAAAAGAAAAAAAGATAGAAAAAGAAAAGAGAAAAAACATACGGACTACCATCCCATTTCATTCTATGTTTGTTTTATGTTTTTGTTATTTTTCATTTATTAGTTTAAGTCGAGTCTAGTCTTGGCTTAGCAACGGCATATTGTACATGTAATTAACCAAGATTGTTAACTCGCCACCAGTAAAGACTGCCTATATCCAACAAAATCGTGTATTTCATATACTAGGTGCTTACACCATGTGGTGGAGGTTTGATCCTTTCCCAAGCCTATGGTAATCTATTTTGCTATGACAGGTAGTGAGAGATATTTTCCGTTTCCATATTGTGATATTACTTTATTGCACCCAAGAGATGTAAGTATCTAAACACTATTTGTGAGGTGCTAGTATATGACCTCCGTGCTTGTCTTTGGTCTTTAGTGGAACGATTATTTGTTGTAATTACTTTTATATTAGTGTTAAATGACCCCTAACTTGTATTTTGACCAGAATAAAAGCGCATTTGCTTGAGGACAAGCAAATCTCAAGTGTAAGAGTATATGATGAGGCGAAAAATGAACCACTTTTAGGGGGTCATTTAAGCCCGGAATTGAATTTATTTGATAAAATATTACCTAAATCGTTCCTTTTGTGATTTTAGGTACTTTGGGAGTGAAATCTGGAAAAGGAAGCAATTCGGACGTTTTTGGAGCATAAAAGTGAAGAAAACGTCAAAGACTTAATTTTCCATGCTGAGAACAGTACCTGACGGCGTCAAGAGGAAGACCCTGACGGCGTCAGGAGTAAAAAGTGGTGACGACCCAGTACAAACCTGACGGCGTCACAACAAGGGCGTCAAGAGTTAAATTTGTGACGGCCTGCATAAGGAGACTACATGACGGCGTCAGACCCAGATCTAGGTAGTCCGAGGAACTATTTGGCGGCAAGATGACGGCGTCAGACATTTGTTCTTGACGCCGTCACCTACTAAACTCTATATATAATTTTCTATTTTTCATTCAATAGAGAGGAACTTGTGTGGAGAAAACTAGGGCCGAACTTTATAAACCCTAGGTCATATTTTACAGTACTTTCAAGGGTTTTCACCCCTTGAACCCTTTCATGTGCTATTGAGATAAGTCTTCTCTTTAATTCAATCAATATGTCTATGTGTTGGTTGATTATATCTTTTACTTGTCTTGATTTCAACATGCGAGGCTAGATTTATCTTGTGTTTGCTTAGATCTAATGAAACCTAGATGTTAATTAAGTGTTGATTACTTGTTTATGGTTGTAATGGATGAATGATTCCAATGTTAGGCTTTTGAAAACTGGCAGATCTCCATTGTGTAACATGCTTGAACGTCTTAGGAAGCATGAACCGATGTGTACTAGGTTTTATTGGTTGTATTTAATGCATGAGTAATTTCTAATGATCCCATGTTAGGAGCTTCTTAACCGGCTCGACATAGGAGTGAAGTAGGCACTCATAGGATTGGGGAAGTAAGTACGCCACCCCATGAATGGTATTAAAGAATACAATCCGTCATCCACGCAACTATAACAAGTAATTAACGTGTAAAAGATATCTAGGGAGTAGTGAAATCTAAGTAAACACAATTCTCCTACATATTGCTCACAACTTTAGTATAATTTAGTTTTATTTTCATTTTAGTATTTTATTTTGATTGCATCTTAGTATTGGGTTAGTTGACTAGCAACTAATTCCGCCCAAATCCTTCAAACCCGAGATTTTTAATTGCTTTCTAAAAAATATAAAAATATAAAAAGAATCATCCCTCATCTCTAGACCTAATCTTTAAGTTTTCTAATCCTAGCGACACTATTCCTAGCTGAATGATCAATTCCCCGGTACTTGTCATTATACTATACTACATCGATCAGGTACACTGCCTGGTGGGGGTTGTAAGCTTCTCGAGATCCCTCGAGAGGTAAAGCCTGGTGCAATCCCTACGTATCAGATGCCAATACTGAGTACTCAGTGTACTCAGTTTGGTGTGGGTGACTTGTGGTGACAAGCAGGCTAGGGGCAAGGCTTGTAGGGGCCAAAATACCAACTGAAATAGTGAGAATGGTTGACAAGCTTCCTAAAATGCCAAGGTTTGAAGGCTTAAGCTTACAGAGAAGCTTTTGGTGAGCTTATGTAATCAGGGTCACACACTGAGTGATCAGTGTAAGGTTATGAGTACAAGTCACAAGGGAGGTCAAATAAGCTATCCTATGATAAGCTAAACCCCAAACTAATCCTAGGTCTGAAAAGGTGGACTAACAAGCTACACAATAAGCTAAAGTGCAAGGTGTGGGGTCCACAGGTGTAGTCACAAAAGCACTTGGAAAACTTGCCAAAATCTGTGCACAGGGCATGTACTTGCCCTGCAACCTAGATTAAGCTAATGCACAAGCTTAAGGAAAAATCACAAAATTAAGCTAATAGTGGGATTTTGTAGTTTAGGTGATAGAAAACAACTTGTGAAAAGCTCAGGGTCTCAAGTCTAACACACAATTCACAATAAATCTCGCAAATTAGGGTTTTCTGAAACAAAACTACTTTTGACTTTTTGAAAGTATGAACTCAGTTTGACTTTTGTGAGATTTGATCCTTCTTAACTGATTGATTGAAGTTACTTAAGCTATATGAAGACCAAATTAAGCTAGGACTAACACTTGTAAGCTAAAATTAGGCTTATGCTACTTGTATTCCAACACAGACAGATTTTAGGCCAAAAGTTTGGTGGTTTTGACTTTCAAGCTTTCAACAACCTAAAAACTTACTTGTTTCTGACTTCTTAGGTGTTAAGAAAGTGGTATGAACAAGTGATTAGTCCCGAAACTGTCAGATATTATTGACCAAAGTCAATAGGTCAAAGACAGCTCTGTTAAAATTCTCCGGTGATAGTATAGTGTGTCCCCGGGTCGTTAAGTCCCAGCGAGATTGAAATGATGTTTTTGGAAATCGTTTATGGGAATAAGTGGCACTGAGGACAGTAGCCAAGATGATAAGGAATTGATTTTGCTACTGATATTTTGGTATTTGTACAATGAGATAATATTCACAAATAACAGATATACAGATATATACACAAATTCACAATTAAGGATCAGGTAACAGACAGAAAAGTGGGTTTTATCAGATTACAAACTACAGGGGGTGCAAGTGAAACTTTTGAAAACTTAAAATTTAAGAAAACTTAAAATGAAAATGAAATGATAAAAATGATTATTTTAATATTTAAATATTATTTAATTAATTAAAACTATTTAAAATCTAATTTAAATCTAAATTAAATTAACTAAAAATTACAAAGATTACAAATCAAACTAAAAACTTGCAAAAATATTTTCTAAACCTTAAAAAGAACTTGAAGAAAGTATGAAAAATAAAAATAAATATTTTTGTCTTTTTATGAGTTTTTTATTAATTAAAAACTATTTATATTGATTATGCTAATTAAAATATTTTAAATTACTAATAATACTAAATTAAATTAGAAAATTATGAGAAAATTTCTAAAACTATTTAACCATCACAGGAATCCTACAAAATTATAAAAACTTCTAAAAATTATATTTAGGCTATTCCACTAATTCTTTACCTTTTAATTAACTTAAATCTAATTTAAATAATTAAAATAAGAAAAATGGAAAATGAACAGTAGAAACTAAAAATATATTTTCTAAAAGTCTTAACTAATTTATAAAACCTAGGAAAAATGTAAAATCCTAATGTTGTTAATTAAAATTTAAGAAAACTAATTAATAACTAATATTACTTATTTAATTAATTAAACTACTTTTAAATCTAATAAATAGTAAACTGTTTAGGAAAAATCTAAAATTTATTTTAAATACTTAAAGGTACTAGGAAATTAAGAAAATTATAAAAATGGAAAAGTGCTTATAAATAAGCTGAAATTAAAAATGAAAGAGATAGATTCTATTAAATAGAAGCTATCACTATTTTTATGTTTGGTTTTTTGGAGTTTTTCTTTTTGACAGCTAAAGATATGATGAAAATGAGAAACTTTTGTGAAACAACTTTTTATCTAGCTTAAAAACAAGCTGTGTGCACCCCCTTATCCAAAACAGTTTGACTTTCTTTGACCAAGTTGCAAAATAAGCACAAATGACTGTATGTGGGGTCCACAATGATGAAACTAGGTTCAATTAAGCACAATAGACTTAAATAAGCTAAAAACAACAAGCAATGAGCACTGATAAGCTAAATGGAACCAAATAAGCACTTTGATACTTTAACTTAAACACAGAATTGGGACAAACTTTAGAGTTGATTCCAGGTGGGGTCCACTGATTCCTACATCAAACTAAAGGTCAAGGCTTGTAGCCTGGTAGGAGGGGGGTTGGAAAAACCCAAAATGAGTCACTGGAACCTACTGAGGTGGCCTACAACAGCCACCAAAGGTGGTGGTGTGCTGGTGCAGGGGAGGTCAGTCCCCCTGCAAGTGAGTTTGGCTAGGTGTGGGGTCCACAACAAAAATCACAAAAATCAAACAACTATGCAAATCTCAACTTAAGCTGATAGACTAACCACCCAACAAGTTTCAAGGCTCAAAACCAAACGCAAAAATCATGGAAATTCATGCCATTTTAAGAAAAAACTGAGCTGCACTCTTTTTGACTTTTTGAGTAAACTTGCTTAGTTGACTTTGATGAGTTTTGCTTGATCCTAAGTGACTGAAAATAAGTTAATAAGCTAGACTAAGGTTGATTTAAGTTGAAATAACACTCTATGCTAGGTTGTGAAGAACTTTTGGACTCCAAATCTCACACAGTTGACTGTGTGGGTGGGATCTTTGTAAATTTGACTTTTAACCAAAACACTACTTGTTTTTATGCTCAATATGATACACTAGGTACTTAATGATGCTGCATAAACCAATTTAGACCAACAAAACACAGAGATCGATGGTGAACTTCACTAATCCAAACACTCCCATTCTTGACAGTTTAGAAGATTTTCAATGAGTTTAATTTATTTATCCCACAAGTCTGTTTCCAAATGCTTTAATATGATTCACAAGGATAATTTAAACTCAAAAACACAGGTTGCATACACTTAAGCACAAGAAAACAATGTTGTTGCTAATATGGCAGTTTGAACAAATATTATGAGCAACAAAGAAATCTAAGTACAAACACCTAATTTTAAAACACAATCTTAACTAACAACACCTAATAAACACAAAAAAACACAGAATAACAAGCAAGCTACAAAGATTATAAGGAATTGAGATTTTTAGAGGAAAATCAAATTGAGCAAATCTTACTAACCACCTTTAGCATGAACAAAGGGTTTTCCACTGATGCCTATCTTTAGATAGGCTTGTTCCACTTCCAAGCTTGCCCTTCAATACCTCTCTATACCTGAAATCAAACTCAAAAACAAACACAGTTGACTTATGT
Organism: Artemisia argyi; assembly: GCA_030686995.1. NCBI lineage: Eukaryota > Viridiplantae > Streptophyta > Magnoliopsida > Asterales > Asteraceae > Artemisia > Artemisia argyi. The sequence continues at coordinate 35,439,227 of CM060687.1, forward strand.
TGACCTTTTTTATATTTTTGATTTTTTCTAGTAATACTGAGTTTTATTGTCTCTGTAAGCTTTAATAAGATTAAGGGGACCTAAGTGACCCTAAAGAAGTCCATGATTATTGATACAAGTCACAACTAAGGTTATTGAGAAATTCAGAAATTTAAGTAAATTGCAAAATTACAAAACAGAACTGAAACTTGGATTTTTATAACTTGAAAAGACTTAGATTACAATAAAATAGCTACTACAATACTTGAATTATGAAAATTACACTGACTTTGAAAATCTAATTCAATACGACATAAAATTTAACTAAAATAACTACTACTCTTCTTCCTTGCATTCTCTTCTCTTTTATAGGCCACCATTAGGGTTTCTATAATTCTCTGATCAAATCCCATCAACAATTGTAGCCCTTGGATTACTAAGACTCTCTAATCCTCTGCCACATGTTTTGGCGGGAAAGCTCTTTTTTGCAAATTGGCTTCCGATAATACCCATTGGAGGGGGAAGCATTAAATGCTTGTTGGATTAGGTGTAGGGTGAGTGGTTTGGGCGGTGGAAGTGACAAGGATGGTGGGGTGTTGGTGAAATGATGGGGGAACAGTGCAAGTTGGGGTGGGGGAGGGAAAGGAGAAAGGGGTGGTGTTTGTTTGACGGTTTGACCAAGGGGTCAAACGTTGACCCCGTTTGTATTATTATGGGTGTGGGTGGGCTGTTGGTTTTTTGGGCCTAAAAGAGGGAGTGGGCTGGGTGGATTTATGGATTGGATTTGGTTTTTGGGAGTAGTATTATTTAAGGGTCCGGTTTAGGTTTTAATGAATCACAAGGACCAAATGTGTAATAAGCTGAAAGTTGGAGGGTGAGTTTTGGCAATCTTTCAAAGTTTCCATAAGGTCCATTTTTGCCAAATGATGAATAGTATGAGGTCCAATATTGATTTTTCTATTTTAATTTCACCAGGGACTAAATTTGCCAAACTTTCAAACTTTAGGGACCAATTGTGTAATTTCATCAAACTTTTCCACCAAGGACCAATCCTGCCATAAAAGATTAGTGCAAGGACAAAATTTGTTTTTCTCAAAGTTTTAATATCACAAGGACCATTTTTGACAATTTTCCAAACATCAGGGACTAAACTTGATATTTTGTGAAACTTTGCACCAAAGGACTAATTGTGTAACTTTTTGATTTAAAAGGACCTTTGGTGACTTTTTCAAGTATTTAGAATAACCAGGGACTAGATTCACAACTTTTGAAAGATAAGGGACTGAAATTGCCAATTTTGCAAACTTTGTACGTTTTTCATCTGTTTTTGATTGTTTTGCATTTGAAATATATAAAACACTTTCCTGGGATATTTTCACTATTTTGATTCAATATTGAGTGTTTTTAGATGTTTTGGCAGCTCAGAAAAGGTAAAAATGATGAGTATTTACACACTCATCAATCCCCCACACTAAAACATTGCTAGTCCCTAGCAATCTTTGGAGAAAAACTTGATTGATTTGAAAACCTCTTTACCAAAAGCCATCACTTCTGGAGTAGCCAGGTGTTTGAATTGTGGTAAACCTGATAACCGTGTGATTTTGAGCAAACCACCAGCTGTCAAAGGATTTGATTAGTCTTTACCAAAAGCCGTTTGCTTCTGGACTAGCCAACTCTTGATGGACTAAGTCAACATCTTGGTGAGCTGATTACCAATTATGGATTTTCCTCGGCCTTTACCACAAGCCATAATCTTGTAGGCTAGCCAACTCATTCGCTTTGTGGGATATGGCGAGTTGATTTATCATACAATTTTTGGCAAATTGCAAGCCATCAACGGGTTTGAGATGTCTTTACCAAGAGCCGTTTGCTCCTGGACTAGCCAATCCATCTGTCATTTAGACTTTGGCGGACTGATTACCCCAAAAATTTTGAAATAAAGTGAAAAAAGTTTTGAAAAATTTAGGCCAAAATGGGGGTACTTATAAAGTATTTTGTGATAAAATTCGTAAGAATCCCCCCCCCCCCACACTAGAATTGAATATTGTCCTCAATATTCAAAGTCCTGGCTATTATGCCGAATCTCTGAACGGAAAAAAGCTAATATTTGAAACTAACTGTGGAAATATCGATTTTATTTTTCACTTTATTTATCTGTACATATAAACATTTTCATCATTTTTCATTTTTCATTTTTCATATATATATATATATATATATATATATATATATATATATATATATATATATATATATATATATATATATATATATATATTATATATATTTAACTTGAAACTTATATACATATTTACTTTTCAAAAGGTGGGGGACGGCCACTCCCCCACACTAGAGTGGTAGAAAGTAGAAAGAAGTCAGAAATATGGGTGAAAACCCATATATTTTGCTAATTTTTGTTTACCGAGTCACTAGCTTGACTCGATCCCCGAATTCATTGGTCCATGGGGAAAGTTTAGAGATCAGGGACAACCATGGGTGGTATGTCCTCTCCAAAATAATGTTTCAAACGATGACCATTCACTTTGAAGTTGGGACCTTCGGGTTGAGATAACTCAACAGTCCCGTATGGATATACTTTAGCAACAGTGAATGGTCCAGTCCATCGAGTTTTTAATTTCCCCTAGAAGATCTTTAACCTTGAGTTGAAAAGAAGGACTCTATCACCGACTTTGAAAACGCGGTTCTTAATCTTAGAGTCGTGAATCTTCTTTGTCTTTTCTTTGTAGATCAAAGAGTTCTCGTAGGCTTGATCACGAAGTTCGTTTAATTCATTGAGTTGAACCTTACGGTGATCACCCGCTTTATGAAGGTCGTAGTTTGCATGTTTCAAGGCCTAGTAGGCTTTGTGCTCGAGCTCAATCGGTAAATGACACACCTTCCCGTATACAAGCTTGTAGGGAGTACACCCGATGGGTGTTTTGTAAGCTGTACGGAAAGCCCAGAGTGCATCATCTAGTTTATCCGACCAGGAAGCACGGTTTTCACCTACGGTCCTCTCAAGAATCCGTTTAATACCACGGTTTGAAACCTCCACCTGCCCACTTGTTTGTGGGTGATACGCGGTAGAAAGACGATGAGTAACACCGTACTTTAGCATGACTTTTGCAAATTGATCATTGTAAAAGTGAGTACCGCGATCACTAATGATGGCACGGGGAGTTCCAAAACGAGCAAAGAGGGATTTCAAAAATTTTACAACAACTCGGGCATCGTTAGTGGGTATGGCCTTAGCCTCAACCCATTTTGACAAGTAGTCAACAGCCACGAGAATGTATTTGTTTCCACGAGAAGACGGGAATGGCCCCATAAAATCAATGCCCCAGACGTCAAAGATTTCACAAACTTGAATAGCATTTTGTGGTATTTCGTTCTTTTGTGAAATATTCCCGTGACGCTGACAAGCATCACAAGCTTTGACTAACTCGTGGGCATCCTTATAGATCGTGGGCCAATAGAAACCGGAATCAAACACCTTTTTGGCGGTGTAGTTAGGACTATGGTGGCCCCCGGTGGGTCCAGCATGGCAAGCCTTGAGAATATCAGCGGCTTCCTGTCCGTATACACATCGCCTGATGACTTGATCGGCACAGATTTTGAAGAGAAAGGGGTCGTCCCAGAAGTAATGTTTAACGTCTTTGAAGAATTTGTTCTTCTGTTGGGACGTCATCCCCTTAACGATGAAGTTACCCGCATGGTAATTTGCAAAGTCGGCAAACCATGGGGTAATAGAGTCACCACGAAAAGCAACCGCATTGAGTGTCTCGAGAGGAGATGTTTCATTTATTTCCATTTTCTCGAACACATCCTGATGAGGGTTTTCTAATCGTGAGAGATGATCAGCAGCAAGGTTCTCAGCTCCTTTTTTATCATGGATAATGATATCAAATTCTTGGAGGAGGAGAACCCAACGGAGAAGCCTCGGCTTTGCATCTTGCTTTGCAAATAGGTACTTCAAAGCCGAATGATCCGTATACACTACGCATTTGGTCAGGATTAAGTATGGCCGGAATTTTTCAAAGGCATACACCACAGCTAGGAACTCTTTTTCAGTGGTGGTGTAATGACCTTGAGCCTCGGTCATAGTTTTACTTGCGTAGTGTATAGGCTGAAAGTATTTTTCTTTTCGTTGCCCCAAGACCGCACCTATGGCAAAATCACTAGCATCGCACATAAGCTCAAAAGGTAGGTCCCAATCGGGGGCAACAAGAATCGGTGCCTCGGTAAGCTTTTTCTTTAATGTTTCAAAAGCTTCGATGCACTCAGGAGAGAAGATGAAAGGAGCATCCTTCTTAAGGAGATGGGTCATAGGCCGGGCAATCTTAGAGAAATCTTGGATAAAACTACGGTAGAAGCCGGCATGACCCAAAAAGCTCCTAACACCTTTAACGGTGGTGGGATGAGGTAATTTAGGAATGACATCGATTTTGGCTTTGTCAACCTCAATCCCGTTCTTTGAAATTTTATGGCCGAGGACAATGCCCTCTTTAACCATAAAATGTCTCTTCTCCCAGTTGAGACTTAAATCCGTTTCTTTGCAACGTTTAAGCATCTGTTTCAAGTGGGAGAGACAAGACTGGAATGAATCCCTGATGACTGAAAAGTCATCCATAAATACCTCCATGGTTTTTCCGATCATTTCGGAAAAGATAGACATCATGCACCTCTGGAACGTGCCTGGTGCATTACATAAGCCGAATGGCATATGTCTGTAAGCAAAAGTTCTGTAGGGGCATGTGAAGGTAGTTTTCTCTTGATCCTGTGGATCAATGGGGATTTGGAAGTAACCCGAAAAACCATCAAGGAAGCAGTAGTATTCATTTCCCGCAAGTCTTTCGAGCATCTGATCCATAAAAGGGAGAGGAAAATGGTCTTTACGGGTGGCTTCATTCAACTTTCGATGGTCAATACATACTCGCCAACCCGTGACCAAATAAGTTGGAATCAACTCGTTTTCCTTATTGGTGACAACGGTTATGCCACCCTTTTTAGGAACACAATGAATTGGGCTAACCCAAGGACTGTCAGATATAGAGTAAATCAATCCCGCATCAAGAAGTTTTAGAACCTCTTGTTTGATAACTTCGTGGATTTTGGGATTTACCCTTCTCTGTTGTTGCACTGCTGGCTTAAAGTCATCCTCCATTAAGATTTTGTGTGTACAAAAGTCCGGGCTTATGCCCTTAATGTCGGAGAGTTTCCAGGCAATTGCTTGCTTGTTTGCCTTAAGAACCTTTAGGAGTGCTGCCTTTTCCTCATCTTTTAAGTCTTTAGCAATAATGACGGGCAATTTATTATCACCCTCCAGAAATGCATATTCTAGATGAGGGGGCAAGTCCTTGAGCTCAACTTAGGGAAAGTCTTCAGTTATTTCAACATTTTTGACTTCCGCTTTATGAAGTATTTTTGGAGACGGAGAGGGTGAAGGATCGTCATTTAACAATCTTTCAAGGAGAAGAATGTCCCCCTCCGGGTCAAGAGAGTTTTCATCAACCCCATTTGGGATTGAGCTATCCTGAGCAAGAAAAGCCTCGACCTCTTCCAGAAGGAAGTCACTTCCCTCAAACGGAGTGAGAGAAGGGGAAGAGTCGGAAATGATTGGATCAGTAGAAAGAGTGGTACTACCACTTGCTGAGAAACCAAGGACTTCTTGAGAATACTCCTCAGACGCAACATCGATGATGTCAATTCGGTTACCCGTTTCAGCGTCATAGTTGGAGGAGTATCTTGAAGTCTAATCAAGATTGAATGTGATGGCTTCACCACCAACACGTAGAGTGATTTCTTCTTCGAATACATCGATTAAAGCACGACCCGTTCTTAAGAACCCCCTCCCGAGAATGAGAGGAACTCTTGGGTCAGCATCGAAATCAACAATCACGAAATCTGCCGGAAAATGGAACTTTCCTACTTTCACGAAGATATCTTCGGCAATGCCGAGAGGACGAGATATAGTACGGTCTGCAAGCTCGAGAGTCATGCAGGTAGGAGTGAGAGCAGGAAAAGAGAGTCTTTTCGAGACTGTGTAAGGCATCAGGTTAATGCTTGCACCGAGATCGGCCAAGGCAAAGCATTCAACCATCCCCGGGAAAATACAGGGAATGAGGAATTTCGCGGGATCTCCAAGCTTTTCGGGAAGCTTTTTCAAGAGAACTGCTGAGCAATGCTCATTAAGTGGAGTTTTTGCCATCTCACAGAGTTTTTCATTGTTGCTTAACAGATTTTTGATTGTCGAAGCAAACTTAGGCATGAGAAGAAGAGCATCCGCGAAGCTAATATCAAAGTGTAACTCTTGGAAAATTTGATAAAATTTTTCCATCTGATGGTTAGCTTTTTTGCGGTTCTTTTGATCATTCATACGTGAAGGATATGGAATTGAAGGCTTAGGATCATTCTTTGGAATTTCATCAGAACTCACAGGAGGATCAAATACAACTTTCGGCTTACGAGCCGGGACCGGGACAACTTGAGGGTGGACGTTGTTGATACCTCCGTTATTAGTAGGAAGTATCGTGTCCGTGGTAACCTTAGGTTCACGTTCCGCTACCTTAATAGGAGGAGAAGAAGAGGTAGAGGGAATCGCGGGTCCCTTGTATGATACCCCACTTCGGGTAGTGATCGCTTTGACATCGCCCCTCGGGTAAGCGATCGTGTTGCTCGGTAGTGTACCCGGGCCCGAGGGTCGATCATGTAACAATTCGCAATTTCAGGTTAACTTTTATTCCCGAAAATTTCACTACTCACTTTTCACTATTCACTTTTTACTATTCACTTTACTATTCATCTCAAAAATTTTTATTTCATATTCTCGTAAGTTAAACTATTTTAACGATAATTCGAGAGTTTGACGCTCGTCGGATCATTTCTGCAAAAATCACAAAGCCGTGTCCGAGATTTACTTTAAGGTTTAAACGTCCTTCCAGCATCCCGATATATCCATAAAACATTATAAACAATAGAAATATGATTTTCTTTCATTTTAGGACAATTCCAAAAGTTTCGGAATTTTACGTTTTCCAGTTCAGCGTTTTACGCGAATTACGCGTTTTAGACCCGTGTTTCCAGTTTTTAGCAGGGTTTTAGCAACCCGATAGAACTTGCCACTCATTAAATATACTAAGATAGGTTATATTAATAAGTTCTAACATATTTATAAGTTTCATATTTTTAGGATACCCGATTTTAAGTTTCATGACTTAACGACTTACCGTTAGCGATTACCGGGACCAAAACTCACTCCGTAACTTAGATAAGACCATGACTACTCATCTAGTCACCCTTATCTCTTATGGACGACTTAGGAGGGGGGGAGTCACCTAGCATGTGTCTTGATCTTATACTTGAAGTCTTGGATTCATTACATGTGTTAAACTTGGCCATTAAGCTTCCTAAATATCCTAAAATCCTAACCTCCTCATTTTTAGTATAAAAGAGAGCATTCTCTTCCTTTCTCCTTCAATACCAACGACCAAAACACCCCTTATACACCATTTTGATGATGGTTCTTGCTAGTTTAATCCATCATAAGTTATACTCTTGTATTCCTTGTTGATTACTAGTTCCATTCCATCCATAAAACACTAAAATTCACCACAAAAACTCATCAAATTTCCAAGTGTTCTTAGTGAAGATTTTTACTAAAGGTTGTTTTTATGTTAGATTAGTGTTTATCAAGGGATTATAAGATAGGGTTTTTGATATGGAAGCATGGCTATGGTTGGAAAGGTTTTGGAAGATTAAGTAGTGGTTCTTGGTTTTGATCTTGGTTCTAGTTAGTTTCTTCACAAGTTGTAAGCAAACCCTAACATACTCCTTGCTTAATTATCATTTTCATTCTCTTTGTGTTCCTTTCATGCTATATATGTTCTTGTTATTGTGTTCATGATGTTTAAAAATGGATAAAACAAGTAGTGATATACATATGTTAACTTATGACAAGTAAACAAGCAAACTAGTGACTTTTATGGAGAATCACGACCAAAATAGTATAACTATGATATTTGACATTTACTTACTGTTAAAGAGGACTTAACAAGGAAAACATAGCAATTTGAATCACCTAAAACGAGTACACGAGTCAAAAGTTATGATCATTTGAAGCTAGCAAAACCAAAACGCCGAAACTGCCTATAACCTACTGTTTTGCATTCTGCCAATTTGAAAGTCACCCTTCTGGTCCGATTCATCAAAAAGTTAAAACACGAAAGTTGTCCGGAACGACGTTTTCGTTCAGGAATAAAGAAGCTCGAGCCCTGAAAACGCTTTCTAAGTGATAATTTTCTTCAAATTCTTAACAGCCCATTTTTAGACCAAAGTAACTATATAATGGTTATAATTACATGAGACCAAGAGGTCTAATGACCTAAAGCCAATACCACAACCATGGCTAAAGCCAAGGTTGAGTCTCAAGACCATGGTAACAATGACCAAGGTCACGGCAAAGCCACGGCTAAAGACCATATAACTTTTAAAGATCAAAAACTTATATATATGTTATCAAATACTACAATAGTAAGGAGCCTCATGTGAGGAGTTCATTAAGTAAGCCGTCGAGATGAGTTGTGGATTTACGAATTAAAGTGTTCTGGCTCCTCGAACGTTTACTCCATGACTTCTGAATTATGTCGGCCCGAACGGTAGTAAGAGATATACAACCTATACATGTTTCATAGACCATTTATACTTAAAGACTTACACTATATACTAAGTACTACATCATGAACTATATGCAAGACATATATAGGCAATTCTTCGTATTCTTAGACGTTACTACAAACCTAAGTCGCAACGTTCTATTATAGGCTGCTCTTAGAGACTTTCGCGATTCGACTACCACTTTCATTTCTCATTACATAAGCTTAAGGTGAGTCATAGCCCCTACTCTTTTCATACTTGTTTTAACTCTTGGGGGGGATACATGCTCAACTACTTGCTTACTTGTACAAATACTCAAAACATTTATACTTGATTGCTTTATACTTGATTGTGTTATACTTGATTTCATTATACTTGATTGCATTATACTTGATTGCGTTATACATACTTGTTACACTATACTTGCTTAATTTAAATACAAGATTTGTATTTACGTGCATACACAATACTCTATGCTGTCAAAGGAGAGGTATTAATAGTACTAGTATGGGCCTACACCCCCTACCCAAGTCCAAGATTCGAGACGTTGGGTGACATGTACTATTTGGGATGGTGGTTCCCCGCCTATGGGTCCAAAATGACGTGACCATGGGTGAATATAATCCTGAGAAACTATATATTAGCAGTGGGTTGTGAACACACAGGTTGCAAGTCTCTTATGGCGGGACCTGCAACTGAGTGGATTCACGATGCCTTTGCTGTGTGAGCATTCTTTTAAGGCTTTTCAACTGTTTTAAGACAAACTCTATGAACTCACCAACCATTGTGTTGACACTTTAGCATGTTTATCTCAGGTTAGTAAGGCGATAGCTAGTGCGTGGAACTTAGAGTCAAGCTGCATATTCTGAAGACTTACGCTTTTATCATTTACCATTAAAAACATTTTGTATACATTTATGTATCATACTTTGGAATCTCATGTTTGTAACTTTGAATTCATTAATCGAACGGTAACTTTTCAAAACGTCTCATTTAGAGTTCGTTTTCTATAACTTATACTTTGTATTATGAAGTAGCACCCCTATGACACAGTCTTCCGCTACGATATTTTGGGGGTGTTACAGATTGGTATCAGAGCCTTGGTTATAGAGAACTAGGTTGCATTTAGTGCCTAGACTATAACTGCTATATACGTTGAGACCTTTCTCTTTATTTGCCTTACACACAATACATACACATATGCTTTTTGGTTAGAGGTTTGCTTAGTTCCACGCTGTTAGATGATGTGACTTTAGTATTATAAGGAGCCCCAGAGATTAGTTGAGTCATTTAAAACATGGAGCTCAGTAATAACTAATTATTTAACTTGATCTTGTGACAGTTATTGTTTGATGAGACACAAGATTTGAGTTAAATAATATTATTGCTTAGCTTTAGGGATTTGATGACTTGATTATCTTACTATCGGCCTCAGAAGGCGGATTTTGTGTTGGAAATTCTTAAGTAGGATGTTTTAGAATCTCCTTATTTAAATGGATTGGGACGCCTCTTCATTTAAATAAAGAAATTGTAAATCACCGAACCATAAGTTTATGAGACCTTACTTACATAAATTTGGACGCTTCTTTATGTAAGTAATGTGTTATAAATAAGTGGGCTTAATTGTAGCCGATACAACTCCTTAACCAGAACCTTAGACGAATCAGAGTGAACACCACCATTTTAGAGATCCTGAATTCTCCTAGACACACTAAACTTCGGGACGAAGTTCTCCTTAAGGGGTAGAGACTGTAACAATTCGCAATTTCAGGTTAACTTTTATTCTCGAAAATTTCACTACTCACTTTTCACTATTCACTTTTTACTATTCACTTTTACTATTCATCTCAAAAATTTTTATTTCATATTCTCGTAAGTTAAACTATTTTAACGATAATTCGAGAGTTTGACGCTCGTCGGATCATTTCTGCAAAAATCACAAAGCCGTGTCCGAGATTTACTTTTAGGTTTAAACCAGCATCCCGATATATCCATAAAACATTATAAACAATAGAAATATGATTTTCTTTCATTTTAGGACAATTCCAAAAGTTTCGGAATTTTACGTTTTCCAGTTCAGCGTTTTACGCGAATTACGCGTTTTAGACCCGTGTTTCCAGTTTTTAGCAGGGTTTTAGCAACCCGATAGAACTTGCCACTCATTAAATATACTAAGATAGGTTATATTAATAAGTTCTAACATATTTATAAGTTTCATATTTTTAGGATACCCGATTTTAAGTTTCATGACTTAACGACTTACCGTTAGCGATTACCGGGACCAAAACTCACTCCATAACTTAGATAAGACCATGACTACTCATCTAGTCACCCTTATCTCTTATGGCCGACTTAGGAGGGGGGGAGTCACCTAGCATGTGTCTTGATCTTATACTTGAAGTCTTGGATTCATTACATGTGTTAAACTTGGCCATTAAGCTTCCTAAATATCCTAAAATCCTAACCTCCTCATTTTTAGTATAAAAGAGAGCATTCTCTTCCTTTCTCCTTCAATACCAACGACCAAAACACCCCTTATACACCATTTTGATGATGGTTCTTGCTAGTTTAATCCATCATAAGTTATACTCTTGTATTCCTTGTTGATTACTAGTTCCATTCCATCCATAAAACACTAAAATTCACCACAAAAACTCATCAAATTTCCAAGTGTTCTTAGTGAAGATTTTTACTAAAGGTTGTTTTTATGTTAGATTAGTGTTTATCAAGGGATTATAAGATAGGGTTTTTGATATGGAAGCATGGCTATCGTTGGAAAGGTTTTGGAAGATTAAGTAGTGGTTCTTGGTTTTGATCTTGGTTCTAGTTAGTTTCTTCACAAGTTGTAAGCAAACCCTAACATACTCCTTGCTTAATTATCATTTTCATTCTCTTTGTGTTCCTTTCATGCTATATATGTTCTTGTTATTGTGTTCATGATGTTCAAAAATGGATAAAACAAGTATTGGTATACATATGTTAACTTATGACAAGTAAACAAGCAAACTAGTGACTTTTATGGAGAACCATGACCAAAATAGTATAACTATGATATTTGACATTTACTTACTATTAAAGAGGACTTAACAAGGAAAACATAGCAATTTGAATCACCTAAAACGAGTACACGAGTCAAAAGTTATGACCATTTGAAGCTAGCAAAACCAAAACGCCGAAACTGCCTATAACCTACTGTTTTGCATTCTGCCAATTTGAAAGTCACCCTTCTGGTCCGATTCATCAAAAAGTTAAAACACGAAAGTTGTCCGGAACGACGTTTTCGTTCAGGAGCAAAGAAGCTCGAGCCCTGAAAACGCTTTCTAAGTGATAATTTTCTTCAAATTCTTAACAGCCCATTTTTAGACCAAAGTAACTATATAATGGTTATAATTACATGAGACCAAGAGGTCTAATGACCTAAAGCCAAGACCACAACCATGGCTAAAGCCAAGGTTGAGTCTCAAGACCATGGTAACAATGACCAAGGTCACGGCAAAGCCACGGCTAAAGACCATATAACTTTTAAAGATCAAAAACTTATATATATGTTATCAAATACTACAATAGTAAGGAGCCTCATGTGAGGAGTTCATTAAGTAAGCCGTCGAGATGAGTTGTGGATTTACGAATTAAAGTGTTCTGGCTCCTCGAACGTTTACTCCATGACTTCTGAATTATGTCTGCCCGAACGGTAGTAAGAGATATACAACCTATACATGTTTCATAGACCATTTATACTTAAAGACTTACACTATATACTAAGTACTACATCATGAGCTATATGCAAGACATATATAGGCAATTCTTCGTATTCTTAGACGTTACTACAAACCTAAGTCGCAACGTTCTATTATAGGCTGCTCTTAGAGACTTTCGCGATTCGACTACCACTTTCATTTCTCATTACATAAGCTTAAGGTGAGTCATAGCCCCTACTCTTTTCATACTTGTTTTAACTCTTGGGGGGGATACATGCTCAACTACTTGCTTACTTGTACAAATACTCAAAACATTTATACTTGATTGCTTTATACTTGATTGTGTTATACTTGATTTCATTATACTTGATTGCATTATACTTGATTGCGTTATACATACTTGTTACACTATACTTGCTTAATTTAAATACAAGATTTGTATTTACGTGCATACACAATACTCTATGCTGTCAAAGGAGAGGTATTAATAGTACTAGTATGGGCCTACACCCCCTACCCAAGTCCAAGATTCGAGACGTTGGGTGACATGTACTATTTGGGATGGTGGTTCCCCGCCTATGGGTCCAAAATGACGTGACCATGGGTGAATATAATCCTGAGAAACTATATATTAGCAGTGGGTTGTGAACACACAGGTTGCAAGTCTCTTATGGCGGGACCTGCAACTGAGTGGATTCACGATGCCTTTGCTGTGTGAGCATTCTTTTAAGGCTTTTCAACTGTTTTAAGACAAACTCTATGAACTCACCAACCATTGTGTTGACACTTTAGCATGTTTATCTCAGGTTAGTAAGGCGATAGCTAGTGCGTGGAACTTAGAGTCAAGCTGCATATTCTGAAGACTTACGCTTTTATCATTTACCATTAAAAACATTTTGTATACATTTATGTATCATACTTTGGAATCTCATGTTTGTAACTTTGAATTCATTAATCGAACGGTAACTTTTCAAAACGTCTCATTTAGAGTTCGTTTTCTATAACTTATACTTTGTATTATGAAGTAGCACCCCTATGACACAGTCTTCCGCTACGATATTTTGGGGGTGTTACAGATTGGTATCAGAGCCTTGGTTATAGAGAACTAGGTTTCATTTAGTGCCTAGACTATAACTGCTATATACGTTGAGACCTTCCTCTTTATTTGCCTTACACACAATACATACACATATGCTTTTTGGTTAGAGGTTTGCTTAGTTCCACGCTGTTAGATGATGTGACTTTAGTATTATAAGGAGCCCCAGAGATTAGTTGAGTCATTTAAAACATGGAGCTCAGTAATAACTAATTATTTAACTTGATCTTGTGACAGTTATTGTTTGATGAGACACAAGATTTGAGTTAAATAATATTATTGCTTAGCTTTAGGGATTTGATGACTTGATTATCTTACTATCGGCCTCAGAAGGCGGATTTTGTGTTGGAAATTCTTAAGTAGGATGTTTTAGAATCTCCTTATTTAAATGGATTGGGACGCCTCTTCATTTAAATAAAGAAATTGTAAATCACCGAACCATAAGTTTATGAGACCTTACTTACATAAATTTGGACGCTTCTTTATGTAAGTAATGTGTTATAAATAAGTGGGCTTAATTGTAGCCGATACAACTCCTTAACCAGAACCTTAGACGAATCAGAGTGAACACCACCATTTTAGAGATCCTGAATTCTCCTAGACACACTAAACTTCGGGACGAAGTTCTCCTTAAGGGGTAGAGACTGTAACAATTCGCAATTTCAGGTTAACTTTTATTCTCGAAAATTTCACTACTCACTTTTCACTATTCACTTTTTACTATTCACTTTTACTATTCACTTTTACTATTCATCTCAAAAATTTTTATTTCATATTCTCGTAAGTTAAACTATTTTAACGATAATTCGAGAGTTTGACGCTCGTCGGATCATTTCTGCAAAAATCACAAATCCGTGTCCGAGATTTACTTTTAGGTTTAAACCAGCATCCCGATATATCCATAAAACATTATAAACAATAGAAATATGATTTTCTTTCATTTTAGGACAATTCCAAAAGTTTCGGAATTTTACGTTTTCCAGTTCAGCGTTTTACGCGAATTACGCGTTTTAGACCCGTGTTTCCAGTTTTTAGCAGGGTTTTAGCAACCCGATAGAACTTGCCACTCATTAAATATACTAAGATAGGTTATATTGATAAGTTCTAACATATTTATAAGTTTCATATTTTTAGGATACCCGATTTTAAGTTTCATGACTTAACGACTTACCGTTAGCGATTACCGGGACCAAAACTCACTCCGTAACTTAGATAAGACCATGACTACTCATCTAGTCACCCTTATCTCTTATGGCCGACTTAGGAGGGGGGGAGTCACCTAGCATGTGTCTTGATCTTATACTTGAAGTCTTGGATTCATTACATGTGTTAAACTTGGCCATTAAGCTTCCTAAATATCTTAAAATCCTAACCTCCTCATTTTTAGTATAAAAGAGAGCATTCTCTTCCTTTCTCCTTCAATACCAACGACCAAAACACCCCTTATACACCATTTTGATGATGGTTCTTGCTAGTTTAATCCATCATAAGTTATACTCTTGTATTCCTTGTTGATTACTAGTTCCATTCCATCCATAAAACACTAAAATTCACCACAAAAACTCATCAAATTTCCAAGTGTTCTTAGTGAAGATTTTTACTAAAGGTTGTTTTTATGTTAGATTAGTGTTTATCAAGGGATTATAAGATAGGGTTTTTGATATGGAAGCATGGCTATGGTTGGAAAGGTTTTGGAAGATTAAGTAGTGGTTCTTGGTTTTGATCTTGGTTCTAGTTAGTTTCTTCACAAGTTGTAAGCAAACCCTAACATACTCCTTGCTTAATTATCATTTTCATTCTCTTTGTGTTCCTTTCATGCTATATATGTTCTTGTTATTGTGTTCATGATGTTCAAAAATGGATAAAACAAGTATTGGTATACATATGTTAACTTATGACAAGTAAACAAGCAAACTAGTGACTTTTATGGAGAACCACGACCAAAATAGTATAACTATGATATTTGACATTTACTTACTATTAAAGAGGACTTAACAAGGAAAATATAGCAATTTGAATCACCTAAAATGAGTACACGAGTCAAAAGTTATGACCATTTGAAGCTAGCAAAACCAAAACGCCGAAACTGCCTATAACCTACTGTTTTGCATTCTGCCAATTTGAAAGTCACCCTTCTGGTCCGATTCATCAAAAAGTTAAAACACGAAAGTTGTCCGGAACGACGTTTTCGTTCAGGATCAATGAAGCTCGAGCCCTGAAAACGCTTTCTAAGTGATAATTTTCTTCAAATTCTTAACAGCCCATTTTTAGACCAAAGTAACTATATAATGGTTATAATTACATGAGACCAAGAGGTCTAATGACCTAAAGCCAAGACCACAACCATGGCTAAAGCCAAGGTTGAGTCTCAAGACCATGGTAACAATGACCAAGGTCACGGCAAAGCCACGGCTAAAGACCATATAACTTTTAAAGATCAAAAACTTATATATATGTTATCAAATACTACAATAGTAAGGAGCCTCATGTGAGGAGTTCATTAAGTAAGCCGTTGAGATGAGTTGTGGATTTACGAATTAAAGTGTTCTGGCTCCTCGAACGTTTACTCCATGACTTCTGAATTATGTCGGCCCGAACGGTAGTAAGAGATATACAACCTATACATGTTTCATAGACCATTTATACTTAAAGACTTACACTATATACTAAGTACTACATTATGAACTATATGCAAGACATATATAGGCAATTCTTCGTATTCTTAGACGTTACTACAAACCTAAGTCACAACGTTCTATTATAGGCTGCTCTTAGAGACTTTCGCGATTCGACTACCACTTTCATTTCTCATTACATAAGCTTAAGGTGAGTCATAGCCCCTACTCTTTTCATACTTGTTTTAACTCTTGGGGGGGATACATGCTCAACTACTTGCTTACTTGTACAAATACTCAAAACATTTATACTTGATTGCTTTATACTTGATTGTGTTATACTTGATTTCATTATACTTGATTGCATTATACTTGATTGCGTTATACATACTTGTTACATTATACTTGCTTAATTTAAATACAAGATTTGTATTTACGTGCATACACAATACTCTATGCTGTCAAAGGAGAGGTATTAATAGTACTAGTATGGGCCTACACCCCCCACCCAAGTCCAAGATTCGAGACGTTGGGTGACATGTACTATTTGGGATGGTGGTTCCCCGCCTATGGGTCCAAAATGACGTGACCATGGGTGAATATAATCCTGAGAAACTATATATTAGCAGTGGGTTGTGAACACACAGGTTGCAAGTCTCTTATGGCGGGACCTGCAACTGAGTGGATTCACGATGCCTTTGCTGTGTGAGCATTCTTTTAAGGCTTTTCAACTGTTTTAAGACAAACTCTATGAACTCACCAACCATTGTGTTGACACTTTAGCATGTTTATCTCAGGTTAGTAAGGCGATAGCTAGTGCGTGGAACTTAGAGTCAAGCTGCATATTCTGAAGACTTACGCTTTTATCATTTACCATTAAAAACATTTTGTATACATTTATGTATCATACTTTGGAATCTCATGTTTGTAACTTTGAATTCATTAATCGAACGGTAACTTTTCAAAACGTCTCATTTAGAGTTCGTTTTCTATAACTTATACTTTGTATTATGAAGTAGCACCCCTATGACACAGTCTTCCGCTACGATATTTTGGGGGTGTTACAGATTGGTATCAGAGCCTTGGTTATAGAGAACTAGGTTGCATTTAGTGCCTAGACTATAACTGTTATATACGTTGAGACCTTCCTCTTTATTTGCCTTACACACAATACATACACATATGCTTTTTGGTTAGAGGTTTGCTTAGTTCCACGCTGTTAGATGATGTGACTTTAGTATTATAAGGAGCCCCAGAGAATATAGCAATTTGAATCACCTAAAACGAGTACACGAGTCAAAAGTTATGACCATTTGAAGCTAGCAAAACCAAAACGCCGAAACTGCCTATAACCTACTGTTTTGCATTCTGCCAATTTGAAAGTCACCCTTCTGGTCCGATTCATCAAAAAGTTAAAACACGAAAGTTGTCCGGAACGACGTTTTCGTTCAGGAATAAAGAAGCTCGAGCCCTGAAAACGCTTTCTAAGTGATAATTTTCTTCAAATTCTTAACAGCCCATTTTTAGACCAAAGTAACTATATAATGGTTATAATTACATGAGACCAAGAGGTCTAATGACCTAAAGCCAATACCACAACCATGGCTAAAGCCAAGGTTGAGTCTCAAGACCATGGTAACAATGACCAAGGTCACGGCAAAGCCACGGCTAAAGACCATATAACTTTTAAAGATCAAAAACTTATATATATGTTATCAAATACTACAATAGTAAGGAGCCTCATGTGAGGAGTTCATTAAGTAAGCCGTCGAGATGAGTTGTGGATTTACGAATTAAAGTGTTCTGGCTCCTCGAACGTTTACTCCATGACTTCTGAATTATGTCGGCCCGAACGGTAGTAAGAGATATACAACCTATACATGTTTCATAGACCATTTATACTTAAAGACTTACACTATATACTAAGTACTACATCATGAACTATATGCAAGACATATATAGGCAATTCTTCGTATTCTTAGACGTTACTACAAACCTAAGTCGCAACGTTCTATTATAGGCTGCTCTTAGAGACTTTCGCGATTCGACTACCACTTTCATTTCTCATTACATAAGCTTAAGGTGAGTCATAGCCCCTACTCTTTTCATACTTGTTTTAACTCTTGGGGGGGATACATGCTCAACTACTTGCTTACTTGTACAAATACTCAAAACATTTATACTTGATTGCTTTATACTTGATTGTGTTATACTTGATTTCATTATACTTGATTGCATTATACTTGATTGCGTTATACATACTTGTTACACTATACTTGCTTAATTTAAATACAAGATTTGTATTTACGTGCATACACAATACTCTATGCTGTCAAAGGAGAGGTATTAATAGTACTAGTATGGGCCTACACCCCCTACCCAAGTCCAAGATTCGAGACGTTGGGTGACATGTACTATTTGGGATGGTGGTTCCCCGCCTATGGGTCCAAAATGACGTGACCATGGGTGAATATAATCCTGAGAAACTATATATTAGCAGTGGGTTGTGAACACACAGGTTGCAAGTCTCTTATGGCGGGACCTGCAACTGAGTGGATTCACGATGCCTTTGCTGTGTGAGCATTCTTTTAAGGCTTTTCAACTGTTTTAAGACAAACTCTATGAACTCACCAACCATTGTGTTGACACTTTAGCATGTTTATCTCAGGTTAGTAAGGCGATAGCTAGTGCGTGGAACTTAGAGTCAAGCTGCATATTCTGAAGACTTACGCTTTTATCATTTACCATTAAAAACATTTTGTATACATTTATGTATCATACTTTGGAATCTCATGTTTGTAACTTTGAATTCATTAATCGAACGGTAACTTTTCAAAACGTCTCATTTAGAGTTCGTTTTCTATAACTTATACTTTGTATTATGAAGTAGCACCCCTATGACACAGTCTTCCGCTGCGATATTTTGGGGGTGTTACAGATCATTTAAAGACTTCTAAAGCTCAGAGATCTTGCTGATCAATAACCGATTCGTTTGCTTTTGTGCTTTCATGAATTGTTTTAGCACTTCATCGGAGGAAGACGAGGGTGGAACAACATTTTGAGGAGGATTTTGAACACGGTTGTTTTGAAAATTCCCTTGATTTTGATTTTTGTTACCCTGAAAATTGTTTCTCTGATTGAAATTACCCTGATTGTAATTCCCTTGATTTTGGTTTCTATGAAAATTTCCTTGAAAACCTTGATTTTGATTGCCATTTTGAAAATTGTTTTGATTAAAATGACCTTGATTTTGATTCGGGTTTTGGAAATTTGAGCTTTGACCTTGGTTAAAATTCTGATTCGAGTTACGGTTTTGATTTTGGTTAAAACCGGGAGGTCCGAGAAAATTGTTGGAACGATAGCTTAAGAGATTACGGTCCCCTTGTGGTTGGTAAGAATTACCCCCCGTGTTTTAGGAACCGTGAGCAGCATAAACGTTCTCTTGAGGAAAGCCAGCAATAGCTGGACACTCGGAATAAAGATGTGGGCCCCCACAAGTTTCACAACTTCGGGCCACGGCTTTCACTTGTTGATTTTGAACCTGATTTTGCATCGTTTGGTACATTCTCAACACAGCCGTAAAAATATCATCCATCTTTTTTGTAAGAGCAATTATTTCAGGAGATGATGATGAAGGAATGATTGATTTGCATGACTCATCCCTCTCCGCAGAGGAATCCCAAAAGTTATGGTGGGCAGTCATGTTCTCAATCAATTCATAGCATTCTTCGGGACGCCTTTTCATAAAGGTCCCACTAGCAGCAGCATTGAGAATATCCCGGTGCCTCAATGTCAGACCATTATAGAAGGTATCTATGATGGTAACTTGTAACATATTGTGGTTAGGGCACCGATCAATAGCTAGCTTATAACGTTCCCAAGCCTCAAAAAGAGACTCATCGGGACGTTGCCGGAAGTTGCTGATATCATTTTGTAACTTGGTAACCATGGAAGGTGGAAAATATTTTGCTTAAAACTTGGTTACCATTTCATCAAAGGTACGAATATAATTCTTTGGGAGTCGGTCAAACCATGCAGTGGCATGATGAGTGAGAGAATAGGGGAAGAGATACAGCCGGAGGGCATCATCGGTGACACCATGCTGTTTCATGCTTTGGGTGACCGTAAGGTATTTATCAAGATGCTTGTTAGCATCGTCACCCAGTAATCCGTGAAATTGACACGAATTATGGACTTGTTGGATCATGTGGTGCTTGAGGCCAAAGTCCGTAGCCTCAATAGTGAGTGGTGCAATAGGCCCGCCCCTCCCTTGCATGGTAGCCTGGCACAGCTCCTCCATAGTTCGGAGATCGGGAGCTGGCTCATCCCTGGGACGGTCAGGGGGTGGTAATGGTGGTGGTGGCCCATCGGCCATTTCGGTTTTTGGTTCTTTTGTAACATTTTGTTTGCGACCGAGTGCGCATGCACTAAAAACAATTTTTCAAAACAAAATCGAGGCAAACCACAGTGAACTTAAACCAATTATCACAAGTGAATGGCTTCTTTAAAAAAGGTACACCACTCACAGGGATATAAAGGCAAGTTTTAATCTTAAGTTTGGGAACTTATTATGTCCACACCCCCAGTTGGTAGGTGTTCAGTCTTGGTTTGCGGTGGTAAGATTTTATGTATTTATTAATTTGAAAAATTGTTTTAGGCTTATGGGTGTGTGTGCAGAAAACTTTGGGAATATATTTTTGGAACTGATTCGTTAATCGAAATCGTTCTTTTAAGATTACTCGCAGGCTGGCGGGAGGAAATAAATAGGTTTCCTCTTCAGTTCGCAATTTAATGTCAGAACTTACCTTAAACCAACTGTTTCAGGTTGTAATCTTAAAGAAAACGAAGTAATTTAACTTCACAGTTTGTTTTGTTGTTTTGATTTTTTTTTTGGTGTTGTTAACACTTCAGCAAAAGTGTTAATGAATTTTTTTTTTTTTTTTTTTTTTTTTGATATGATTATATTTTTACAAAAACTTTTTACAAATTTGTGTGAAATTTGTACAGGGAGGGTTTTGAAAAACCACTAAACTTAAAACGATTTTTAAAACACGCAACAACCTCCCCGGCAGCGGCGCCAAATTTTGTTTGGTCCCGAAACGGTCAGATATTATTGACCAAAGTCAATAAATCAAAGACAGCTCCGTTCCAATTCTCCGGTGATAGTATAGTGTGTCCCCGGGTCGTTAAGTCCCAGCGAGATTGGAATGATGTTTTTGGAAATCGTTTATGGGAATAAGTGGCACTGAGGCCAGTAGCCAAGATGATAAGGAATTGATTTTGCTACTGATATTTTGGTATTTGTACAATGAGATAATATTCACAAATAACAGATATACAGATATATGCACAAATTCACAATTAAGGATCAGGTAACAGACAGAAAAGTGGGTTTTATCAGATTACAAACTACAGGGGGTGCAAGTGAAACTTTTGAAAACTTAAAATTTAAGAAAACTTAAAATGAAAATGAAATGATAAAAATGATTATTTTAATATTTAAATATTATTTAATTAATTAAAACTATTTAAAATCTAATTTAAATCTATATTAAATTAACTAAAAATTACAAAGATTACAAATTAAACTAAAAACTTGCAAAAATATTTTCTAAACCTTAAAAAGAACTTGAAGAAAGTATAAAAAATAAAAATAAATATTTTTGTCTTTTTATGAGTTTTTTATTAATTAAAAACTATTTATATTAATTATGCTAATTAAACTATTTTAAATTACTAATAATACTAACTTAACTTAGAAAATTATGAGAAAATTTATAAAACTATTTAACCATCACAAGAATCCTACAAAATTATAAAAACTTCTAAAAATTATATTTAGGCTATTCCACTAATTATTTACCTTTTAATTAACTTAAATCTAATTTAAATAATTAAAATACGAAAAATGGAAAATGAACAGTAGAAACTAAAAATATATTTTCTAAAAGTCTTAACTAATTTATAAAACCTAGGATAAATATAAAAACCTACTGTTGTTAATTAAAATTTAAGAAAACTAATTAATAACTAATATTACTTATTTAATTAATTAAACTACTTTTAAATCTAATAAATAGTAAACTGTTTAGTAAAAATCTAAGAAATTTATTCTAAATACTTAAAGGTACTAGGAAATTAAAAAGAAATTATAAAAATGGAAAAGTGCTTATAAATAAGCTGAAATTAAAAATGAAAGATAGATTCTATTAAATAGAAGCTATCACTATTTTTATGTTTGGTTTTTTGAAATTTTTCTTTTTGACAGCTAAAGATATGATGAAAATGAGAAACTTTTGTGAAACAACTTATCTAGCTTAAAAATAAGCTGTGTGCACCCCCTTATCCAAAACAGTTTGACTTTCTTTGACCAAGTAGCAAAATAAGCACAAATAACTGTATGTGGGGTCCACAATGATGAAACTAGGTTCAATTAAGCACAATAGACTTAAATAAGCTAAAAACAACAAGTAATGAGCATTGATAAGCTAAATGGAACCAAATAAGCACTTTGATACTTTGACTTAAACACAGAATTGGGACAAACTTTAGAGCTGATTCTAGGTGGGGTCCACTGATTCCTAGGTCAAACTAAAGGTCAAGGCTTGTAGCCTGGTAGGAGGGGGATTGGAAAAACCCAAAATGAGTCACTAGAACCCACTGAGGTAGCCTACAACAGCCACCAAAGGTGGTGGTGTGCTGGTAGTATGCTGGTGCAGGGGAGGTCAGTCCCCCTGCAAGTGAGTTTGGCTAGGTGTGGGGTCCACACAAAAAATCACGAAAATAAAACAACTATGCAAATCTCAACTTAAGCTGATAGACTAACCACCCAACAAGTTTCAAGGCTCAAAACCAAACGCAAAAATCATGTAAATTCATGCCATTTTAAGAAAAAACTGAGCTGTACTCTTTTTGACTTTTTGAGTAAACTTGCTTAGTTGACTTTGATGAGTTTTGCTTGATCCTAAGTGACTGAAAATAAGTTAATAAGCTAGACTAAGGTTGATTTAAGTTGAAATAACACTCTATGCTAGGTTGTGAAGAACTTTTGGACTCCAAATCTCACACAGTTGACTGTGTGGGTGGGATCTTTGTAAATTTGACTTTTAACCAAAACACTACTTGTTTTTATGCTCAATATGATACACTAGGTACTTAATGATGTTGCATAAACCAATTTAGACCAACAAAACACAGAGATCAATGGTGAACTTCACTGATCCAAACACTCCTATTCTTGACAGTTTAGAAGATTTTCAATGAGTTTAACTTATTTATCCCACAAATCTGTTTCCAAATGCTTTAATATGATTCACAAGGATGATTTAAACTCAGAAACACAGGTTGCATACACTTAAGCACAAGAAAACAATGTTGTTGCTAATATGGCAGTTTGAACAAATATTATGAGCAACAAAGAAATCTAAGTACAAACACCTAATTTTAAAACACAATCTTAACTAACAACACCTAATAAACACAAAAAACACAGAATAACAAGCACGCTACAAAGATTATAAGGAATTGACATTTTTAGAGGAAAATCAAATTGAGCAAATCTTACTAACCACCCTTTGCATGAACAAAGGGTTTTCCACTGATGCCTATCTTTAGATAGGCTTGTTCCACTTCCAAGCTTGCCCTTCAATACCTCTCTATACCTGAAATCAAACTCAAAAACAAACACAGTTGACTTATGTTGACCTTTTTTATATTTTTGATTTTTTCTAGTAATACTGAGTTTTATAGTCTCTATAAGCTTTAATAAGCTTAAGGGAACCTAAGTGACCCTAAAGAAGTCCATGATCATTGATACAAGTCACAACTAAGGTTATTGAGAAATTCAGAAATTTAAGTAAATTGCAAAATCACAAAACAGAACTGAAACTTGGATTTTTATAACTTGAAAAGACTTAGATTACTATAAAATAGCTACTACAATACTTGAATTATGAAAATTACACTGATGTTGAAAATCTAATTCAATACGACATAAAATTTAACTAAAATAACTACTACTCTTCTTCCTTGCATTCTCTTCTCTTTTATAGGCCACCATTAGGGTTTCTATACTTCTATGATCAAATCCCATCAACAATTGTAGCCCTTGGATCACTAAGACTCTCTAATCCTCTGCCACGTGTTTTGGCGGGAAAGCTCTTTTTTTTGCAAATTGGCTTCTGATAATACCAATTGGAGGGGGAAGCATTAAATGCTTGTTGGATTAGGTGTAGGGTGAGTGGTTTGGGCGGTGGAAGTGACAAGGATGGTGGGGTGGTGGTGAAATGATGGGGGAACAGTGCAAGTTGGGGTGGGGGAGGGAAAGGAAAAAGGGGTGGTGTTTTTTTGACGGTTTGACCAAGGGGTCAAACGTTGACCCCGTTTGTATTATTATGGGTGTGGGTGGGCTGTTGGTTTTTTGGGCCTAAAAGAGGGAGTGGGCTGGGTGGATTTATGGATTGGATTTGGTTTTTGGGAGTAGTATTATTTAAGGGTCTGATTTAGGTTTTAATGAATCACAAGGACCAAATTTGTAATAAGCCGAAAGTTGGAGGGTGAGTTTTCGCAATCTTTCAAAGTTTCCATAAGGTCCATTTTTGCCAAATGATGAATAGTATGAGGTCCAATATTGATTTTTCCATTTTAATTTCACCAAGGACTAAATTTGCCAAACTTTCAAACTTCAGGGACCAATTGTGTAATTTCATCAAACTTTTCCACCAAGGTCCAATCCTGCCATAAAAGTTTAGTGCAAGGACAAAATTTGTTTTTCTCAAAGTTTAATATCCCAGGGACCATTTTTGACAATTTTCCAAACTTCTAGGACTAAACTTGATATTTTGTGAAACTTTGCACCAAAGGACTAATTGTGTAACTTTTTGATTTAAAAGGACCTTTGGTGACTTTTTCAAGTTTTTAGAATAACCAGGGACTAGATTTGACAACTTTTGAAAGATGAGGGACTGAAACTGCCAATTTTGCAAACTTTGTACGTTTTTCATCTGTTTTTGATTGTTTTGCATTTGAAACATATAAAACACTTTCCTGGGATATTTTCACTATTTTGATTTAATATTGAGTGTTTTTAGATGTTTTGGCAGCTCAGAAAAGGTAAAAATGATGAGTATTTACACACTCATCAACAAGCTTTAGTCACTGAATTCAACTAGAACTCACTACACAGACTTATTCGAAACACTACCTTAATGAAGACTGTTATGAAATTTTCAAAGCAACACAATGATTAAGACTTAGAAACAGATCAAAACTATTCTAATAAGATCTAAAATGCATAAACAAACAGGCAATACTAGGTAAGATTCAAAAATAGAAGAGAAATGGAAATTGTGCTTACTTCATGCCATCCAAGCAAACTTTCACATGAACCAAGGACCACAAATCTTTCCTAATGGCTTTCCACAAAGCCTCTAACCCAGGGCCATCCCAGACTTACCCTGCTCCATCTTTCTTCATCATAAACCTCCAACTTTTTATTTTTTTTCTTTATTTTTCTGATTTTTTTTATTTTTCTTGTTTTATGATTCTACTTCCTTTTAATAGTTTCTACAAGCTTCACTGAGCTTATGGGAGCTTAAGTGATCATAAAAGTCCATTCACACAACTACAAATAACTTTAAACCGATTTGAGATTTTTGAATCTTTGAAAATGCATAAACTAAATTAAACAAGATAGGACTGAAATTGATTATCATAAAAGGTTTCAAATACACTGAGAACACAAGAATTACAATTGGAAAGCTTGAAATTACACTAGAATTTAAGAAAATTACAAGTCGACACTAATTTAGCTAAATTACACTAGTTATCCTTCTCTTCTTCATCTCCTTCTTTATATAGGGATCTTCTAGGGTTTTTGTGAGCTTCTGAGCAAATCCTGAGCCATTGAATGAGAGAGAGATGATTTTAGCCCTCCACGTAATTTTGGCGCCAAAATTGGTTTGATACCAATTTGGCATTTTTCTGCAACAGGGGGGGGGGGGATGGCATTAAATGCTGAGGTAGGGGGGATAAGGTGAGTGGTTTGGGCGGTGGATTGTGATGGTGGGTTGAGGTGATGGCTTTGCAGGGCAAGTGGAGAGGTGGGGGAGGGAAAGAAAGGAAGGGGGTGATGGTTGTTTGACTGTTTTGACCACAGGGTCAACGTTTGACCCTGGTTATATTAAAAAGGTTAGGCTTTTGTTTGTTTGGGCCAAAATAAGAGGTGGGCTGAGAGTGGATATGGATTGGACTTGGTTTTGGGTGGATTTAATATCAAAGGGTCCGGTTTGGTTGTAATACTGCACAAGGACTATTTTTGTAATATTCCAAAAGTTTGGGGGTGTGTTTTGGCATTCTTCCTAAGTTTCCATAAGGGTATTTTCTGCCAAGTTTCCATAGTCCAAGGTTTTATGTTGACTTTTCACCTTTAAACATTTCCAGGGACTAAATTGCCAAACTTTCAAACTTCAGGGACCTGTTATGTAATTTCACCAAACTTTGCAACCAAGGACCATTCCTGCCATAAATGAGAAGTTCAAGGACAAAATTTGTTTTTCTCAAAGTTTTAATATCCTAGGCACCATTTTTGTCATTTTTCAAAGTTCAGGGACTAAACTTGACATTTTGTGAAACTTTGCACCAAAGGACTAGTTATGTAACTTTTTGATTTAAAAGGACCTTTGGTGACATTTTCAAGTTTTTAGAATAACCAGGGACTAGATTTGACAACTTTTAAAAAAATGAGGGACTAAAACTGCCAATTATGCAAACTTTGTTTATTTTTCATTTGTTTTTGATTATTTTGCATCTGAAACATATAAAACACATTCCTGGGATATTTTCATTATTTTGATGCAATATTGAGTGTTTTTAGATGTTTTGGCAGCTCAGAAAAGGTAAAAATGATGAGTATTTACACACTCATCAGCCTTAAGTCATGGGGTCGTAACTCATATGCTAGGGCCCTTGTGGAAGTGGCATCAAAGGAAGCCTTACTTGACTCTCTTGTGGTTGTTATCCCCTACCCTAATGGGTCAGGTCATTCATTGGAAAATTTTGATATTGAATATGAGTGGAAACCGCCAAGATGTGAGACATGTAAAGTATTTGACCACAATGATGACGAATGTCCTAAGAGAGTGAAACCGGTTGTAAAAGATAAATTTTTGGTTGATGAAGAGGGTTTTATTGAAGCTTATAAGAATAAAGGCAAAGGTAAGCTTCAGGGTACTAATCATCAAGTTGATGGAATTCATTTTCAAAAGCCTAAAGTTTCGTATTACTATAGGCCGGTTCCTAAGCCAAAGAATGGAGGAGCATCGACGCCTTCTGTCCAATCGAATACAGGTTCTCCAACAGTTAATGTAGGTTCTACTTGTAATGAACCTACTATTGATCCTACTAGAAGTACGGCTCCTCCCCGGGATGACCTAGGTAAGAATAATAATTG
Source organism: Artemisia argyi (assembly GCA_030686995.1). NCBI lineage: Eukaryota > Viridiplantae > Streptophyta > Magnoliopsida > Asterales > Asteraceae > Artemisia > Artemisia argyi. The sequence continues at coordinate 35,466,716 of CM060687.1, forward strand.
GGTAGAAGATATCAACCTTGTTGATTTGAAGAACATTTTTGATATTCTTAAGGAAAAAGAGTCGGTTTTGGAACCTGTGATTGGCACTACATTTACCCCTGAAGTTATTTCTAGTTCTTCCAAAACTACTTCTCCATCACCTATGAAGAAAACTCCTATTGTTGAGAAAATTGGAAAGCTTGAAAAGCTTATCATTAATGGGAAAGCCACCCTTGTGGATGATAATGGTAAACCTATTCCGGTGGCTAATGGTAAAAGGAAGGGCAACCCATTCTCAAAGGTGGGTGAAGTGGTTGTTTCGGATAGTGATGATGAGGTGTTTGAGCCAAATGATCCTATGGACAGTTACTTTTCATCAGTAGGAGGACATAACGAGCTTGAAGGCTATCTTTCTGATGATTATGCGGCCTAGGTCTATGATTTACCTGGGAAATTTAAGGAATTTAACAATCAGTTTAATTTCAAGCTTCAAGGCCGTTCAAGGAAGTAATCTTTTATTTGGATTTGTTTATTTGTTTTGCATGTCTTTTTATGTTTTTATTGGTTGTTCTAGTTGTTGGTAGCTAGTTCTTCATTTATGGCATGTCATAAATGATCTAGTGGTTGTTCTAGCGGTTGTTTGAGGTTAATGTGGCGTTTCAGCCATATTCCATTGTATTTTAAATGGTTTTTTTGGTTAATATATATTACCAGGGTGGAAGTTCCCTTTTACCCAAAAAAAACTAATTAATCTTATCAACATTTGATACATGAACAGTAAAGGAAAATGATCTTTTCTAGTGACATCATTCAATTTTCGATAGTTAATGCATACACGCTAGCCAAAGACAGTTCTTGTCGGGACGAATTCATTATTTCATTAATCATAACCGCCATTCCTTCTTTATTTGGAATAAGCTAAATAGGACAAACCCAGGGACTATCAACGATAGAGTAAATGAAACCGGCATCGAGAAGTTTAATGATCTCCTTTTTCACTACTTCCTTCATATTATGGTTGAGCCTTCGTTGTCTATGAACAATAGGTATTTAATGTTTTCAGATTGATGGGTTGTTGCCCGGAATATCGGATATTCTCCAAGAGAAAGCTTCTTTGTGGTTTTTGAGAACAGAGATCAAATGATCTTTTTCATCATCAACTTTCAATTCCTTGAAGGTGCCATTTATTTCTACTCGAGAATTTCTTTGACATTAATCTCCATAAATTCCTCGAACTATTCCTCGAGATCTGAATCATTGATTCCTATAGAAATACCGAAGAATGGGGCAGAATCATTGAGTAAGTAATGTGGCAGTTGTCAACATCTAGTTTTACTACCTCCTAGGCAGTGTACCAAATCGTTGCAGTGTAGTATACGTAAGGCTAAAGGGTTGATCATTCTCTAGTGGAATAGTGAGATAGGATCGAAGTTCTGCCGAATGGGTCTAAAGGTTGAAGGATGAGTCTTTTTGGTCTTTTATATTTATTAGAAAGCACGTAAAAATCGGGTTTTGTGGGTTTTCTTCTTCTTCTTCTTCTTGTATTTTTATTTTAAACAAATATTAACCTATATGCGGAAAATTAAATAAACAAAAAAAATTAAAAGTGGTAAGAACGCTTGTATGGGAAAAATGTATTTACTTAGGGTGCACTACTCTCTAGTTTCACTTAGTTGTTTCTATTGAATATGTCACAATATGGAGGATATAACGATAATAGTGTAGTTACTTGGTCCATCTCCAACACCTTGTAATAACTAGCCTAGTGCCTTGGTCCAACTCCTAAAACTAACTACTATGCATTTAATTATCCAGCTCGTTAATGTCTCACAATCCAACTTTCGTTGGCACACAAATCTACAAGAACCGTAGGTGACTCAGCTAGACCAATAAGCTAAGCAATACCAAAGTTTATGTGGTTCTTAGTCCGTCTATATATAGTTATCTCACACATTCACTACTGGAGACCTAATCAATCCACAAGCAAACAATAATCACACACATCAACAAGAAAAGAATAGAAAACAACTAAACTACAATACGTTTTATGCAATCCTAAGTAAACACTAATAAATTTAGACGAGCATAGTAATAAAGATGCAAGCATAAGTAATCAAACAATAAAGGGTAAACATCATTTATTAATTGAAAATAGAACTTATATCCTTAATACGTAGAGTCTTTAAGGATGAAAAGTACTCAAAAAAGCCATTACATCATTTAACGTTTAGCTCCAAGAGTTACATAATAGTTCCACGTACCATAAATGTAAGTAATATACAAAAGTATATATAGAATTCCAGGTTGTGACAAATTCACTCTTTGCTTGTGATGCCATCAACTCGCGGTCGACTTAGGGTTAAAATCTCCACTGCCATAGTGTGACACCGTCAGCTTAAAGGTTGTGACGGCGTCACAAAAGCCTTCTAGCGTCATTAGCCAAGTTGTCTCCACCAACTGAGCCATCACAAATGCATTTATTTTTGCACTTTCTGGGCACTTCCGGTGAACATATCACAGATGTTGGTCACGAAGCTAAAATTTGACATTTTCCTTTGTTCTTCATTTAATCGAGCCCAAAACTTGTACGCTTCCACTGTTTGCTCTCCCAAGTACCTTAAAAAAAAGGTAGTAATTTAGGACAATATATGATCTAAAGTGTTTGAAAGCAGAGGCTAAATGACCCCTAAAAACTTTACAAAATTACACATCATCAAATATCCCTACACTTGAGATTTTCTTGTCCTCAAATAAATGTACTTTGATCCTATCACAAATACAAGTTATGGGGCATTTAGAATTAGTTTAAAAATATTTTATGGCACATCCTATTCGACCATACACTTTTAAAGGTCATCAATCACGAAATATAAGACTAGCACCTCACATAAAAAGGGTTTGGATACTCACAATCTCTCGGGTGTATATGATGATGTATATAACATATGGAAATGGAAAATTTACTCACTTATCATGTCATAGTGCATACGTTACCATAGATTTGATAAAGGATCATAGACGCAGGATTGACCCACCCGCAATAGGTAATAAGGAATACTCCATATTGCATTAACAAGGTAGTGATAATTCAATCGATCAAGTGAGAAATGAGTATGAAGTAATGCAAACCTAGATAAATACGTTTTTCCTTATCTAAGAATTCCCCACCTATTTACTTTTCTTATCATTTACTTTTATCTCATTTTAGGATAATATTAGTTAAAATGCGAACTCCCTCAAACCCGATTATTTACTTGCTTTCATAAAATATATAGAATACCAAAAAGACTATTCATTTCAACCTTTACATTAATCCCGAAATACACTTCTAGCATACCATACTATTCCCCTAGAGAATGATCAACCCACCAGACTTAACCATACTACACTACAATGATTAGGAACACTGTCTAGATGGATTGTTAAATTTATGTGTTGCAACCCGACACATTAGGAGGTTTAAGGGACTTGGAAGGTTTCAGGGACCTAAGGAGGTTTTAGGGACCTTGGAGGTTTCAAACCTAGGGCGTTTTCAGGGACTAGGGATATTTTATAGACCTGAGGGTTTCAAGGACCTGGAAGGTTTCAGGGACTTGGGAGGTTTCAAGGATGTGGGGGTTTCAAAGACTTGAGAGGTTTTGGGACTTGGGATTTCACGGACTTAGGGGGTTTTAGTGGCCTGGGAGGTTTCAGGGACCTAGGAGGGTTCAAGGACTTAGGGGTTTTAGAGACCTGGGAGGTTTTAGCGACCAGGGAGGTTTCAGTGAACTATATCTCCCATTTTTTATGTAGGGTTTTTGTGTGAATGGTTTGGATATATGAATTGGTCATTTAAAAGTGTTTATCAAAGTGTTTATCACCATCAAAATTGCAACGCTGGTAGCAATTTTTAAAGTAAATTCATTATGATTGAATTTTGACTAGTTCATTTGGGTGAAATTGACACATAACACACTTCTTGGAACCATTTTTATTTACAATTTTCAACTTGAGTCTGCACAATGGTACCAATTTCTTATTTTTTAAATCATTTAAAAAAAGTTATTACTAGTCATTCAAAACAGATCTTGATTATTGAGATTAATCCTCGTGCTCTAATACCACTTTTTGGTCCCGAAATTTGGGTAAAACATCAATATGTTTGATAAGATAAAAACAAGTTGTACACAAGATCCATTTGATAATTAATAACACCATTTGTATTTTTCAATGTTTATAATTCTTATAAGATATGAATCAAAGAAGTAAAAAAGATACTTGTGGAACACTATCCTCATTTTATGACAAATGAAACTCTCCTTTTACGTGAATCAGAGTTGGATTATAATTTAAGAAGGTGAGGACCTTATCATTATAGCACATTTGTATTATTTTTGTGTGTGGAATCTCTAACTGTCTCTCTACATAAACTCACATATATATAAGATGATAAAGTGAAGTCAAATGTGTAGTTGGTTAGGTGTGGCTTCAACTTTCAATATGGATTCAACTTCCAATGTAATTTAGTAAACAGTTAACTCAACTATCCACCTTTTTAGCATCTACTTTTGTACTTATTTGTCTTCTATGCAATGTGTTTTCCTTTTGCTTTTGTTAAATTCCAGCCCATATTTCAAGTTCTTTTCCAGAGATAGAATATTTAGAGTCAGAGAGACTTTGTCAGATCTCAGTGACTCTGATGTTACTCTTGTACTTTACTCACTAATATCACATCAGTGAATTAAAATGTTCTTTAGTTGGTCTTTGACGAATATGAACCATGTTGTTGATCGAGCTTTATACAACACTCTCTGATTTCATATCCGAGAGTAATTTTTTTTTTTGGTAAAGGGTATTCACCCGGTAAATATATTACTTTATAAAATAGTTAAGTATATTGGATGTGAGTGAATCTCATATCTAATCCTGTTACATATGCGGTAAATCATATATAACAAGATAAACTATTTCTATATAAGGAAAAAACCATTGGACACTAGCTTACATATGACTCATAAGGACACCAAACATAAGCTATCTTCTAATTCAACCATGAAGATTAATATCCAACGTATCAAAAAATGCCAATTGTTCTTTTGTTAAACCACCAAGATCATAAGTATCATAGATGTCATAGTCTTCGTCCTCATATAAACTTTAATCATTTGTACCTCCAATAGCCATATATTAAGAAGTCTCATAAAAAACCTCATCAACATCCCTATCACTTTCTTCCATGGTGTTCTCCGCACCATTGGTGCTATTACCAACGTTTCTAGCAATTGAAATGTCCACAGCCTTGAATATCTTATCATTGCCCTTAACGCTACAAATGAACTCTTATGAGTAACCAGGTTTATATCATCCGAGTTCACAGGTTCTCTATTATTAGAACTCGAGGCCATATTAGTTGTATCTATTTTCGAAGTCCTGGCCCCATTTTTCCCATTACTTCAATTCTTCTTTGACGTTCCAGCTCCATTTGGTTTAGAAAAAAGACGATATACAAATGTCTTAGCTCCATTTGGTTTAGAAAAAAGACGATATACAAATGTCTTAGGTTTAATACCCGTTGACTTAAATGTTGCTTACCTTTAGTATTAAGGTTTTGTAACACTTGGAACCTATCATTTTGGCCACTCACATTCTTCGTATGACTTGGACCACTTTGTCCCTTTACTTCAGCCCCAACGGTTGTACCAGAGTCAGAAACCACACGTTTAGCGCATAGTTTATCATCATGTTCAAACACCAAACAACTACCATATCTTGGCGGTTTCCACTCATTTTTTACATAAGGAATAGAAATCACCATAGTATCTTTCAGAGGACAATCATCCTTTATATTAATTCACTCACACACAAAATTTAAACGAACCCAAGAGTCCAAACACATAGTGCTCGTATAAGAAACAAGCATAATTTGTGTACCCAATCTAGTGGCAATGGCACTTAACCCCTCCACAGTAAATGCCGTAATCAGAATATCATGCAATTTAGCCTAAACCGGGCCAGATTTCAGTTCTACTTTTAGTAACACTCATTAGGAGTCCACTTCTTCAGGATAATTGGGGCATTACGTATCAACCATTTTACTAACCAAATTTCAGTTCTACTTTAAGTAAACACTCATTAGGAGACACTCATTGCCCATTTTACTATATCCCATCCCTACCTGCTGCTGAATTGATTTTTTTTTAAAGTACACTTTTGAATTCATCATTGCTTTAACAATACCAAACTTCTTCTACACGTTCATCACATTGTGTTCAACAACAGCGAAAGCAATTCCTTTACCAAGAAAATAACCATATAAAGAATTTTCATACCTAGCATTGGCCTCAAGAACCGAATATAATGGAATAAACACTTGAACACTTTCCCCAGCTTTCGTACCTGTATCAAAAGTACAAAAATTAGCCATACATTTTCTTGAATCAAGACTTATGATGCGGGATTACAAAACTCGCAAAAGTTTTACTTCTCAAGGGATCTTGAGAAGCTTGCAATATAATCCTCCTGGCAGTGTACCTGACCGGTGTTGTATAGTGAGTGGCAGGTACCGGGGGATTGATCGTTCTCTAGGGGAATAGTGTCGTTAGGATTGAAAACTACTTGAACTAGGTCTAAAGGTGAGGGATGATTCTTTTTGTATTTTTATATTTTTCAGGAAAGCAGGTAAAATCTTGGGTAGCAGAATTAGTTGCTAGTCAACTAACCCAGAAGCTCCTAGTTAACAAAATAAAATAAAATAACAAGAAAAATAAATTGGTGAACTTCTTATGATGAGAAAATGTGTTTACTTAGATTTCACTACTCTCTAGTTATCTCCTATTAAATTATTGATTTGTCATGATTGTTTGGATGAAATGATTGTATTCCTTAATACCATTCGTGGGGGTGTGTACAGCCTTCCCCAACTCTAAAATCGTAGTACACATCCGACTACGTTTCTTAAGACGTTCAAGCTAGTTACCGTATAGGAGATTTAGTTAGTTTTCTTAAGCTTAACGCTAGTCAATAACAACTCAACAATCAATACTCAACAACTAGGTTTCATTAGATCTAAGAAACACTAATAAATCTAAGCTAGCATGTTAAAGAAAAAAAAAGATAAACAATTAATCAAACAATACATAGACATATTCAATAATTAAAAGAAAGACTTATCTTTAATTGAACATGAAAGAAAAGAGGGATTGAAAACCCTAAAGTTGCTGTGAAATTCGTCTAGCGTTTGTTACACACCAAAAAGTTCCACACTAATGAATGAAAAATCGAAAATTATATATAGATATACAAATATGACGGCGTCCCATTGTAGGGGTTCTTGGCCGTCTCATGTAAGCACAAGGCGAAACGGCCTTGCTTCAAATGCACCTGACGCCGTCAGGTGCAAACTTCATGTTTTCCTTCTAAGCCATTTAGTGTTAAAAATCCATCATCTTGAGCATTATGTGACGGCGTCAACTCTAAAGCGTTACGCCGTCAGGTGTGAAAACCTGACTTTCTTGACTTTTCTTGTTTTCTTTATTCTTGGGCATAAAAACGTTCGAAAAGCTTTAAAATGCTCCATTTTCCAGAATTCATGTCACAAGTACCTAAAATGATAAAAGAAACGATTTAAGATAATATTTGACCATAAAAACACGATTTAGGGCTTAAATGACCCCCTAAAAACGTATCAAATAAATCCTTATCAAAAGATATAGGAGCAGAAGTTTTTTGTGACCATGTTTCGACCTACTCAGAACTACACTATTCAAACCAAGCACAATATCATCCCCTCGCACACAAGTGTTTGGGGTCTCAGAGTAATAAGCAGTTCGTTGTTGAGATGATGGATCCTCACTCATATTTCTACTAGGTTTTGAAGGCTCCCCATCATCTCCTAGTAACACGAGTTTACCCTTGAACATTTGCTTTTCAATAACACGAAGTTTTTAGCTAACGAATATGAACATGGAGTATCATATGTAACTGACACGCTTGGAAACTGTGTCTTATTCGTAGCATTCAGCTCCATATTTGTCACCTTATTACCAATCATTTTAGATTTATCAATATTAGTCTTCTTCTTCTTATGATTATTGTTCCTCCCTCCCGAATCCAAAAAGCCACTCTTCATGATTAAACCATATGATCACATAAAGAACCACACCAACCAATTAATCCCACGAACAGAACCAGAATAAAATATATGAACCCTAACAAAATTAGGGTTACTTGAGACGCACAAACCAATAGCACTTACGTAATGATAATCAACTTGCCACCGTACCAAGATTGGTAGGATTTTAGGTCTCTACGAAGCACCAGATTCAACAAGAATAAAACAAACAAGGCCATTTAATCCAATTAACAATAGGTAGATAAAGGATCGTTTAAAAGAAAACCCTAGAAAAGATAGCAAACCCTAATTAACCAATTATATCAGAACGAATGGTGCACTATTTAGTTAAAAACAGTTTAACAACGAGGTAGGGAGACTTTAAACACGCTAAAGCCGTTAAAGATCAGTAGAGAAGACGATTGAAAGGCAGAAAATTGATGATATTATATCGCCGATTAGGGTTTGAAATTTTTGCCTTTAGTCGCCATAGGGGAGGATTCTTTTCCCTATGCGATAAGATGAGAGAGTGAATTTGACTTAGTCTATTATATGTTTAGTTACTGTCAGAGACAATCGGGCAAACTTTTGGCCGAACATAAGTGAAGTGGTGGTTACTATTGAAATGAAAGTGGTTTGGACGTTTTCCTTTGTGTATAAATGATTTGTGAGTGTACTGTGTGGTATGTTTGTGAGTAAGTGTAGCATAAGCGAATGGTAAGTAAAGTGGTAAACTATTACATAGAAGTAGTCACTGTTAGACATTGAAAACCCCGTAAGTATAATTTTATTATTAACCTTTATTTATAATGGTGAAACCATAGGTACTCTAAACTCACAAACTGGGCTTGGGTCATTTATTTTTTAATACTCTCCCGCAGTTCGAGCGGCGAAATCGTGAAATCTCGGACTAAGTAGTAAACTAGAAAAAAATATTAACGTAATAAAACCTAAATATGATCATACCAAAAAGAAAACAGAAATACTTGAGAATTACTTAACCAACGATTGACTTGTGATACATTCGACTGGTAACAAAATAGTCACCAATGATCGAATTTAGTCAACTGCTAACGAAACAGTACCAACGATCGACTTTAGTTGAATAGTAACAAAGTAGGTACAACGATCGACTTTGACGACTGGTAACAAAAAGTAAACAATTAAAATCCAAATAATAAAACAACTGTAACCCTTTTTTACTCGATGCTTAAATAGAATGAAAGAAAACAAGCTACATGTGTGCTTGCTTCCATAAATTCGCATCTGCATTCTACGCAAATATGTAATTATATACTTTGCATGCAATTCACGCCTAAAATATTCGGTACGGTAAAGAGAAAAATTTAGGGTTTAAGAGATGGTGTTTTTGGGGATCGGTGTTTTATTTAAGGTGAGGGTGGGTTTGGTCTCTGATACATGTTAGACATTGTAAACCTGTAGGTATAATTTTATTATTGATTATTATTCATAACAGTGAAAACTCTAGATACCATAAATCCACAAACCTCGCTTGAGTCTATTTATCCTCATGGCACCGTGTGTTAAGCCAATAAATATGATTCTAGATTCGGATCCCGTTAATCTAGCTTCAATAATTGGAGCTAAAGAGTTATTTAAATTATCTTTATCTATAAACAGGATATCATAAGTGTCGCTGCATATATTCCCCGATTATATACATCTAAGAAGACGTCCATGTCAATGCATCATTTCTCAATTTTTAATGACCATTAAGCCATTAATTAGATGCCTTGATCATGATTCTGTTCACACATAAAATTTATATTATATATAGCTTTGTTAATGCATGTAGAGTTGTATGTTTGATTAAATTCATGTTCATCTTACGAAACTCGCAAAAATGGATTCCCTTGAGTACTCAGTTGGCCAATTCGACAATAGCAATTTTAACATGTTCCATTCCGATATCACACAAGAAACCGACTTTGAAAACTTAATTTCCGCCATTCGATGTGAGACAACGGATCCTGTTGAAAAATTCTGTTTAGACTACGAATGCAATCACTTTACCAATACATGTATGGCAATGCAGTTGTTGCCGCAGTTGTATGGCCATAATGATGAAGCCAGTGAAGGTATTGGTAATGGTAACATTAGTAACGGTAATGCTAGTGGTACCAGTAATGATAATGGTATTGGCATAGGTTTTTATGATGTGATGGATCCAAATGTGAATGTCATTTGGAACCAGGAAGAGGATGATGTGAAGGTTTTTGGAGACGATGATTCCTCTGAGACGGTGATGACTACCCGTAATCCAGATACACAAAGAAGGAGTGGAGGTGGCGTGAAAGGTGATCGTACAAGGACTTTGATTTCCGAGAGGAAGAGGAGAAGCGGGATGAAGGAGAAGCTTTACGCCTTGCGTGCGTTGGTACCCAATATTACTAAGGTTAATTTCTTTTTGTCACTATGATTAAATAAAACCATTGCTAAGAACCATCATATATATCATGGCAGAAGCTAGCGCTAATTCCAGCTAACTATAGGGTGTTGGTAAATTCGTCAAAACATAATATTTATTATGAATGTTTGTATACCTTCCTAAACTAGTAATAAATATAATTGATGTGTTGTATAACCATTGAATACTGGTTAATTTTGTTCCATAATGGTATGACCTACTACGAAAATGTTTTAGAGTATTAATTATTACTCGTAATATTATAATGTGTTTCTTTTTAAATCTTTAGCTCCATGGCTTGAAAGAATGCTACTTAAATTTATTTAGTATGTAGTTTAGTAAGACAGTGTTATATAGAAGATGAATTCTTGTTTTTCTTTCACATATGATAAACTTATATATCTTTGTATGTAGATGGATAAAGCATCAATAGTCGGGGATGCAGCACGATACATTCACGATCTTCAAACACAAGCAAGGAATTTAAGGTCTGAGATTGCAACAATTGAAGCGACTAAAAACCATCAAATGTCATCCCAGAATTCGAGCAAGACCCATCTTTCAAATTCCCTTCCGATACTGAAGAAGATATCAAAGGTTAGACTAAAAAAGAATGTTTAAACATACACTAAAGCATATACATGCATTCCATATTAACCTGTATTCTTTTTTTTTGAGGGGATTTAGATGGAAATATTTAATGTGGAAGAAAAAGGATACTATGTGAAATTAGTTTGCAACAAAGGTCGAGGTGTTGCTGTCGCCTTTCATAAAGCACTCGAGTCGATCACAAGCTTTCAGGTTCAGTGCTCGAATTTGGCAACCGCTGGTGATAATTTTGTGTTGACATTCACCATAAATGTAAGTTCAAGTTTTTATCATTTAAAAAAAATCACCTTTATGGTTAAATTCAAGGTGTAATTAGTCTGTGTGTGTGTAAATTTGCAGGTTACAACGTGCGAATTCGATATAAGCCTACCAAATTTGAAGTTATGGCTTTCTGGGGCTTTCCTGAATCAGGGTTTCGAGTTCAGCACATTTCCATCACCCTAAACCTGCGTATCTGACATTGGAATGATTCATATGCATATACGTGTGATCAATTTTGTACGTTCGCACCGAAAGAAATGCATGATGAATTATATCTTGCTTTTGTTAAACGTAGTGTATGTCTTACCAAGAGCATTTAACTTTTTGTTACTACGGTTTCATGGATGTTAACTTGTAATAAAGATTTGGTTTGATCGATTACACCTTTAGTTTGTTAAAAGGATGAATACTTCATCCGTCAAAAAAATTAATAAATAAATAAATAAATCAATAAAATGATATGAGTAATTAATACTAGTTTTAATTGATAAAAAGTCATTTTTACCCTTATAGTTAATATATAAATTAGAAATAGGTATTTAATGCAAGTTTTTAATTATAAGGATAAAGTAGAAAAACTAGTAATTACATGTCATAATTATTGTCCATATATAAAAACTGAACATTTATTTTATGACAAACATAAATATTAGGGTGGACACTTTTTATTAGACGAAATAAGTAGTAAACCGCTTTTTGAAGGGAAAAATTGTTTCCTCTAATTAATACTCCGTATAGGATCACTGCAATTGCAAGTTTTTTTGGCGAAGTTTTCACCAAAAAACTTCTAGCAAGATGCTAGAGAAACAGAGATCCAAAGAGTTACATGATCATACCTGCTATTAAAGAATTATCTAGCCATTCAATCCAATTGAAATTGCGAGTAACAATGAATATGGTACTCCGTTATAATAAACTAAGTCGCTAGCAGAGCCGTATATGAGGGTGTGCTATCGGACAGGGCCTCCAGTTTATATTCTAAAAAAGTGACTACAAGTATATGATTTGAGAAGTTGCATTTAAAAATGCTAGACAAAGTACTTTGAAAACGATTATTTCTCTTTTTATTGCTTTAGAAAATTATTTACTTTCTATTTTAGGCCCCTTTTTTACCGTATTAAACTAAATTCTACATAAGGCCACTGTAAAATCAGAGACGGCACCGGCTAGTATTCATATATTATACCTATATTAAAGCACATTTTGAGACCACTTGTGCTTAAACTGAAAATTTAAAATCTGAGACATCTCGTACTCAACTGTTAACTTGATAGTAGTCCAGTTGTCACAAACCCCGGAATTCAAACTTGAAAGGGGTATTAGACAAGAAGTTTTGTTATCACCCATCTTTTTTATCTTTCCGATTAAAGTTCTTTACGTTGCTCTTGGATGCTCAAAGATATGAACCTCTTTAGTAGGTTGCGTGTGGGTATGGATAATGTTCGTGTCTCCCCACCTCACATTTGCAGATGATAAAGTCAAAAACCTTTCTAGAATACTCACCTGTTTTCACCTCTCCTTCGATCTGGAATACTCAATTCTCTCCAATTAAACTATGCTGGTGTACTACACATACCTATATATGTTCAATTGGCAATGTAGATACAGTTTTAGGTTTGATTAAGCTGGCACAATAAGCATATTATGTTGTAGAGCCGATATATGATCACTGTCCTTAAAAGCCCTAGTACATATAACATAAGGTTGAAGAGCTCGATAATAACACGTCGATCGAACCTTTAAAGCTCGAGTCACATAAGTACAAGTTCATCTCGTTTGGTGCTTCTCGTCTCTTACTTATTTTATTTTTTTGGTTACCATGGTTTGCAACTTTTTGGCCGACTAATCCGCAGGATTTGAGCTCACGCCACACAAACTCAAACCGGGTAAAGCATTCCCCTTTTTAAAAACGTTGGTATGGTCACTTAGAGTTATTTGTATTAGAGATAAATGTGAGACCCGAAGCCTACCGGGCTTGGGCCTCATATTTATCTCTAATAATTTGCACTTAGAAAAAATTAAACTTGAGACCTCTCAATAGTTACTACAATTTGCCACTAGGTCACCCGTGGTTCTCATCTCTTACTTTTTAATTCACACGTAAATTGTACTTAGAAAATAACCCACTCACTCGATCGTACTATTTTAGATAAGTGGCATGTAAAAGACAATTAAGTAGATCGAAGTGTAAAACATTTTTAGATATCATTACTCAAAATAGAATTTTGTGAATATGATTGTGTAAAGACTCGATACGTGTCTCAAGTTCAATTCTTGTTGGGTGTAAACTCTCTGAATTAGTCACATCAATATTTGGAAGACTTTCTCCGGTTAAGTCTGTATGATCAACCGTAGACTTTTTTTTTATATATATCAAGATTTTGCTACATTTCTAGGTGTCACAAATACTTAAAAAAATAATTCACATATATAAGTGTGCAATTATAATAAAGCTACACTTATAAATGAAGTAAAACAAATTTTTAAAAGGCCACACTTTAATTGTAGACATCTAATGCAATTTTGCCACACTTTAAACGTAGACATTCAAAGAATGTTTTCATACATATAACTATAAACATTTAAATAATATCTCCACACTTAGATGTGTAAGAAAATTGTCACACCAAATGTTATCACACATAAGTAAGTGTGAACTCTATAATTTTTTACATTTTTGAGTGTTAACTAGTTTTTTGGAGTGATGGTTGAATCAAACCCCGAGCACTACTCAGGCAAAAAGTTTGAGACTCTGGTTATCAAAGAGAGAGAGAGAAGTGAAGAAAAAAAAAAAGAAAAGAAAAAAAAACTTATAATGTGATCACAATAGTTAGGATTGAAAATTTTTAACCCGTTTTATCTAAAATAAAATGTGTAGCTTTATGGGTTAAAGTTCTCTTGTTGCTATCACTGTGTGCGTCACTGCTTATGCTCCTCGACTATCTACTGCTAATTAATAAGGTGTCGATGACAATGACACTCGCCTAACAATTTCTTGATTGATGTTTTATAGTATTATATATAGTTTAGTTGATAGTTAGTGCATGTCCTTAAAACAAATTATTTAATACATGTATTCTAGTATGTCCAATAAAATTCAAAACTCAGTTACAAATTTCAGTGATGTCGAATTTAACATGTTTGTATACACTGAGCATGCAATCACTTTACTAATTCGTGTAAGAGTGTCACTAATGTTATTTACGGATAGAAATACATACTATCTGCATCTTAATATAAAATTTATTCACTATGGTGTTGGTTTTCTTTAAAAATGTCTTAACAACCTCTTAATAGACCAAAGCTCTTACTCAGTTAAATTTTTTAAATGTTAAGTGCGTTTGTGATTTACTTTTCATTCAGAGCCAGACAAACATAAAAGCATTTAAACGAATCAGACATGGAAGGAGCATATTAAAGGCTCTAGTTGAACTAACAAATATTCAAACGTTTTCTTAGAAAGAAACAAACAATATTTATTCAGATTTGTGACATTTCCGCCTCAGATTCAGATTTAGATGTGTGAGTCAGATTCAGATTCAAGCCTCTTAATAAACAAACAACACCCTACGTTAGCTTCACATATTCCTTTTTTCAGTTCCATCACCTACGGAAGGAGGCCACATATCACTAGTGGATCCCGTCCACACCTGATGCTCTTAATTACATCAGTTGTTTCTGCAAACGTATGGCCACAATGAAGCCATTGTCGGTACTGGTGTTGGTACTCGTACTGTTTGTTAACTTTTAACGGTATGAAGGTTTCTTAGAAAGAGTTTACGAACTTATTACTTGGATGATGGAGGAGCTTTACACGTTGTGTTGACGTATTCCCAATATTACAAGGTTATCTTTGGGTCAGAAATGCAAAAAACATCAATAAGAACATCACGAAAGCAACATATATATTATCATGGTTTTAAAAGCCAAATCATGACGACGCCAAAACGCTGCTAAGGCATGAGGCGTGACTTTCACGTTACGGAATAGATCAAAGCGTCGACTCTAGGCATGGCGTTAGATGAGGCGAGAAAAGGGGTGCTAATGCATGAGACATGGCGGTTTTTCTTTTTCAACTCCGACTTTTTTTTAACGAAGAATATTACATGTAAATATAGTTTCTTAATTACCTTATTCATTATATACTACTTTTTCTAAATTTGATATATATGAAATATAATAGAAATATATAAATATTTTCATTTTTTGTCGCTTATCTCACACTTTAAAAATGCAAAAACTTCGCTTTAGCCGCTAATGTGTGAGACTTGATCATTCCATCACGCAACCCCTATAGCTATTTATAGCATTGTATATTATTGATAACTATGGTAATTAAGTTGAATTAAAATTGAGGAGAACAGAATATTATGATGATGTACACATATCTTCCTAAACTAATAAACTTATGCGGAATATAACTACTATATTTCTTATACATATTCTTAGCCACAAACTTCAATATAACTAATTACATGACCTAAACAAAAATTGTAATATAATTAAGGCATTATTTTAATGTGTAAGTTTCTAGAAAATTAATGTGTTTTTTTTTTTTTGTTTAAAATAGTATTAAGCTTTAGTTTATAGGATTTAATTGATTTTGTATATTCCAGTAAGGCATGGGTAATAGAACAAGGAATACAATAATTTTTTTTTTTTTTTTTTTTTTTTTTTTTTTTTTTTTTTTCACATGTCATTAATTATAAGGTTTCAAACATATAGATTATAGATAATCTTTGTACGTAGATACAATTATAAGTTGGGGAGGTAGGCAGCATAATACATGCATATAAGATCTACAAACGCAAGCAAGGAGTTTATGAGCTGAAAATACAAGAATTGAAGAAACTAAAAACCAAAATGTTAAGCCTAAACTCGAATAGAATCCACGTTTCAAAGTGGCTTCCAATATTAAAGAAAATGAGGAAGATTATTAGATAGATAACAATTTGTCATTGACGCATGTATAAAATTATATATAGGCTTTTTAAAATTTTCAACTACTATTTTTTTTTTTAGTGACAATTTTCCCTTTTAAACTATGGGTTTCTTTATATGATAAAAAGAACTTATATATCTATGTATCATATTAAAAATGTCTTCTATTTTTTAACGTGACAATTTTCCCTTCTAAACTATGGGTTTCTTTATATGATGAAAAGAACTTATATATCTATGTATCATATTAAAAATGTCTCTTAAGGTTCTACTCTTTTACTTTCTAAATTATATGTACTTCCAATTATTATTAAGAGTGTGCAACCGACATATTCAATTTTTATTGTTATATCTTGAGGTTACATAAGCAGTAGCAATTATTAGTAAACAGTAATATTTAGCAAAAATAGTAACCAGTAGCACTTAGCAATTAGTAGCAAGTAGTAAGGAGTAGTAGTTAACAGTTAGCAGTAAGTAGTAAGTAGTATTAGTTAGCAGTTACCAGAAACAGTAAGCAGTAACAATAGCATTAAGTCGTGGTTGATTTTTTAACTATAAAACCATTTGATAACATAACATTAGTTGTAATTATAAATGGTTAAATGTCGTAAAGAGACATACAAACAATAAAATAAATAAAAGACTCACTATAAAAGTAATAAGGTTAATGGTTTAACATAACCATTATTTTACATATACAACAGAGGTGGAGCCAGAACTTTTTTGTCGAGAGGGCAAAATATGATAATTTTTAGAAACTACACTAAAAATTGGTCCGTTGGGGGGGGCAAATTGCAAAAATAGCCGAAAATTTTTAAAAATTTACACTACAAATTTTTTCGCCGGGGGGTCACGTGACCCCCCTTTATCTCCGCCACTGATATACAACCTTATATAAATATTATGTTGTTGATGTAAATAATGTCTAAAAACGTTATTTTTATTTTTCGATATCTCTACGTTTTGATGATAACAAAATGTGAAAACACTTCACGTAAAAATTAACATAAACAAGTTTTTAATCGAAATATCCCGTTTCTACGTAAATCACTCTAGGTAAGAACAAACAAATTTACAACTTGATAAATGATCAAAGAAGTGAATTTGTATTTCAAACCTTACATTTTAATGTGACAAAATATTCTTTTCAAAATACATTTTACCAATTATTTTTGAATTATAAAGAAATCTTTTATTTGAAAAAATAAGTTTAAAAACATAACAGCTATTTTCCCCTTCCAAATCAGCTCCAAACTCCCTCAAATAAACCTTCACCACTAAAACCAAAATTTAGAGCGTCCTTGTCTAGCAAGGTACCACTAAATTTAGTGGTACTGTGATATATTTAGTGGTACCATGCACTTTAAAACGGTCAAATTTTCACTACTTATAAATACCTGTCCATTCCACATATTTTAGGCATCCTTCACACACACAACTTTATGTGATAAAACCTCTTATCACCTAAACCTTCCTTGATCATTTAGTTAGTTTATTTTTGTTTCAAAGAGTGATCCTTTCATCCAACCAATCAAGTGATCACCATCATTCCTCTAATAGTCAAGAGAAAAACACCAAATATCAAGAAGATACAAAGTGTTAAGAGTCTTTGTGTAGTGCACTTGCATTACTTTTTAGTTAACTTAATTGTATCTTGATATACAACAAGTGTCGTTGTCTTGTTCAAGTCTTCTTGTGTTGATCATTGTGATCTTGTTAAGATCTTGGAGATCTCTTATAGCTAGTGTGATAGTGTGTTGATCAAGTGGATCAAGAGTAAAGTGTGTCGATTGTGAGGATCGCGTAGATCGCATAAGGACCGGGTAGATCGTGTAAGGATTGTGTGATAAGTTATGATTGTGTGGATCGTGTGAGATTGGTACTAGCTAGATTAGTACTTGACATTTAGCTTAGTGTCGGAAATCGTGATAAGAGACGTGTACGATTTTCTCCGCCTGAATGAAATAGTGCTTAGAACTCTCGAGTTGAGTATTCGGGGAGTGGAGTAGGGAGAAGATGAGCTTCGTGACTGAACCACTATAAATCTCTTTGTCTCGGTTTGATCTTTCCATCTCATTTCTTTATATTTAGTACTTACATTAGTTAGTGTAGTGTAAAGTTCATATTTGTGTTAATTGATTTCACAAAAGAGTTGAATCAAAGTTTTTTAAAGAAACTTAAAAAAAAAAAATGGGTAAAACTATTCAACCTCTTCATAGTTTTCCACATATATATCTAGAATAGTAGTGACAAATATTAATACAACAACGACATAATGTGTTTCAATCAAGAATAATTAAAAACATAAAGTGTTTGTATATATTTCCTCATCGCAATAATTACACGCGTCTATAAGTAAGACTAGTAGGGTACTCGCGCGTTGTGGGGGCGGGTAGCCAGAAATAAATTTTTCGGTGAATCATTTGTTTTAGTTTATTATGTTATTTTTGATAATAAATTTACAGATATCAAGAATTTTGTTTAGCATGTGCCCCTTCCAGCTCGAGCCCATTGGCCCATGCCCGTTCAGGCTCGAGCCCGTTTGGCCCGCCCCCGTTCGGACCTGAATATTTGTATAATGTGCTTTATTATTTGCATTAGTGCATTTAACGAAGGGTACCCGCGCGTTGCGGCGGCGAATACCCTAAAATAAATTTTTTTGGTGAATCATATATTTTAGTTTATTATGTTCTTTTTGAAAATAAATTTACATATATCAAGAATTTTGTATAGCTCGTGCCTGTTCGGGCTTAAGCCCGTTTGGCCAACGTCCGTTCGGGCTCAAGCCCATTTGGCCCATTGCCTGTTCGGGCTTGAATATTTGTATAAAGTGCTTATTTTTATTAGTGTCATTTAATGCAAGAATTGTGTTTAATTAGGTTGTACAATATTGTTGATAATTTGTATTTTTTATATAAGGGTTGTTTTAATAATTGTATTAATTATATTTATTGACCAATTAATTGATTGACTATATTAAATAACATTAATGTGTCGTTCTTTTTTTAATACATGTATTAAAGTGTTGTACAATATGATTCTTTTTTAGTAAGTATTAAAATTTGAAGAAAGAATCATCACTCTATTATATGTAGTATAAATGAAGACACTAAATTGTGGCAAGGCAACCAAAGTCTTTACCAAATTCTTATAGTGACCAACTCATTAATTAAAGGTAAGGGCATGATAATAAATATCATTCACAAAATGCTACTTCATTTTTTTCAATACTGATCATAAGACTAGAAAATGAGCATTTTGATCAGATCTTAACTGTTAAATGCTTATTGTCAAACAACTTTTTAAATCTTACACTATATTCTCAAATTGGTTTAAAGGGAAGTAAGTGAAAGAAAATTAGAGAAACAAATAAAAGTTGGGTTCTTAAGTTTTTTTATGAAAAAGAAAGGCAAAGAAAAGTAAGTGTGTGTTTGGTTAACAGAATGGTAATGAGGGAACGTATTTCATTCTTAATAAATTGTTTGATTGATAGGTTTTATTTTGAGATATGGGTACAAAACCCATACAAATAGGCAAATCTTATACCCGTCAAGCATGGTGACTGGGTTTACAAACCCATAGTGATTCCCGTTAACAAACTAAATAGCCCCTAAAGAAAGATGAGAAGGTTTGGTTATTTTTGTGGGTTAATTACACGGATAGATAACGAACTTTCATAAATTTCTAATTTTAGGTAAAAAAAAACTCTAAAAGAAATACTAATATAACCGATGAAACTTGTTGAAACCTTCAATGTCAGACTATATGTGATATTTTTGCAACTTGTAACCGGTGCAATCGGTTACCATTATACCACGTCATTTTTCTTTTTAAGCCCCTTTTTATTTATTTCTATTTATTTATTACATCATCATCTTTTCCATCATTTAACCTAACCACCCCCCCCCCCCCCCCCCCCCAAATCCCATCTTAGATCATACACACACACGCACACACCAACCATGGCGACGCGCCACCTCCTGAAACTCACTCGCCGCCGCCTCTACCGTTCCCTCCCAACCATTTTCACCAGATCTAACTCCACTGTCGCCGCCATCGCCACCACCACAACCTTCACACAACCACAATCACCACCACCACAATTCCAAATGATCTACGACAGAATGTCACGACGCTCCCAAACGGTCTACGTGTCGCCACTGAGTCAAACTTATCATCACAAACAGCTATTCCAAAAAAAATTACATATTCAAAATCATCCATTCCCTACTAAAATCAAACAATCAATTCCCCAACCACCACTAACCATCGACACCACCACGTTTAACAACAAAAACCATCGGTGGCGACACCCATAAGCAACCACTAACCATCAAATCTAAAGAAAAACACCAAAACTGAAATCATACTTTTTGACCATGTTCTTTCTTTTGTTCCGAATCTGATACAGGATTGAGTTCAAAACCTCATCATCATGTCATACAATCTTTAATTAATGATAAAATTGAAAAGAACAGGGGGTTTTAAAATGTTTTATTTTCTCAGGTATATGTATGTGGAGTTATGAACATTTGTGTGGGTATGAGATATAGTGGCATGTAATTAATTATAGGTGAGATGAAAATGAAAATATTAGTGTTTGGGATAATGTTAATAGGATTTGATGTGAGTGAGATGAAAAAAGAATATATGGGTGATTAGATTCGGTGGAAAAAAATAAAATTACCCTTTCATGTGCATGGCACATGGTTGACTTAACAGTTAAATAGATGATTTTTGTGGTTACAAGTGGGCCCAATAAGCTTAAACGGTCATATAGTCTAATATTGAAGGTTTTAACAAGTTTCGTCGGTTATATTAGTATTTTTAAGAGTTCGTTGCCTAACATTAGAAATTTGTAAAAGTTAATTAACCCTATTTTTGTTTAAAAAACTTTCTCTCCAATATTAGGATGAAAGAGAGTGAAAGACACTTTCACTTTTTCTTATTACATTTATACCATTATCTTTATTTCATCATACAATTTTTAAACATTAGTTTAAACTTTAAAGAGCACAAGTGTATTTTTGGTAGTTTCTTCCTCACTAAGAAACAAAAAGGGATAATGATTTTTAAATGTATCTAACTTGCCACGTTTTACTATATAGTGGTTTAATTTTGTTATCTTGGGGTCTAAAGTGCCTAATCTTTGCTAACTTATGTACTCATCCTACATGGCAAAGAGATTAGCTGAGTTGGCAAGTTGGACCTTGTTGACTCCGTTTGTTTCAATAATAATACCGTTATGTTGACCCGTTTTCCGTTATACCCCATTTTTTAATAACAAAAACCTTTTATCCCCTCAACAAATCTACCAAATCACTTTACCAAAATCAGACACGCTCACACTCATACTTTACCAAATCCACAAAACCCTAACCAACGATTAATGTTATATTCAACAATTGTTTTTTTGATTTGATTCGTCTCTAAGGTATGTAAACTTATTTCAGCAATTAGTTAATTTGATTGATTTACCAATTTCAAAAAACCCTAGATACTGTTAGGATTAATTGTTTTACTAACCCTAATTTGAATTTGTGGCATTGACAGAATGATACCTGGACCCAATGGTATTGAGTTAGATGTATGGAATGATGGCATTTTCAAGGAAGACCCTTTAAGGTATGAGGATAGAGTTATTTTGCACGCATATATTGCTAGGCTTTCACTTAAGGAATTGACAGAACATGTGAAAAGGTATACTGAATGTGCACATATATTTGGTCTATACTATAAAATGCTACATAGTGAGTTGGATAAGGGTTTAGTGAAATTAGATTGTGATTGGGAATGCAATAGGATGTATGATCTAGCCAGGTTGTTTGGGAAATTGGAAGTGTATGTAGACCACACCAACATTGACTTTACCAAGTACTTAGCTATGCCTGACCCTGGTATACCTACCTCTGAGTATAGAGCAGTAGACAAGAAAAGATATTGTAATGAATTTAGTGAAGAAGAAATGGTGTGTTGGGCTGAGCAAGAGGCTGAAGAAGATGTAGGCATTGTTAGTGCTAGTGATAAGGTTAACGGTATGTCAAGTCAAAGTTATAAGGGTAAGGGTTTGGCCAGTATTAGTGATAAGGGTAAGGCAATTGCTAGTAGTGATACTGATATAGCTGTGGCAACAACAAATGCATCTACAATTGCTAGTGATTCTGATGATAGTGATTATGTGGATAATGGTATGCTAGAAGATAGTGACAGTGATGATAGTGATTATTCAAAAAAGTCTGTTGACTATTTGAGTGCCTATGAAGAAGAACTAATTGAGCACAGAACTAGGAAAGCAAATAGGGCAAAGACAAGAGTTACACCAATTCCAGATATGGCTGCTAATCCTAGTACTAGTAGACCTAGGGGTGGTGACAGAAATGAAGTGTTTGTTGAGCATGATGAGTTGATTGATGACTTATTGAAGAAGATGAATGAAGTGGATTCTAATGGTAACATACAGGACTCATTTTTGGGTGTACAGGCTACTGAAGAAAGATATCCTACACATGATGAAAGCACACATTGGAGGTTGCAATCCCCAAAGGTAACATACTTGCTCAATGATACCCTCATTTGTGTATACCATTATCCATATTATGAATCTTAATCAATAAAATTCTTGACAGGTTGGACTAAAGTTTGAAAGTGCAGCCCAATTGAAAGAAGCCTTGACCAACTATGCTTTGGCCAATGGCTATTCCATAAGTACTTGATGGAAAATGATCCAAAAACATGGTCTAGAGCATATTTTGAGTTGGGTAGAGGATGTGAGGCTGTGGAAAATGGGTACATGGTACAACTGCTATTTTCAAGATCAACAAGAAGCCAGAAGACTATGTTCCAAATTGGTTCAGGAAGGAGCTATACTATGCAACTTACCACAATTATCTTAGCCCAGTTGGTGGTATTAACTTTTGGCCTGACCAAAGTCAATACTCCAAAGTGTTGCCTCCAAAGGCAAAGAAAATGCCAGGAAGGCCAAGAAAGAAAAGAATAAGGTCAAAAGGTGAAGGTGCTCAACAAGGGTGTCAAAGGTTGGTGTGCAAATGACTTGTCAAAACTGTTTTAAGGTAGGGCATAACAAAAAGGGTTGTAAGGAAGCTGCTGTTGAAAAACCTGTTAAGCCAAAAAAGAAGGTTGGTAGGCCAAGTAAGAATGCATCCAATGTTAGTGACCATGTTGACACTCCTAGTGAACCTGTCCAAGCACCTAGTGCTCCAAATGTATCTCATAATGTTGACACTCCTAGTCAAACATGATTAAGTGGTAGTGAAAGTGGTGGCAGTGTTGCCAATGATGTTAGGGGATCTGATATTCCAGGAATGCACACTCCACAACATCAAAGTGCATTTAGAAAGGTTGGTGGAGTTCATTTTGCAACTGGTAGTAGTGGAACTCGTGGTGCAAGAAGGACCTTAAGGCAACATCAGCCAACAAGCAGGGGTTTTGCATATTGGTTTGGTGAGCCAAGGGCAGGTCAAGGAAGTGGTTCTACTCAACCTAGTCAGGGAAATCAAACAAATGAAAATCAAGCAAGTCAAGTTATCCAAGCTCAAGCCAGCCAAGTCATTCAACCAACTCAACCAAATCAAGCAATCCAACCAAATCAACAAAGAGAATTTGTGATTCCTAGGAGGGTACCAAGTCAGAGAGTGCTACAAAAGAAGTTGACAAAAAAGGTTTCTGGTGAAGGAAGCTCTCAGCAGAATGCAATGCATTTGGATTATGTAGTTTTATGTCTTTAGATTGCCATATTTTGTGTACTATTTGTTGGCAATCATAAACTTGCAAGTATGCAATTAAGTATGTTAGCATTCTAATTAACTTATAATTGCTATCTTTTGTATATTCCATCTGGGCAATTAACTGAAGTATGAATGAATGACTTTGTAATTTGACTTTTAATAGTCAACTCTTGATATTAATGCAGAAATATGACTGTGATAGTCATATTAAGTATGTTGGTAAGTTACTTTGACTACTTTGGTCATTTACATGTTACTTTGGTTAGGTTCAATGGTACTATCGATGAATTTACTGTTTTTTTCTAACCTGCAATTATGGTCAGTTACAATACACTTTTACAAAGAGAATATATACCCTTTTTGTAAAAGACAACTGACTTGAATTTTAGTCAGTTACTTTGACCATTTTTAGAGACTTGAACCACATATCTACCATTCCTATTACTCCTATAAAATGGAGACATATCTTACCAAAACAAAGCACCATTACAACATTGACTGTTGCAGCATACAACAAAACACCATGAGTTCCAACAAGAAAGGTTGTGCAATTTCATTATTTTTGCACAATTTTTTTAATTTTGTTTAATGTTTTAATTTCTTTTACCTTTTTTATTTTTGTTGAATGCAGAAATCATATACATTTCATCCAGTGAATCAAATGCAACTTCTGCAGAAGATGTGGATTCATGGGCAAATTATTTCCCTGAAGGTTAGGTAAGCTCAGGCTTAACTAAGGAGGATGCTAGGAGGAAAAAAGCTCCATTTCATGCCAAGGAACCATCTGTCACAGAACCATCTTCCAATGAACCATCTGCAAAAGATGCATTTGCTGCTAGGGCTAAGGTTTTAGGCCTTCCAAGTGCTACATTCTGTAAGGATCATGGTATCAAAACATGGTCTCCCAAAATCCCTAAAGCATGTTCAAAAGGTAAGGGGAAAAAGCCTATGGCTTAGTTGAATGTTGGCCCTATGTGTCACATGGTAAGTTGGAATAAAACTGACTTTCTAAAGTCAATGTTATAATATGATGCATTGCAATTACCATTCATCACCATTACATGTTAGGCATGAGAAACACAATTGCAAAAGTATATACCATTCAAAATTGCAAAATTTTCATTGCATTAGAAAATTTTGACTTTGTAAAGTCAAAGTACAACATAGTAGACCTAATGGATACATTACAACAATTATAACCTAAACTTGCTAGTCTTAAAGAACCTAAATCAACTTCCCAATTTCATTCCAAATATAAGACAGAAAATTATTATAATCCCAATCAAGATGAGAAACAACCTATCATACAATTGCAATTTTGACTTTGTGCAGGTCAACTCATGAACCAATTGATTCTTCTCCATTGTTAGAACATCAATGTCCTCTTACATTTCATTTCTTTGCAGCCCTCTTTTGACCTTTTGATGCTCTTCAAACAACAACTCCCTATAATAGTCACTAGGTAGATCATCATCAAAAAAAATTCATAGAACCCACACTTTTTAGTCTTGTCCTGAAATAAGAACCAAAAATATTCATCAACATTTATTACCAAAACTTTGTCCAGGATTGGCTTAACAAATTACAAACAAAAATACATGATTGGCTTAACAAATTAAATCGGGACTTACCAATTTGGGACAAGAAATAAATCTTTTCCCAGGATTCTCCTTTGTCCATGTGTTGGTCCCTTTTACTTGGTTATCAGTAACTAAGAAGCTAAAGTAACCAAGTTGTATGACTTTAAACAAAGATGTATGAACTGATTAACAATAAAGTAACGTAAAGATAAGAGACAATATTTTCCAACGTTTAATTCTTTATTAGAAGTTAATCAAAAAGAATCGTACCCAAGTGTTTGCGGAATAACACTTGGGATTGAAAACGACAAGTATTGTATGGACTCCTCACTAACTCAATCAATGTTGAGTGACAACTTTCAAGACCCACTGAGCTATCTCAGGGGTTGTGTTGTTCTTTGGAGGAGTAAAAGTGGTTTGTGAATGCTTTGCATTAATTGCACAAACTTGTCAACTTTTACTCCTCACATATGCTTCCTATTTATACACAAGTATAGAACAACTAGTTATACATTGGACATAAATCTTCCCTATCTTCTGGCAAGGAACCTTCATTGAGTTAAGTCCAAAAGGCACTTTCTGATGACAGACTGGTTTTAACCATTTTGGGAAAGTTTGACATTAAAGTGATAAAGCACTTTAATAATGCAGCTCAAACTTTCCCGCCCAGTCCCGCCAAAACTTCAGTCTTCTTGTCATCAGTCTTCAGTACTATAAAGTTGTTGAGTAGTCATGGGGTTCAGTGAGTTATTGTCATCCTCACTGAACCCATCACCTTCTTCTTGGCTTAGATCACACTTCACTGAGTCCCGCCTCACTGAATGGAGAGCCTTTCTTCTTAGGCTCAGTCTTAGCATCCTGAAGGTGACTCACTGAGTTACTGTTCACTCAGTGACTTGTTTACACTTAGGGGATTTTACGTTCAAATCCTTGTTAGAAAAGGATTGGGGAATTCAGTGACCCAACAATCTCCCCCTATTTGAACATACAAATAGCCTAAGTGTTTCTTGATTCAGCATGAGTTGTCAGGGTACTTCTTCTCTTGCTGAATGTTTGTTGTAATTGTAAGTAGGACATAACTTTTAAACAAAAACATCAGTTTATTCATAGCTATTACATTTTCCTACAAATTACAAACAAAATAAAGATAGTTGTTGCAGATCGGATGTTCAGATGATAGCCAAGTGCCTCAAGCTTAGCTTTCTTTGATCTCAGCAGGTGTCTCTCAGGATGCTCCTCAATCATGGCCCTAAGGTCCTTACAGAACCTTTGGTTTTTAGCACTTCTTATAGGAGAAGCTAACATCAGGTACGTTAACATTGCCTTGACCCCTGCCCTGTCCATATCGGACCATCTTTGGAAAGCAAGGTCTCCATATTCATCCGTAAAGCATAGACCTCTTTCAGGGTGTTCAAGCACAACGTTGTTCACAAAGTTGATTCCTTCAGGAACGGACCTATCACAATCCAATCCTGGGACCTTGATCACAGGTTCGGATTCAATGTGCTTCCTTTTTCTCCTGGTGGCTTTTGATGGAGCAGTTCCTGTTGTTAGAGTCGGAAGAAGGGAGGGAATATTGAGGGCTTCAGGCATTGCTCTCAGTCTGTTATACCTTTCCTTTAGTGACTTGAGAAGGTCGTGTACAACAACATTGTTTTTCTTGGCAATGATAGGACGGAATTCATCAAGTTCAGTAATCCCAAAGTCAGCAAATCTGAATGGGTTATGAGTGTCAATGATTCTTTTATCATCCCCCCTGAAGACAGTGACCATTGCGGGTTTGGTGTTCCTGTAGATTTTAATGTCAGTGATGGTTTCAGGCTTCAACCTTTCCTTCATCACCCAATGATATCTTTCAACCCTGGTCTTTCTGATTTGAGCATCCCTTTTCAGCTTTGCTTCCCTTTCCCTTTTAAGAGCATTCATCTCTTCTTCCTGAGCCTTTTTAAAGGCTGCACCAGCTTGCTCAGTAGCTAGTGCCTCAGCATCCAGACCAATCTTTTCAGCTTCCTCATGAACAACCTGTATTAGTTCAGGCTTGCTCAATCTCTCTTCTTCAGCTACCTTTGCCAGTTTCTCAACTCTTTCCATATAGTCTTGTATTTGGTCATGGGTGAGTTGATAGACTTTTCCATTGATTTCATACGGGACCCTGATAGGTTCATCAGGGTCAACTCTGACGATTGTGGAGGCAGGCTGGAGTATAATTTCAGGTTCTGAGGTGGTGGCAATACTTTTTCCTCTCTCCTGAATGAGAGTGGAGGAGACTGGTTCCTCTTGAGGTGGAACTTCAGTGATTGGTGTGGCTTCAGTGACATGCTCCCCCTCAGTGTGAGAGGGCTGTCCAGCTTCTTCTTGTTCATCAGTAATAGGGGTTTCAGGAAAATTCTCCCCATCAACATTTGCCGGAGCTGCAGTGATGGCAAGTGTTGGAGTTACTGAAGATGAAGTAGAGGTGCCCTTGAAGACTTGAAACATTTCGGTCATCATTGACTTGATCTCCGCAGTATCCTGATGGATGAGAGATACTTTGGAGTCAAGTGTATCCTGAGAACTTTCAAGGGCAGTCATCCTGGATCCCATTGTCCATGCCAGAGATGTGGACTTCAGGGATTGAGCTGTCACTGATGATTCTAACTGAGTGAAGGAAGACTTGAGAGATTCCACCGTGGAGCTGAGATTCTGAACATTGGAACCCTTTATCAAACCAAGTAACTCAGTAAGAGTTGTCGTGTTGACTTGGTATGTCTCAGATGTCTGAAGTATTTTCTTGGTGAGCTCAGGATCATCTTTGACTGATTCTTGAACTGACTTAACCCCTGTAGCCAGCTCTTTTAGGGATTCCAAAAATTGATTGATGTGAGAAGCCATTTGTGTTAGGGAGTGAGAGACAGTGGAATTTTGCTCCCTGACATCATCATTGTATTCTTCAACAGCATCTTTGAGGAGGTGATAGTGGACTGCTTGCTCAATATGCATGTCAAACACCTCTTCAGTGACCCCCCTGTACAAAACATTAGTCATTTTCTTGATGAATCTTTTGAAGGCTTTTTCAGTGAGAGGAGTTTGAGCGTCTTCTGAGGTTTCCGGCTCGGAATGTGTTTCATCTTCATCATGGTTAGAGGTTTGAGGAGACTGAGTAACAGGTTCAGGGACTGTCTCCTCAACCTCCATATCATCTCCGGCCGTGAAGACTTCCTCGTCACTGTTAAATTCATCATCAGAAAATAAGACAACCTGAGCATCTGCCAGGGAGGTAATCTGCAACAAGTGGAGGTTATCCGGCTCCTCTTCATAAGAAGATTTGCCTTCGTTTTGGCCAGGTCCTGACCCCTCAAATCCGGTAGGTTGGGTTTTACCTACCTGGTCTTTAAGGCCAGTTCCCAAGTAATGCGCACCTCCGGGAGTGGTTATGGGTTCCATGCCAGCGGGTGGTGTATATCCCTCTGAATCTTTGTCCCCCGTGACCCCTTCAGACACTGATGGGTTTTTCTCAATGTCATCCTGAGGAGTCGTGAATGTTGTGTCCCTATCAGCGGGTTGTATGTTTCCCTCTGAGTCTTTGGGATGAGTTTTTGTGCCCTCAGACAAAAGCGTTGTTTTGCGAATGTCCTCATCAGGCACCTGAGTGGTTATGTCCCCCTTTCCAACAGGCTTGTTCTGGCCTGTCGAAGATTTAGGAACGTTAACTCCCTGATGCTTGGGTTGTGATTTACCCGAGCCTTTGGCAGGATGTGAATGTTTGTAGACCCCCTTCTCAGTGGAGTAGTGCTGCCCCACCGAGGATTTAGGATCCCTTACTCCCTGAGACTCTGGTTGTGATTTTCCAGAGCCTTTAGCAGGATGTGAAGGTTTGGTTTGTTCCGGCTCAACTGTCTTGTTTATGACAGTAGAGTCTTTGGGAACGGGTATGCCCGAGGACACTGAGTGTGATGTCTCAGTGCCCTCCGATGACTTTTGTTGCAGGCCTAGTGACTGGGTAATTATTCTCATGGTGTCAGCAGTCAAGGTCTGTTGTGGTTGCCTCATGGTAGGCTTGGGATCAGAGATCTCAGTGTCGAGTGGCTTGGGTTGAGCCACCTTCCTGGACCCCTGTCCCTTCTTCCTCTTCACCTTCTTGGTGGGAGAGGGGACTGGTGAAACTTTATTGTCACCCTGGATAGCAGAACGCATATACATAGTCAGGGTGACAGGTGTAACCTCAAGAGGGTCACGAGAGTAATTTGCCTTGTGTAGGACATCAGGCTCAAAACCTGTTATGTCAGGCTTATCATACTCAGACCCAAGCAAGTCTTGTAGGGCACAGGAAACAAATCTAGGATATGACATGTGTTTTTTCCTAGACTTCCCCCCTAACTTTGCTATAAGGTCCCTGAAGATGATTTCTCCAAGGTCAATCATTTTACCCTCAATGAGACAGAACACTATCATTGCCTGAGTAGTGTTCAATTGCTCAGTAGAGGATTTATTTCCCCAGAGAACTCGAATGACAAAAGTCATTAGAATCCTCCAGGGAGCTGGGAACCAGGTCTTAATTATTGGGGCTTTGGATAATAGGGACCCTGGTGTCACCTTAGGGTTATTTTTGTCATAGGGTCCCAATTCCAGTAAGACCTCCTTTACCTCTTTCTCAGAGGGTTGGGTAGTGAAGGTCGTGGTGTAGTCAAGGCCAGTGGCTTTGACAAAAGTTTTATAGTCAAGAGTTAGGGACTTGGTTCCATTCTTGACTGTAAACTTTATTTTGGCCTCTTTTGGCGCATCAGGGTTTTCAACCACCGTTGTGCACCAAAATTCCCTAATAGTCATGATAGATGACTGAGGGGGTTTTGTGAATGAGGTGGTCAGGAAGCAGTTATGAAGGAACTTCACCACATCCCTGTATTCAGGGTACCCAGCAGGGTAGGCAAAGTTCCCCACCACATTGTTCTTGGTAAGGTCTATGCTTTCCATTTGGAAATCCACATTGGGTGCGTATTTTATGACCTTAGAAGAAGCCATTTGGTTTAGATAAAATCCTGGTTTTAGAAAAATCGGTATCAGTGAGGGAAACATACGCAGTTTTGAAAATGATTTGCAAGAGTTTTGTTATGATTTTAAAAGCGTGTGTATGTTCCCTTTTTGTGGGGGTATTTATAGGGTGAGAATTAGGGTAGTGATGTTGCAGATACCAAAGGTTTAATTTATTTAACCGAGACGGCATAATAATTTTGGTTTGATATCCGCATTAAATGTCACGATTCCCATTACCCTATTTTCTCTCACATCGTGGGTGAACAGTTGTGCGGCTCTGCAAATAATGCACTTTTGCAGAGTAAAAATCATCACAACTTTTGTGTGTGAGGGAGCATTTAATGCTCAGTGGTGTTTGGTGAGAGAGATGTGGGGGCCCAAGGAGTGGATGCCAGTTGTGTAAGTGACATATATTCCTATATTTAATAGGATTCAGTTACCTACCTGGGACATTAACTAACTAAATACTTAGAGCATTTAGTTAGGGTATTCAATGCCATTTTTCATCCTGAGCCCCCTGAATGAATTATCATTCAAAAATATTTCAGGAAGGGTATGATCAGGGACCTAGAGAATTTACATCATGTTGGAACACTTTTGATCAGTTCCCTGATTCTATGTCCAACATGCCCAGTTCAGCTTTCAATCTTGTGAAAGTGGGTTCATCCAAAGGTTTAGTGAAGATATCAGCTAGCTGATACTCAGTGGGGATGAAATGTAGTTCAATTTCTCCATTAGAGATATGGACCCTGATGAAGTGGTATATGATGTCAATGTGCTTGGTTCTTTGATGAAGTACTGGGTTGTTTGAGATGGCTATGGCACTTGTATTATCACAAAAGATAGGTACCATCTTATACTGAATGCCATAGTCACTCAGTTGGCTCTTCATCCATAGTACATTTGCACAACATCCTGCAGCAGCCATATATTCAGCTTCAGCTGAGGACATGGCCACTGACTATTGTTTCTTTGTACTCCAACACACAAGTTTACCACCAAGAAATTGGCAGGATCCTGAAGTACTTTTCCTATCCATGTTACATCCTGCATAGTCAGAGTCAGTGTACCCTTTGAGATCAAATCCTGAACATTTTGGGTAATATAAACCAAGGTTTGGAGTACCCTTCAGGTACCTGATTATTCTCTTGACAGCAGTGAGATGTGATTCTTTAGGGTCAGCCTGGTATCTGGCACACAGGCAGACTGAGAATTGGATATCAGGCCTTGAGACAAGTAAGTACATCAGGGAGCCAATCATTCCTCTGTATAGGGTTTGATTCACTGATTTTCCAGTGAGATCAGGGCCAAGGTTGTTAGGAGGAACCATAGGAGTCTTTACTGAAGAGCAGTCAGTGAGCTCATACTTCTTCAGTAGGTTCCTGAGGTATTTTTCTTGGCAAATGGATATTCCTTTTTCAGTTTGTTTAATTTGGAATCCAAGGAAGTATGTGAGTTCACCCATCATGCTCATTTCGAACTTTGTGGTCATCAGTTTCTCAAACTGTTTGCAAAGTTTGTAACTTGTTGAGCCAAAGATGATGTCATCAACATATACTTGGACAAGAATGACATCATCCTTTGTTCTGTAGATGAACAATGTGTTGTCAATTCTTCCTCTGACAAACTTGTTTTGGATCAGGAAGGCTGAAAGAGTTTCATACCATGCCCTGGGTGCTTGTTTCAGTCCATAAAGGGCTTTGTTAAGCTTGTAGACATGATTAGGGTTAGGGGTGGAAATGAGCCGAGCCGCTCGTGAAAAGCTCGAGATCGGATCGGTAAAAAGCTCGAGCGAGCCGAGCCTAAACGAGCTCGAGCCCGAGCTCGAGCCTAAGTTAGAGCTCGTTTATTAATCGAGCTCGAGCCCGAGCTTTATATACAAAGCTCGTTTGGGCTCGCGAGCCTAAACGAGCCTAAATGAAATTATGATATTTTAAATATTAAATATATATGTACGAGCCGAGCTCGAGCTTATTAACGAGCTCAATAAAGATTGTTGACATAAATAATGCCTTAAAAACATTATTAAGTTTTTATCAATATCTCTATGTTTTGATCATTACAAAATATAACCTCAAAGAACTAAAACTTATGACATAAACAAGTATTTGGTGATTAATATTTCTCTTTACATCCAAATCACTTAAGGTATGAATAAACAAAGTGTTTAGTGCAATGTATGATCAAAGGGGTATTTAATTAACTAATACAAAGTTTATTTAATTATATAATCTTATTATATATTTTTGAAAAACACTTTTGGTAATAAGGAAAAATGTTTTAATCATACTAAATATATGATTTCAAATATTTAACCAAAATCAGTTAGTTTTTCACCAAATAAACTTTCCCCACTAAAAGACAAAGTTTCTGGCCGTTACAGTTGGGCGGCCCCCTTAATTATAAGGGGCGGTCCCCTTAATTTTAAGGGGGCCGGCCATGCTTTAAGGGGACCGGCCACGCTCCTCTGTCAGAAACTTTTGCCTATAAATACCACCTTAAACCTGAATTTTTACCCCACCTTTTGCACTCCAGAATTTCTGTTCTAGATCTCCATTTCCAATCTATAAATCCTTTGATCATACATTCTTAAATCTTTGTTTCAAAGTGATCCATACATAATCCATTCAAGTGCAAGAGAAGAATACTTCTATCCCTCAAGACAAGAAGTATTACAACTAGTTGTGATCTCCACATCTAAGTTGTTTGAGCATCATCATTGATTATTATTTCATAGTGTGATTAGTTGTGAATATTTGTTAGAGAATAGTTGTGAAAAAGATAAGTTAGGAAGAAGATTGGTGTGTAGAAGAATTGGTGTGTAGGAGTATTGGTGTGTAGAAGAATTGGTGTGTAGGAGTATTGGTGTGTAGAAGATTGGTGTGTAGGAGTATTGGTGTGTAGAAGATTGGTGTGTAGATTATTGGTGTGTAGAAGATTGGTGTGTAGATTAATGGTGTGTAGAAGATAGGTGTGAAAGAAGTGGTGTGATTAAGTAGTGAATTGGTGTGTAGTAGTTGTGATCTAGGTGTGAAGATATTGTGGTGTGTAATTGGTGTGTAAGGTTTTCTCCGCCATAAGGGAGCTTGTTGATATAGTGAAGAAAACTCTCGAGTAGGTGACTCGAGGAGTGGAGTAGGGCAAGGAAGGTGTCCTTGTAGCCGAACCACTATAAATCCTTTGTCTCGCGGTTAGATCTTTCCATATCTTACTTATTATCTTGCTTATATCGTTATTAATTTTGTAGACGTAGACGTATATATATAGTTGCTCATATAGTGCTAGTATTGATTTTACTTAAAGATCAAACGAAAGTTTTATTCACAAAACAAAGTTTTTACAATCAAACTAAAAAGGTTACATACATATAATTGATCATTTCGATCAAGTATAGTTTTCATACAAAATATAACTAAGGATTATAAAATAAACGATTACGTACTTATCTCTCGTATATAGCTACAATTGTTTATATTATGCATGTGTTGATTTCACATACTTAGCATACATTATTATTATTGTTTATACTTAGATATACTTGTTCATATTGTTCAAGATTTGAGTTCACATAAGATTGAATCAAAGTTTTAAAAGCAAACAAGGTTTTAAAACTAAACTAAGTTTTCAAAATAAAATTAAAAAGACGTAAAACTATTCAACCCCCCCCCCCCTTCTAGTTTTCCACAAAGATATATTATGAGCCGAGCTCGAGCTCGAGCCAAGCTTTAAATTTTTATAGTCAAATCGTATAAACGAGCCGAGCTCGAGCCGAGCCCGAGCCTATATAATATACAATGAGTCGAGCTCGAGCTTAATATTTAAAGCTCAAAACGAGCCGAGCTCGAGCTCTAGCCTTTTAAAACTTAAATGAGCCGAGCTCGAGCTCTGGCAGGCTCGGGTTCGGCTCGGCTCGTTTCCACCCCTAGTTAGGGTATTCACTAATTTCCAAACCAGGAGGCTGTTGCACATAAACATCTTCTTTGATGTTACCATTCAGGAATGCACTTTTAACATCCATTTGGTAAACTTTAAAGTTCATGTAAGTTGCATAAGCAAGGAAGATCCTAATGGCTTCCATTCTAGCAACTGGTGCAAATGTTTCCTCATAGTCTATACCTTCCTGTTGATTATATCCTTTGGCAACCAGTCTTGCTTTGTTTTTGATGATTGTGCCATTTTCATCGGTCTTGTTCTTAAAGACCCATTTCATACCAATGATTAAAACACCCTGGGGGCATTCAACAAGGGTCATGACATCATTTCTGTCAAATTGTTCCAATTCATCTCTCATGGCCTGAACCCAACTTTCATAAGTCAGGGCTTCTTTAACATTTTTAGGCTCAATCTCTGAGAGATAGTCAGCATAAAGACATATATTGGCAGTGGCAGCCTTAAGTTTAACAGCCTTGCTTCTTGTGAGCATGCCTTCAGTGGGTTCACCAATGATGTTCACAAGCTCAATGATTTTGGATCTAGTCCAGCTATCCTGGGGTTTGGGATAGGAATTTGAGCTTGTAGGAGCCTGATTGGGTTCAGACTCAGGAACATGAGGTAACTCATCAATATGTGCTTCAGTGACTACTGTAGGAACAATTTGTTCTGAGGGTTCCTGAACAATTTGTTCAGTGGAGTCAGTCTCATTTGAGACAAGCTGAGTTTCTATGAACTCACTGATAGGTGGTTGGGGTAGGTTGTGAGGGATGATGTGATAGGAGACATCAGCATCAGCTTGGTATTGGGTTGAGGGATTGTTCTCAGGATGATACTCATCAGGAGGATATCTTGATGAGTCATCAATACCAATTTCTTCTACTGAGGAATTTGAGAACCTGATTGATTCAGTGCTCTCATCAACAATAATGTGATAAGTTTCCTCAGTTTGTTGTCTCCTTGTGTTGAACACCCTGAAGGCTTTAGAAACCAGGGAATATCCCAGGAAGTATCATCATCAGCTTTGGCATCAAATTTACCTAAGTGATCCTTGTGATTATGTATAAACACAGGACACTCAAATACATGAAAATAGCTGATGTCAGGAATCCTTCCTTTGAGTATCTCATAAGGAGTCTTATTATGCCTTTTCACAATGATTGACCTGTTTTGAGTGTAGCAGGCTGTTTTAACTGCCTCAGTCCAAAAAATTTTTGAGAGGACTGAGACATTCAACATTGTTCTTGCTGCCTCAATGAGTGTTCTATTTCTCCTTTCAGCTACTCCATTTTGTTCAGGAGTATAGGGAGAAGTGAAATTTTGAGAAATTCCTTTCTCATCACAAAAACACTCAAGGTCTTGGTTTTTGAATTCAGTGCCATTGTCAGTCCTGATCTGTTTAACTTTGACATCATTTTGATTTTCAATGTTTCTGACAAATGACATGATTGTTTCAACTGCCTGACTCTTTTTGGTCAGAAAGTAAACCCAAGTATATCTTGAGTATTCATCCACTATGACCAGAGTATACTTCTCATGGTGAATGGACATTGGACTGACAGGTCCATATGAAGGAGATGTAGGCAGCTTTTGATGGAAAAGGTTTGTTTGGTTTTGAATGATGCCCTGTGGTGTTTTCCTTTTTCACAAGCAGAACAAGGCTTGTCTTTGGTATACACCAGGGATGGAAGACCCAGAACTTTGTTCTGTTTGGCCAGGTTGTTGATGCTCTTGAAGTTGAGATGAGAGAGTCTCCTATGCCATAGCCAGTTGATTGTCTCACTTGCCTTTGAGAATAGGCAAGTCCCATTCTGAGTCAGGGATGACATGTCAAGGACATATACATCATCCCTCATCGGGGCAATCAACACAACTTCCTTATTGGCATTAAAGATGGTCCCTCTCTTGTCATCAAACTGAACTATGTATTTGGCATCACATAGTTAGGAAACACTTATCAGGTTGTACTTGAGACCATTAACATAAGCTATTCTTGTAAAAACTATACCATTGCAGTTTACTGAACCATAACCTTCAGTGGGAGCTGATGAGTTATCACCAAATACTACTTTGGGTCCTGGTTCTTCCACATATTTGTGCAGCAAATTTTTCACACCAGTCATACTTCTGGAGCATCCACTGTCTAGATGCCAAGTAGGATCCTTGATGTGTTTCTGCACAAACAGTAAACTGGGTTAGTTTTTCTTGTTGACCCACTTTCTAGTGGGCTTAGTCCTCAGGGAATTTTTGAACTCAGTTAATGAATCATGGTCTGAAGTTGTGTGACCTGAGCTTTCACATGTTTTACATTTTGTGGAGGTTGATGCCTCAGGTGACTGAGAAGTGTTGGTTTGGTTTTTCCTTCTGGACTGAATCACTTTGTCAAGTCCCCTGGTTTCATGGGAGGGATCTCCACAGATGTCACATCATTCTTTCATCATACAATCATCAGGAAGATGATCATTGAAACTACAGTGAGGACATGGTGAGAAAGGCTTAGCCTTTTGTCTTTGTTTGGAAGGAGTGGCCTACTGAAAGCCTTGGGTTTTGTATAGACCCCTTTCTTTTAAAGAAGTAGTGTAGGGGATGTGATCACAAGTTCTATGGTCCTCTTGTTTGCATATCATACAAAACAGGACTCTGTAGCATTTATCAGTGCTGTGATTGGGATAATTGCACAGCTCACATCTCCCTGAGGGTCTGGGTGTGGTTTTTGGTTTGGAAGAACCTGAGGATACTGAGGGATTTGTTGATTTTGAGTCATAGTTTTTCTCAGTAGACTCAATTTTCTCACTCAGCATCCTGACAAGTTCAGCAAGCTAATCAACCTTTGAATCAGTGCTTTCAGGCTTCACTTCAGTTTTTACTGAAGGTTTTTGGTGTTCAGTGGGTGCAGGAGTAGGTCTTTTCAGAATAGTCCTTCCTAATCCTGATTTCTCATTAGGAGATTGTGGTTGAAAGACTAATGGTGCAAGGTCAGAATTGGGTTCTGCTCCCTGAAGTTGTTTCAGTGGAGGGAGTGGTGAATCAGACTTAGACTCAGTGATGGACTGAGTAGGACTAAGTTCATCAGTGACTCCTAGCAGCTCCTTGATAGCCTGACTTTCAGGCTCCAGGATTCTTCCAGTGTTAAAATTTGGCAATTTACTATCAGGATTGTTTCTTTCAATCCAATCACTGGGTTTGGGAGCTAGTTCTTTGCTAGAGAGTATGTTGGTTAATAGAAAAGTTGTAGAATGGCTACTCTCCCCAGAAACTTTAGTGAGTTGGTCATCACCCAGACCAGCCTTTTTGGGGCTGGGTGAGAGACTCAGTGTTTCATAAAGTTTGGGGTTTTTCTGAGTCCATTTCCAAATAATTTCCTTTTCTTTCTTAAGTTCTTCCTGAAGAGCTTGATTTTGTTTTACAAGTTCAGAGTTTTGAATTTGAAGTGTAACACTTTCAAGCTTGGCTTGTTTTAAGGCAAGTAATTCATCTCTACAATGATTTAATTCAAAACTCAGTTTGTTAAATTTTGAAAACAAATTAAGTCTTTGCTCTTCAGCATACTTAAGATCAACATTAATACAATCTAAGTAAGATTTCCAATCATTATCATCCATAGAAAGTAAAAGACTTACCTTTCTCATTGTGATGTTGACCCATTCACCATTTCTTGCATGACTCTTCCCCACAGCAAGTTTGTTGTCTTCTGACAGAGCCATCAGGGCACTGATGTGAACTTCATCATCATCAGAGGACACTTCAACCTCATCCCAGTCATATGTTTCAGCTACAAGCCCTTTGTTCTTGGCTTGAGTAGGCTTTGGAGCCTGAGGAGGCTGAGAGACTGTTGAGGATGATTCAAGAAGGGCAAGTTTAGCTTTTGGCTTTCTGTACTTGGCTTCAAAGTCAATTTGAGGAACTTTTTCAAATCTTTGACTAGACTGAAGCATTTTTGGTTGAAATTTGCTGGGGCCTGAAAAAGAGTTATTTCCTGAAAATTTGAAAGATGGTTCTGAGGTTGTTTTTGAAAAACAATCTTTAGCAAACTGCCCCATTTTGCCATATTTAAAGCATTCAGTGTTGTCATTTGCTTTAGAAGGAAATTTGTTTTTCTTAAAAAACCTTTTAGAATTAGCAAGGAGTGCTCTTTCATGAAATTCAATTTGAAGATCATTAAGATACTCCTCACTGGTTCTTTGGTCAACCTCATCATCAGAGCCATCCTGAAAATCCTGCACAACACCTTTTGAATAGAAAGCAGTTGATATGGGTGAAATTGTCAAGGCCTTTTTGGTCTCTTGAGCTTTACCAGGGTATCTCCTGGTGATAAGATTGTCTTCATAGACAAACTTCCCATAGATGGCAGGGAGCTCAAGGTTCTGAATGTGGTTTGCATTTCTCAATCCCTGAGAGAAGTTTAACCACTTCTCAGGGAGACTGTTGACAAAACCAACATTGATCTGATGTTTTGACAGTATAACACCATCATTGGTCAGCTCATTCAGGAGGGTCTTATACCGAGTATAAGTCTCAGAGAGACTTTCAGAATCCTTGGCCCTGAAGGTATTGAATTCAAGCTTCAGGTCCATGATTCTATTCTCTTTGGTATCAGAAGGCCCTTCATAGCTATGAACCAGGTCAGTCCATGTCTGCTGGGCAGTGGGACAGTTGATCACTGATTCCATTATATCATCAAGAAGGCATGATATAATGATGCTTTTCAGGCGCTGGTCTTGATTGACCACCCTCCTTTCATCTGGGGTCCACTGAGCTCCAGGTTTAATTAAACCTTGGGCAGTTGTTGGGACATATAGACCATCATTAATCAACTTAATGTAATATGGTTCCATCCCAGTTAAGTAGCAAAGTATTCGCTTTTTACTCTTATTAAATTTGCCAGCTTCTAGTCGAGGGGCAGTTGCTGAATAACTTTCACCCTTTTTGTCGACAAGCTGGGAACATCTATGTCAGTCATAGTGGGATCTTGATTTTAAAAAACTTGAGCACTCTTAAGTTTTGAAAACAAGTTTAAGTTTTACAAATCAGAGGCTCTGATACCACTTGTTGGTCCCTTTTACTTGGTTATCAGTAACTAAGAAGCTAAAGTAACCAAGTTGTATGACTTTAAACAAAGATGTATGAAATGATTAACAATAAAGTAACGTAAAGATAAGAGACAATATTTTCCAACGTTTAATTCTTTATTAGAAGTTAATCAAAAAGAATCGTACCCAAGTGTTTGCGGAATAACACTTGGGATTGAAAAAGACAAGTATTGTATGGACTCCTCACTAAACTCAATCAATGTTGAGTGACAACTTTCAAGACCCACTGAGCTATCTTAGGGGTTGTGTTGTTCTTTGGAGGAGTAAAAGTGGTTTGTGAATGCTTTGCATTAATTGCACAAACTTGTCAACTTTTACTCCTCACATATGCTTCCTATTTATACACAAGTATAGAACAACTAGTTATACAGTGGACATAAATCTTCCCTAACAATATCTTGAAAGATATTATTCTTCTGGCAAGGAACCTTCATTGAGTTAAGTCCAAAAGGCACTTTCTGATGACAGACTGGTTTTAACCATTTTGGGAAAGTTTGACATTAAAGTGATAAAGCACTTTAATAATGCAGCTCAAACTTTCCCGCCCAGTCCCGCCAAAACTTCAGTCTTCTTGTCATCAGTCTTCAGTACTATAAAGTTGTTGAGGAGTCATGGGGTTCAGTGAGTTATTTTCATCCTCACTGAACCCATCACCTTCTTCTTGGCTTAGATCACACTTCATTGAGTTCCGCCTCACTGAATGGAGAACCTTTCTTCTTAGGCTCGGTCTTAGCATCCTGAAGGTGACTCATTGAGTTAATGTTCACTCAGTGACTTGTTTACACTTAGGGGATTTTACGTTCAAATCCTTGTTAGAAAAGGATTGGGGAATTCAGTGACCCAACACCATGCCGTTTTGACAGCCATAGCAAGTCCACATCCACAATGAGTTGTAACGTACCTTTTTTTTTGGTAAAAGGTCAAAAGACCCGGTAAATATATTACCCCAAAAACCATTTAAGTACAAAGGATATGGGTGAGTCCCATATCTCAACCCGTTAAATAGGCGACAGCTTACATAACAAGATACTACCTATTTTCCAAAAGGAAA
The DNA here is from genome assembly GCA_030686995.1 of Artemisia argyi. NCBI lineage: Eukaryota > Viridiplantae > Streptophyta > Magnoliopsida > Asterales > Asteraceae > Artemisia > Artemisia argyi. The sequence continues at coordinate 35,507,429 of CM060687.1, forward strand.
ATAAACCACTACACAAATGATAACAAAAGACAATGACAAAATAAATTACTTCCTAAGACCTTGAAGCTTAGTGCCGTACATGACATTAAAAGCATCCAAATTCCTCGGAAGATCATAAACATGCTGCGCATAGTCATCGTAATCATATCCATCATAGTCATATTCACGCTCGTGACCCCCACCAAATAGATTAGCGGACTCATCAAACGTGTTAACAACCTCCTCATCATCACTATCAGACACAACGACATCTGCCACTTTAGAAAATGGGTTAATCCTCTTAGTAGAAGAAGTAGATGGAGAAGAAAATGAACTAGGCTTAGAAGTCCCAACCTTTTCCTTTTCATTCAGATCACGCACAAGAGATTCTTGTGTTGTAGTAGCAGTCTTAACAGACTCATCCTGTTTAGCTTCCTCAGTTCTTCCAGATGACACATCCAAAGTCACTTCCTTAGTAGGAATACCATACTCATCAGTATCAGCCATCTTAAGTGCATCAAACTGATTAGATGTAACAATCTTCGTTCCACTAGTACTAGGTACATCAGCATTCTTCTTCCTGTTGACATCCACTTTATTGGGTTCAGAAGGAGGCGCTTTGGGTCTATATTGTACCTTCTTCCCCACACTAGGCTTTGTGAAACCTCCTTTATTAGGACCAGATTGACCACCACTATTACTCTTCTTCTTATTATTGACCATTTGGAAGCCATCACTAACACTCGGTGTAGGTTGAGTAGTAGGTGGGACAAATTTAGGACAATCAACAAGAGTATGACCAAAGATCTTACAATTATCACAATGAGGTGGTTTCCACTCGTATTCAACCCGTATCTTCTCAATAGTCGAACCCGAACAATCAAGTAGAGGTATCTCAACAGTGATGCTATCCCGAAGAACCTCATCCGACTTCACATCAATCATGCATCTAGCAAAACTACTTCGGCCCCAAGAATCCTTGCACATTTGGCTGGTATAAGCATCTAATCTTTTGGGCATACCAATCAATGTAGCAAGAAGACTAAGACCATCATCAGAAAACATAGCAAGGGGAATATCATGAAATTTAACCCACACCGGGATGTTAGTCAAATCCTCTTTAAGTTGTAACGTACCTGTGTGTCACTCTTTTGGTTCCTGGAGCGTAATCAGCCATATTGGATTTGTGTTTGTGTCTCTGATTTGATTTAATCGTTATGCAGTGATCAATGTTTGTGATTTGTGTTCGTGTATGTGATTTGTGTGCGTGTTTCTGATTTGTGTTTGATTTAATAGTTAGGGTTTGGGGTTATATTGGGGGGAAATAATAACGTTAGGGAAAAGGACAAAAAGATTTGCCAAGCTGGAAGCAGACGTGGATGCCAACATGGCAAGAAACAACGGCAAATCCCTTAATCACCCCGTTAGTACATAAGTTAGCAAAGATTAGGCACTTTAGACCCCAAGATAGCAAAATTAAAAGTTCATTACACGATATAGTAAAGTGTGAAAAGTTGGATACATTTAGAAATTATTATCCCAAACAAAAATTAATATTTTTTTTAACACAAAACAAAACACAGCATTTTTTCCTTTTATTTCTCTACTCTCATTCTTTTACATTTACTATCCCTTTCAACCTAATTTTTTTTAGAACACAACGTTAATGCTAAATATATGCTCCAAAACACAACCATAATATATATTATAATTATTACTATTATTTCAACAATCATCACTACTTAACACGTATTGAACCAATTATGTGTCGATAACCCGTGAAAATGTGAACTTATACACTTTTTCGATACAAAAATATTGAAGTCGATACAAATGATAAGCTAATTCTGATTATTAAATTTTAACATTGAAGTCTCCAGCCACAATATATGCACGGGCTACTTTTTCTCGTTTAACTTAAAAGAGAAAAACATAGTTTGATAAGTGCAGCTTAACACACGATTGAAGACACAGTTAGGAAAATCCGTTTGATAAATATGCAACTTTAGACTTCCATGGTCTCCATTAAGTACTGGTATAATTTGTTTATGCTATAATCCTTTTATTTGTGTTATAAAGGATACATATCAATAACGTTGTACCAATAAAGCATTTTGTATTTGCCAAACGTTTTTTTTTTTTTTTTTTTTCCGAAATATAACACTACTCCGTGTGAAACAACGAGATCTGGGAGCTAGTGAAGAAATCCAACGATTCCTTTACATGTTTCTAGATTAGCTTTTTAATACAATTTTTTAAAAACATAGGTATAGTAAATGTTAGTTGAGATAAAAACAAATTTGCTGGAGCCATCAACACTCTGTGTCCTTTAAATTAATAAAACTACACATAAACACGCTTGTGGGAAAAGCAAACCCGTGGTGGACCCAAGCTCCTCCACTAGTTAGTATGATTCATGCCCTAGCGATAATTAAGGAGTTAGAAACAATTAGAACAAAAATATTCTTAAACCTTGTGGGACTTGACTTTGTATAGTTAGCAACTAATCATTGGTAGAAAATAAACATATATTTTTTTTAATATTTCACTATAAAAGTAACAGTCTTCTGATACAACCTTCCTTGGTAGAATCTAAAATAAAGGTTGTAGCCTCCCCCGATAGATTCCTCGATTTAGAAATATATATATCTAATATATTTAGTTTATATATCTAATATATTTAGTTTCAGTTATGTCAATTCTGACTTAGAATATGAAGGATGACTAGATCTAAGATCATTCTTTAGTTTTTGTCACATCATATGTTGTGTTCTAATTTTTAATATCGTCAACCTATTATCATACTTGCTTTAGTGCTAAATCTTTTACAAAATATTTATAAAAGAGAAAAGTATATTAAAAAGTGGCTAAACAATTAAACTTTAATTTATAAAATTATTACCTACCTATGATCCAACCAAGTGATGAACCTCAAATTTTTAGGTTAGGGTGCGTTTGCTTCATGGGTTTTGCAATGAGGGTATGGGAATAGGATGCTAAAAGAATTTTGAACAAATAAGGGTGTCTCTGTACCTGCCTATAGGGGTAAATTTAGAAATCTCTTCTCATACCCATTGAAACAGACTATCAATCCTATACCAGTTTTGATGTTTAATTGCAAACCAAACGCAACCTAAAGCTTTTTTAGAAAAGCTAAACCTTGCAATGAAGAAAAGTCATTTTACTTTTAATAATGATATTTGTTAATTTAGAAGGTAGTACTATTCATTTACAGTAGATTATGAAAAAATTTCAAGAAAACTCACTAATTTTAATGAAATTAACACTTAGCGTCTTAAACTCATTAGTTTTATATTTAAGCATCTTTTGAGTTCATTCAAATAACCAATTAATTGATAAAATTAGTAAACTCTATATTTTAACATTTAGCTTATTCAATAGAAATTTTTGTTCATCCGATCTAATTGGAGAATCACGTGAGTCGTTTTAGAATATTGTCTCTTTTTCGTGTATTGTCTGAGTGAGTTTAAAACCATTATTATCAATAGTTGAAGGTATAAATAACTATAACTTTGTAACAATTATCAGGCACCTTTTATTCTTTAGTTCACGGCTAAATGCCATTAGGTAGAATAAGTATTAGTTCTATAATGAAATGCACGTTCACTATGCTCCAATTAGAGTATGAGACAACATCCGATGCTTTTGATGAATATTTACAAATTGGTGAACATGATACTCATGATACTTTGGACAGTTTTACCAAATATATATGACATTTATACTCGGATGAGTATTAAAAAAAAAAAAAAAAAAAAACTCAACTAGTGTAAAGTATATATGAAAAACATGAAACTTATCATAGATTCCTTGGTATGCTTAGTAGTATAAAATTTATGCACTGAGAATGACTAAATTTCCCGCCTTCCTATGAGGGGCAATTCAAAATAGGGGACCACAAATATTCGAAAATAAGGCTTGAAGTAGTTGCATCACAAAATTTGTGGATTCGGCATGCATATTTTTGGTATAACGGTTGCAAATAGCGACCTAAATAATATATATCAATCGAATTTGTTTGACGACCACATTGACTATGTCGCTCTGAAGGTTTCATATATGTTGAACGGTAAAACATACACCAAAGTATATTACCTAGCTGATTGTATTTATCCCGCTTGGGCTACTTTTGACAAACAATACATGGTTGCACAAAACCTAGGTGATTTGAATTTTGGTTCAACAAAGTGTAAGAAAATATCTGGAACGAGCTTTTGGTGTCTAAAAGGTCCTTAGAAGATTATAGCACAACCCGTACTTGCTTATCACGTAAGCAAAATATGTAGGATTAAGTAATGTTGCATCGTATCACATAACATGATATTAAAATATTAAAAATTCCAAATGAGCGTATCTAAAGAGATATATATTAGACTCGTAGCCTATATTCAACGTTCTGGGTCGAGAGATGAGACACACACAAAAGAAACAAAAGGAAATACGTGAAAAAAAAATATGCACAACGGTCTTCGACATGATCGTGTGATCATCTTTGGCAACAATATCAAGAACCACAAGAAAGAGATTGAATGTAGTTTCTCTATGTATTAAAATTTTATCTATAGCAATATGTCGTATTTTATTTTATATATATTGTAATTTTATTATAATTTAAAGAAATGTGTTTGTTTTAAAGAAAATAAAAATTAGGTCTTACTTGATGAAAAGAGATGAGTCGTTTTCAAAATTTGTGTTATAGAAACACATTATAAAGTAAAAGCTAACGAGTATAATACCTAAAACTTATGCTGCACGTAACTCTCTAAGATTAAATATAAGATTGTGTATTTCTTTCTTAATAAATCGAAATGGGAGAGTAAGTTAACCGTCAAACCAATGGGCGTGATTTTGGATTTACAACTCATTATATTTGTCACTTGATAATTGGGGCTGTTAATTTTTTTTTATTCAGATCTCGATATATAATAACATGGTAGTTGATAATGTAACTATAGTTATTATTCAATAATCTACGAACATTTTTCTGTAAGTGCCACGGCTTATATTCCCCGATTTTTCCATCTAACAAGATGTCCATGTCAACGCATCACATCACTATTTATTAATTATAAGCTTTAACACATAAGATGCCTTGTTGATTATTCTGTTTACACGACAACTTCATATTATATATAGCTCAGTTAGTGCAGGTATGTTAGCATCCGTAAGATTCAAAGTTTTTTCCATCATATCAAGCTCACAGAAATGAATTCCTTTGACTACTCAATTGGCCATTTCAATTCTAGCAACTTTAACATGTTTCAACCCGATTTCATACCAGAAACCGACTTTGAAAACTTACTATCCGCTGTTCGATGTGAGACCATGGATCCTATTGAAAAATTCTGTCTAGACCTTGAATGCCATCACTTCACCAATTCATGTATGGCAATGCAGTTATCGCCACAGTTGTATGGCCACAATGAAGGCAATGATGGAATGGGTAATAATAATGATAATGCTAGTGGTACTAGTGATGGTATCGGTTGTTATGATGTGTTTGATCCAAAATTGAATTTGACATGGGACCAGAAAGAGGTTGATGTGAAGGTTTCTGGAGACGATGATTCCTCTGAGACAGTGACTACCGATAATCCAGATACACAAAGAAGGAGTGGAGGTGGCGTGAAAGGTGATCGTACAAGGACTTTGATTTCCGAGAGGAAGAGGAGAAGCGGGATGAAGGAGAAGCTTTACGCTCTGCGTGCATTAGTACCCAGCATCACTAAGGTTAATATCTTTTAGTAACAAATATACTAGGGTGATTTCTGTGAAAGTAAATTCATCAAAAATTAAATATTTATGATGGTGTGCAGATACCTTCCAAAACTAGTAATAAAGGGTAGCCACCGTGTGATTAATCGGCTCGCAATGTCGAGTCAGAAACAAAACAAAAAAAAAATAATAATAAAAAAAATAACTATTTTTTCCCATTTATATAATCAGGAAACTTTCCTAACTAGTAGGAGATAAACTATAATAAGGTTATAAAATTTAGATATTACTTTATGTTTTTGTTTTTCAACATTTAATATGATCCACGGTTTCAAATAAATTCGAATTGTAATTATGTCGTCTTTAATTAATTTTGTATGTGTTGTAGTAAGACAATGTCTTTACAAGGTTTCGAGTACTAAAATTGTAAATTTCTTTGTATGTAGATGGATAAAGCTTCCATAGTTGGGGATGCAGCACGGTACATTCAGGATCTTCAAACACAAGCAAGGAATTTAAAGTCTGAGATCGCAACAATTGAAGCAACAAAAAGGCAAAAAATGTCATCCAATTTGAATAATACACATGTTTCAAACTCTCTTCCGTTAATCAAGAAGATATCAAAGGTTAGAACAAAAAATAAAATAAAATAAAATCGTTTAAATATCTATGAAATTGTATACATGCAATATCAACCTGTTTGTTTTTGTGGGGTGTAGATGGACATGTTTAATGTTGAAGAAAAGGGATATTATGTGAGATTAATTTGCAACAAAGGTCGAGGTGTTGCAGTTGCCCTTCATAAAGCACTTGAGTCGATCACAAGCTTTCAAGTTAAGAGCTCGAATTTGGCAACCGTTGGTGATGATTTTGTATTGACATTCACCTTGAATGTAAGCTCAACTTTAACTCATTAGAAAAAACACCATTCTGGGAAATCTTGATGTGTAATTAGTCTTTATGTCTTTAAATCTGCAGGTTACGACGTGCGAATTTGATATCAACCTACCAAATCTGAAGCTATGGATTTCTGGGGCTTTCCTTAATATGGGTTTCGAATTTAGCACATTTCCATCACCCTAATCCTATGTGCGGGATGTTGAAATGATTTATATGGATTTGTGTGTGATCAATTTTTTACGTTCACAACAAAAGAAATGCATCATGAATTATTTCACTTTTGGTATTATAGTGATGTGTTAAATTCATTTTTTTTTTTTTTTTTTGTAAACAAGAGAAAGCAAGTATGAAAGCTAAATTAAAGTGCATTAACTAGTTAAATAAGACAACAATGCCCATAGTGAGGCTTAAAAGAGAATGATAAGAAGTTGATCAACATAAATAATCATTCAGTTAGTCTAGATCACATCTATTAGAAAATTAGTTAAACTTTAAAGGTTGTTTGGTAAATTTGGTAATTTATTGAACTTGTCATACTATATAAGTTTGTTTGGCATTACGAATCTAATCTATAACGGTTAGTTTTGCCTATAAATAGAGTTTAATAGCTTTAGATTTTTTTGTACATTTTGAATTAAAATTTTGTACTTCGTACATTTGAATTTGGTTTTGTATTTAGTTTGATATTAATTAAAACTTCAGTTTCATTTTTTTTTTCCGTCTTTTGATTACCAACAAGTGGTATAGGTTCGTTTAGCATGAAGAACAAAAAAATTTCATGTGTTCGCTCGGAATAATTGGTTGTTGCAGGTTCGATTGAATTTGTTTATTCATTATTTGATATAATCAGGTTTTGCACTTGGTTTTATCAATCAGGGTGTGCATGGTTCAGTTTGGGTCGGTTTTTGGCTAAAACAAAATCCAAACCGAAATATTCGGTTCTTATAAAATCCAAAATCGAAACCATTCGGTTTTTAGCGGTTCGGTTTTTAGGTTGTTCAGTTTTTGGCGGTTCAGTTTTTCGATTTTTAACCGCTTATATTTGTCTAGCCAATTTATACCAACAAACTTGATTTTCGTACAAAATTGGTTATTTTTTTTTACTTTTTTTTGTCAAAATAAGCCAAATAGTGTTTATCTCATAATTCTACAATAACACATGTATATATAAGATACACACATGCAAGTGAATTTACACATAGTATATGATCATTGTCACATATGTATTGATATATTATAAAGTAAATATACACACATGAAAAACAAACATATAAACATTTAGATAAATATATTATAAATCCACCTACAAAATTAGTATGAATTTATAAATTAGATTTGTTTAGTTATTTATTTACATTATATTAGTTATATGCTATTATATAATAGAAGCGGTTCGGTTCGGTTTTTGGACAAAAACCGAAACCGAACCGAATTTTTTGGTTTTTGAAAAAATAAAAACTGAACCATCAATTTTTACTTTCAATCAGTTTTTTTTTTTTTTTTTTTTTTTTTTTTTGGTTTTTTCGGTTTTTGGTTTGGTTTCGGTTTTTTTTGTTCACCCCTATTATCAACTGGTAATTGGATACATTGGGTCATTTGTTTAGTATTGGGTCATTGGATTTTGGATTGTTTGGTAACCAGTTTTTCTTTGAACTTGGGTCATTAGAATTATTTCTGTATCATCTTTGGGACGTTTTGAATTATTAGCGTCCATTCGTCAAATTATCTAATAACTTAAATTTGTTTGATATTTGGATAATAAGTTTGAAGTTGGACTGTAATATTTATCAATAAATGGGTCATTATAAACTGAATTTGATGGTTGGAATTTGAAAATCGATTTGGTGTTTGAGGACTTTGTTATAATTAGGTCATTTAGAATATGTTCTATCTTCGTAAATTTATCAGTTTGAAAATTTGCATCTTCGTTTGTCAGGCTTTTGCAGGTTGTTGCCCGAATTTGAATATCGTTTGATCCGTTTTATTTGTTTGGTTAAGCATTTAGAATTAGTCGGTTAACGTTTGATTGTTTGTTTTGAAGTTATCGCCAGTTGCTTTGGATCGATTTTAATTCGGATTCCTTTTGTGAATCGATTGTTTGTTTTGAATTAGGCTAGTAACTCTAGCGTTTGGGAAGTGCAATTCTGAATTTGAATTGGAACACGTGAATGAGTTCAAGTCACGGTGGAGATTGTTACTTAATGACTTAAACTTTAAGGGTTGTTTAGTAAATTTGGTAATTTGTTTGACTTTTCCTACAAGTTTGTTCAGAATTAGGAATCTAATGTATAACGGTTAGTTTTGCCTATAAATATAGTTTAATAGCTTTAGAATTCTTTTCTACCTTTTGAATTAGAATTTTGTACTTCGTACATTAGAATTTGGTTTTGTATTTTGTTTGATATTGAACAAAGCTTCTGTGTCATTTGTTGATTGTGTTTGTTTGTTTCGCCTTTTGATTACCAATAAGAGATCATTCATGATGACAATGATAAGTAAATTAGCCCATAGTCAGGCTTACAAACACAAAAGCATTCCTCAAACTCAAGAAAACATGATTTTTTTGTATAAAAGTTCAAGAGAATAATGATGTCAGAATCTTCAAACGAGCTTAAAAACCTCTCATATACCTATTCAAGTCGTCTCAAAATCGAAGTTAGGTTTTAGGGTTGAACCATTTTTTCAGTTTTTCTTTCAAAATCTTTTCTTTCAAAATCTAGTACTAAGTAGCGGGGTTGGGGATTCAGACCGATCAGGGACGTAGGAATGTTAAAATAGCTTTCTCGCAGCCTCCGGGAGGTCGGGGTATCCTACCCCATGATACTCAAAGAGCAGGGCGTTCATATTGTGAGGTAAATCATTGTAGATGAACAATGATTTTACATGTTCAAAAAGTAAATTTATCTAGTGACTAGACTTAGTTGAAGTACTGTAACAACAAAAGGCATGTAGCTTAGTTGGAAAGGTGAATTACTCGTAATCTATCAGTCATGGGTTCGAACCCCTTGGCTATGTTATTTCTTGTATGTGTCTTTACTTACTATTAAATTAGTGTAATTTACACTTTAAATTATATGTATTTTTACTACTTATAAAGCATGGATGTCCCCTTGACTATGTTATTTCTTGTTTCTATACTTACTATTTCTTGTTTCTATACTAGGCGAGTACCCGTACATAGAAACGGAAATTCCTAGCAGCAGACAATTAACAAAATTCGATATTGTGGTAAGTATTTCGTGTAACGTTCAAAATAGAACGGGAGAATATCAAAATGTAATTCCAAACGGTTGTAACATGCGATAATTCAACTCAAGCAAAAATTCTTAACATGTATCAAAAAACATATAAAAAAATTTAGTGAAACTGAAAATAAAATATTATATCAATTATGAGATAATAACTAAAAAGGTGACCGTTTGGTGAAGTGCTAATTGATACAACCTTCATCGACAACCTTGTGAAAACAACTCATAGTTCTAAGATCCCAATGGTGAATCATCCTGTCACCACTTGTGCTTAACGAGGATATAGGCCCGCGCGTTGCCGCGGAATTTTTCAATATAAAGTTGTTATACATTTTGAGGATGAAATTGGCCAAAGTAATGTAAGAACCAATTGAAGTGGTAACTGAATACTAATTAGTAGAGGTTGGCGTTGTTCGTACAATCATTTGCATCAGGTTGGCAACTGGACATACTCCTTTGCTCTTATTGATTGCACCCCCTTCATAATTTCAAGTTGCAAATGTGCAAAAAAAAAAAAAAAAAAAAAAAAAAAAAAAAAAAAAAAAAAAAAATTAATATAGTTTAACCTGGTAATAAAATCTTTAAGCTATTCATTAGTTAAAAAAACCTTCTACATCATTTATCCTATATTGCATGAATATAGTTTATCGGTTTATCCTAACTGATATACGAATGGGAAATGGGAGAAAGACCTTAAATCATTATTTGCTAACATAATGCCAGTAATGATGGTAATAAGTTTTAATGTAAAGGTTATATAACAATTTTGTGAAGATATTAAACAACTTCTAGTGTGTATAACTGAAAGTTCATTTAAGTCGTAATGTGAAGCATGTGTATGATAGCCCTGTAACAAACTCATAGTAAACTATCTAAACACTAAAGTATGAGATGTGGTCGACAAATATGTAAACAATAGAAATATTAACCCGCCAATTTTTTTAGTAGAACCTGTTTTGACCCGTTACGTAACCTGACCAACCGTTCATTTTGTAACCAAACATAAAACATAAGAAAACAAAGGCTAACTTGCATATCAGTGGAAGGTGATGGTCACTTTATTAGCACCCGTAAAACTTGTCCACATGCCACCAACTTTAGTAGTCCAAATGAAGATTAAGATATCTGGAAAATTGTGAGCCGGTCTTTGTACCTATGGATTCTTTGTAGCCTTTGATTTACAGGTCTGCAAAAAGAAAAGAAAGTTAGGAAGATTTGTGGCATGGTTGTGGCTTGATCTGTGGCATGGTTTTAGCAGATCAAAACCAAGACCCGTGTAAAGATTTCAAATCGATAGGCTATTCTAAATATATAATATCAATAGTATGGAATGGAAGAACATCATCACAATACCTTTACCTCGAGCATCTCATCAAGACTCAATGTAACATCAACCAGTCGTTGGGTTCACAAGTAAGTATTAACTGTTAAGAACAAAAAACGCGGAACATTAAATACAAGTACAAACTCGACCTAAAAGTAGGGTGCCTCATTTTATGAAACAAAGGAAATAGCTTGTGTTGCAGGGTTGAATTCAACATAAAAAAAAATTGTAAATAAAAACCTGAGTACTATTAATGATAATGAAGTTCACTAAAGGTAAAAACTATAACAAAAGCATAAAAATCTTACCGTAAAGCACCGTTAAAAAATGTTTCAGCAGTACAAGTATGCCGGTAGCCTTGCCTGATAAGAAGAAAATTGCGGAATTTAGTTATTTTAAATCAATAGCATTAAGATAGTAAGGATTTGGGACATGTTTTATATCTAATGGGTTAAGAAAAAGATACAATTTTTAAGTAAAAACTAAGCATGTCGAACGGGTTGAAAGCTTAGATTGCTTTTCGCAATAAAATAATTTTAGCACTTCACAATTTTTTTTTAAAAAATGCATAATAAATGAACAATATTACCGAGTTGTACAAGGGAGGTAGCTTGAGAATAATTTCTAAACCCGTTTAATACACAAGCCAGCTTCCGTTTTTCATTACTGGCAGTCCGGTACCCACAACATGCTACTGTACATTTCCTATCTTCTTTGACCTGCTTTACATCTTTAGCAGCCTAGGAAAAAAATCACAATTTCTCCTACAATCTTTATTTTTGAACATGTTATCAGTTATGTTAAGTCAAGTTAAGCTGCTGTGTGAAAGTTACTTACAGTGACGAGCTTTTCCACATACACTCGTCGCCGTACAGGTGTAATATATAATATCAAGTCTGAGTGATCTTCTATGATTGAAGACCTACAAACATCATTAGTTGAAATGTATGTGTTTAAAGAGGCATACACAAATTTTTATATAATAGTAAACAAAATTGCAAACTCAGTAAAGTACCACAAACCACTGAGATCTATATCAACATTGATATACCCTCGTTCTGTTGCCGTCCCAAAGAAAAGAGGAGGTCCGTGCTTTCCTCTCGCTTTGAACTCCCCTTGTTCTGCTAAAAAGCATTCTTCAACCACACTCTGCAAAAGTCAAACCGGTTTTTCCATCATCACAATACCTTTCAGTGATTTTATTTTTGTTTTTTTATCTCAACCCATGTTTACCCATGTGACCCCGTGGAGATAAAACTTGACCCATGGTTACCCATTCATGAGTAAATGTGTTCAAATCAACACCTCCACATAGTCGATCTCAATGCGATCAATCATACGTTTATGAGAACAAGTGCAATAGTAGTCCCAACTACATTTATTTGTTCCTAATTTTTAGAAACTAAAGCATCTACAGAAACTGGAAATAACTAACCTATACCATTGAGGCACCTGATCCATTTACATCATTAGTCTCTTCTAGCACTCGTCGCTTCAATATCTTTGCCTGATGAAATATTAAATTTAGTTCCAAATACTCTTAGCACAAAATTATTCAGAGACCTTTACAAGAATTAAAAAAAAATGATTCTAAGAGGGTGTTTGGGATTGCATATCTTTTATGCTTAAACCGTTTACAACATTTGGATAATCCAAAAACTGCTTTTGCGTATCTACTTGGTTCTGAAAAGCAAACTCAGAGCTGGCTATTTCAAAATGCTTATTTTAGATAAGAATAAAAAGACCTTGAAACCTTCCTATCAGACCTAAAACCTTTATATACACCTCATCTGTTTTTTATCTACTTATTCAATATTCTTATAAGCAATCCCAAACACCCTCCAAAATAGTAACATATATAAAGCACTTTTATAAAGATTATTTAACATAAACAACAGAAATACTTAGCCGATAAAGAAAATGGCGTAACATATATCACCTGATAATCTGAAAGTTTTGAGGTACTTACCATATAAAGAAAATGGGTCTACAAGTTTCGAGATACTTGCCTCTTGGACTCAGTAATGGCGATTCCCTGTACATAAACATATGAAACCATATCAAGCACTAACTTAAAATAAGGTAATTTGATGATATCAGGATTGCAATTTCAGAGAACATCGTTCATCAATATTAAAGTATGTATTAAAGCGAACATGCACCTTTTAGTTCAAAAGCAACATATGGAGCAAAATGCTGCTGATCTTCACCCAATATATAACACCCAACTTCACTGTTCATATAAAGAAAATTAACATAGAACAACGTGCTCATGTAATATGAATATTGCTTAAATAAATAGCAAATATAACCTTGGTCCATGATGGAACGCTTGCTGGTATATCAGGCAATCCACTATTGACCATTCTGGTTCTAGTCTCCATACCGACTCATTTAGGCCCGCAAATAGAACCATGTCTCCAAACCGGCTTTTTCCAAATATTGATAAGCCAAATAAGCCCATTATATAAGCTAAAAGAAACAACCCTTTATTTAAGCCCTAACATAAACAAAATTTGCACAATAAAATAAACAATAAATTTTAACATAAACTTGTATAAAAAACTTTAGAAAGGAACCTTTCAAAACTTGCGCTACTCGTGGTGGTGGTCGGCTCAGCGGAATCACTTGTTGGTGGCGGCGGTATTGGTTGTTGTGGAGGCGGCAGAAAGAATGGGGTGAGGGTTGTTAGGGTTTCTGTTAGAAAGAGACGGAACATAGAGAGAATGGTGATATCGAGTTGTGTGTTTTTTGAATGCGAATGTGCCAGCTTTACAATCATAAATATCCAATAAATATTCAGTTGTGTTGCCATAGTATGAGATTCAAAACATTCAGCATAGTGGACTTTCCATAGTGTTAAAAGGACATTATGAGAAAACGTCAACTTATAAACACTTTTTGATGCAAAAATATTAAAGTCGATACAAACGATAAGCTCTTTCTGGCAGATAAATTTGACATCGAAGTCTCCCGTCGCAGTGCATGGATTACTTTTTCTCGTTTAATTTAAAAGAGAACAACATAGTTTGATAAATGTAGCTTAACATACGATTACGCACAGTCAATAAAATCCGTTTTATAAATATTCAACTTTAGACTTTCATGATCTCCATTAAGTACTGGTATAATTTGTTTATGCTATAATCCTTATATTTTGTGTTATAAAGGATACATATCATTAACATTGTGCCAATAAAAGCATTATTTGTATTCACCGAACGAATTTTTTTTATTTGTTCAAGATAAATAAATACTACTCCTTATGAAACAATGAGATCTGCGAGCTAGTAATGAAATCGAACGATTCCTTTACATGTCTCTAGATTAGTTTTTAATTACAATTTTAATTTGAACAATAATATTTATTATGTCGAATAGGTGTCACTGTCGGGTATTCTTAATATCTAAAAACGCAGGTATGGTAAATGTTAGTTGAGATAAAACAAATTTGCTTCAGCCATCAACACTTTGTGTCCTTTAAAATAATAAAACTACACGTAAACACGCCTTGCGAAAAGCAAACCCGTGTTGGACCCGCGGCTCTACTAGTTAGAATGATTCATGCCCTGGCGATAATTAAGGAGTTGAAACAATTAGACCAAATATTTTCTTAAACCTTATGGGACTTGACTTTCTATATTTAGTAACTAATCATTGTTAGAAAATAAACATATCTTTCTTCTAATATTTCACTATAAAATAAATACAACCTTCCTTGGTAGAATCTAAAATAATGGTTCTAGGCTTGTTGTAGCTAGCCTCCCCCGATGGGTTCTCGATTTAAAAATATAAATTTGGTTTCAGTTATGTCAATTCTGACATAGAATATGAAGGATGACTAGATATACGATCATCCTTTAGTTTTTGTCACATCAAATTGTGTGTTCTAATTTTTAATAGGGTACGTAATATCGTCAACTTGAAATCAGACTTGTTTCAGTGCTAAATATCTTACAAAATATTCTTAAAGAGAAAGTATTTAAAAAAGAGGCTAAAATTGTTATCCATCTACCATCCAACCGAGTGATAGAAATTCAAGGCGGGTTCTTCCTTTTTGAAGATTATTGATTTCGTTAAAAACCTTAGCTTGGAAAAGAAGAAGTTATTTGAAGTACATCAACTTTCATGTTTTGAATCCGTCGTATTCTCTTCATCTTGGTTGATTTGAAATGCAAGACATGAGAAGATCTTTTCGGCTAAAAGGTGCTTGGTAAAATATATCTTCATCAAACTACAACATCTATGTTTTTGTTGGTTAAATAATAGGTACAAAAAAAGTTCTCTTGAGTGGACTTTATGTTTCTCGTCCCATGGACACATGTATGTTTCTAGTTCGTGAACTATGTATTTTGTAATTTGCTTGCCTTCTAGCTCCTTGTTAGAAGGTAGCTTTCTTTGAAGTTTAATACAAATAGCCGTTTCAAAAAAAAAAAAAAAAAAAAAAAAAAAAAAAAATCTTGTAATGAATAAAGGTCATTTTGTTTTAATTTTAATAATGATATTTGTTATTTTGGAAGGTACTATTCACAGTAGATTATGAAAAATGTTCAAAACAGCTCTTTAATTTTAATGAAATTAACACTTAGCCTCTTAAACTCATTAGTTTTATCTTTAAGCATCTTCTGAGTTCATTCAAATAACCAATTAATTGATAAAATTAGTAAACTCAATATTTTAACATTTAGCTTATTCAATAGGAATTTTCGTTCATCCAATCTAATTGGAGAATCATGTAAGTCGTTTTTAGTATATTGTCTCGTTTTTATTGTATTGTCCGAATGAGTTCAAAATCATTTTTATCAATAGTTCAAAGTATAAATAACTATAGAAACAATTCCGGAGCACTTTTTATTTTTTAGTTCACTGCCAAATGCCGTTGGTAGAAAGACTATTAGTCTTATAATGAAATGCATGTTCATTATGCTCTAATTGGCGTATGAGAAACATTCGATGGTTTTGATGAATATTTACAAATTGTTGTACATGGTAGTCGTGATACTTTGAACAATTTTAGCAAACATATATGGCATTTATACTTGGATGAGTATATAAAAAAAATCAAATAATGATATTATAAGTATATATATGGAAAACACAAAACTTATCTGGGTTCCCGGGTATGTTTGATAGTATAAAATGTATGCCTTGAAAATGAAGAAATTTCCCATTTTCCCACAAAGAGCAACCCAAAAGACGGATCACAAATATCCATAAATAATGCTTGAAGTGGTTGCATAACAAGATTTGTAGATTCGGCATGCATTTTTTTGGTATAGCGGTTGCAAATAATACATGGCGTGCATTGACGTTGTTGCTCCCGAGGTTTCGTATACGGTACATGAATGATAAAACATACAACAAAATAAATTACCTAGCTTATGGTATTTATCCCACTTGGGCTACTTTTAACAAATAACACATAGTTGCACAAAACCAACGTGATTTGAACTTTTAGGGTTCAACAAAGTGTAAAAATATAAATAAATAATAAATAAAATTTAGAATGAGCTTTTGGTGTCCAAAAGGACCTTGGAAGCTTATTGCACAACCGGTACGTGCTTACCATGTAAGCAAGATCCATATGACCATGTATTGTTGTATTGTATTGCATAACATGATACTAAAAAATTAAAAATTCCAAATACGTTAATCTAAAGAGATATATGTTAATCTCGTAGCCAATATTCAACGTTCATGGGTCGAGAGATGAGACACACACAAAGGAAACAAAAAGAACTGCGTGAAAAAATGTGCACAACGGCCTTTGACATGATCGTATAGATCATCTTTGGCAACGATGTCAAGAACCACAAGAACGAGACTGAATGTAGTTTCTTTATGTATTGAAATTTTATTTATAGTGATATGTCGTATTTTATTTATATATTGTAATTTTATTATAATTTAAGGGAATGTGTTTGTTTTACATAAATATAAAAATTATGTCTTTATGGCGCATATAACATGTTATAGTTGAGAAGGAGAGGAGTGTCTTTTCTTAATTTTGTGTTATATAAATATTATAGAGTAAAACTTAACGTAGCGATACACCTAAAACTTATGTTGCACCTAATGCTCTAAGATTAATATGAGATTATGTATTTCTTTCTTAATAAATCGAAATGGGAGAGTAAGGTAACCGTCAAACTAATGGGCGTGACTTTGGATTTACAACTCATGAATTATCAGTTGATAACTGGGGCTGTTTTTTTTTTTTTTTTTTTTTTTTCAGATCTCGATATATAATAACATGGTAGTTGATAATGTAACTATAGTTATTCAATAATCTACGAATATTTTTTTGTAAGTGCCACGGCTTATATTCCCCGATTATTTCCATCTAACAAGATGTCCATGTCAACGCATCACATCACTATTTATTAGTAACTCGGTCCTGCATTAAATGTCCACTATGGTTTTTTTAAGTCTTTTTTCACTAACTTTGACCTTAAATATATTTAATTGTGTTATATAATACTTAATAAAAATTATACAAATGAAAACATAATCCATTCATATATTTTGCATCAATTATTATATAACACGGACGAAAAAAATTTAAGTCAAAGTGGAAGAAAAAATATTTAAAAAAGTAATAGTGCACACTTAATGTGGGACAGAGGAAGTAATTAATAAGCTTTAAGACATAAGATGCCCTATTAATTATTATTTATTTTTAAACAGCAATTGTTTACGGCTTACATCACCTATCTCACAAATTCAAGCTCACATATAGTCTCCAACGAGACTTGGATCGAACCTATAACTTACAAGTTATTGGGCCACTCACATACCGCTAGGCCAAGAGTCCTTCGGTCCTTATTAATTATTTTGTTAGCTTCATATTATATATAGCTTAGTTAGTGCATGTATGTTAACATCTGTAATTCGATTCAATTTTTTTTCCCTCATATCAAGCTCACAGAAATGAATTCCTTTGAGTACTCAACTGGCCTTTTCAATAATAGAAACTTTAACATGTTCCAACCTGATTTCATACCAGAAACCGACTTTGAAAACTTACTATCCGCCATTCAATGTGAGACCACAGATCCTATTGAAAATTTCTGTCCAGACTACAATTGCCATCACTTTACCAATGCATGCACTGGAATGCAGTTGTTGCCTCAGTTGTATGGCCACAATGAAGCCAGTGATGGTATTGAGAGTAGCATCGGTTGTTATGATGTGTTTGATCCAAATTTGAATTTGATGTGGGACGACAAGAAACAAGATGTGAAGGTTTCTGGAGACGATGATTCCTCTGAAACTGTGACTACCGATGATCCAGATACACAAAGAAGGAGTGGAGGTGGCGTGAAAGGTGATCGTACAAGGACTTTGATTTCTGAGAGGAAGAGGAGAAGCGGGATGAAGGAGAAGCTTTACGCGTTGCGTGCGTTGGTACCCTACATCACTAAGGTTAATAGTAAATTCATCAATAATAAAATATATATGATGTGTGAAGATACCTTCCTAAACTAGCAATAGACTGTTGTGCAATATTAGCTATTTAAAATCCCTTATTTCTATACTCGAGCGAAACTTTCCTAACTAGTAGGAGACAAACATAATAATGTTATAAAATTTAGATATTACTTTATTTTATTTTTTTTTTCAAAAATTAATGTGATCCATGGTTTCAAAGAAATTTGATTCGTAAATTATGCCGACTTTAATTAATTTTGTATGTATTTTAGAAAGACAGTGTCCTATGAACATTGTATTGTTATTCCTTAAAGATATAATGTTTTTACAAGGTTTCAAGTATTAAAACTGGAAAATTCTTTGTATGTAGATGGATAAAGCTTCCATAGTTGGGGATGCAGCACGGTACATTCAGGATCTTCAAACACAAGCAAGAAATTTAAGGTCTGAGATCGCAACACTTGAAGCAACAAAAAATAAAAAAATGTCATCCCAGAATAAGACCCATGTTTCAAACTCTCTTCCGTTATTCAAGAAGATATCAAAGGTTAGAACAAAAAAAGATTTTAATTTTTCGTTTAAACATCTATGAAATTGTATACATGCAATATCAACCTGTTTGTTTTTGTGCTGGTGTAGATGGACATGTTTAATGTGGAAGAAAAGGGATATTATGTGAGATTAGTTTGCAACAAAGGTCGAGGTGTTGTGGTTGCCCTTCATAAAGCACTTGAGTCGATCACAAGCTTTCAGGTTAAGAGCTCAAATTTGGCAACCGTTGGTGATGACATTGTATTGACATTCACCTTGAATGTAAGCTCAACTTTATCTCATTAGGAAAAAAAACACCATTCTGGGAAATTTATGTGTAATTAGTATTTATGTCTCAAAATTTGCAGGTTACAACATGCGAATTTGATATAAACCTACCAAATTTGAAGCTATGGATTTCTGGGGCTTTCCTTAATCAAGGTTTTGAATTTAGCACATTTCCATCACCCTAATCCTATGTGAGGGATGTTGAAATGATTCATATGGATTTGTGTGTGATCAATTTTTTATGTTCACACCAATAGAAATGCATCATGAATTATTTCACTTTTGGTATAAATAAGTTTATCATAGTGACGTGTTAAATTCAGTTTTTAATTTATAAACGCAACTATATGAAAGCTAATGTGAATTAAGTCATTTACTAGTTCAACAAGACATGGAATGCCCTTTGTGAGGCCTACAAGATAGTTAATGATAAGTAATTGATCAACATGAATTATCATTCAGTTCGTCTAGATCACTTCATTCAGGAGAATGATCTGTAAATTAGCCCATAGTGAGGCTTACAAAAACAAAAGCATTCATCAAACTCAAGAAAACATTATGAAAGTTTCGATGAACTATGATATGAATGTCTTGTGATGATCTTGGAATCAATTTTTTAATAATGATGTCAGAATCTTCAAAGTCTTCCCAGTTGTGGCACGTACAGTACCACAGTTCGACGCAACTTGGATAATTTCCAGCATTTTCCCTTATTTTCTTCATTTAGTCTCCCCCGGTCTTCCATGCATTGTCATATTTTGAACCAAATTTCATCTCAAAGCATCATATTTTTGTATAAACCTTCTAAAGAAACTAAAAACGCAAATGGCCATCTTTTAAGTAACCAAAACTTCATTAAAACATACACAAAACACATTAAGGAGCATATATAATGATGTACATGTATAATATACGAGTTATCATGCATATATACTTGTCACTAAGAACGTGCAGCTTCTTTTTTACTAGTAATGGTTTCATTGATGTTCGCTTCAGATAAATAAATACAGTAAATAAATAAAAACTTGCGTTGGTTATACCTAAAGGGTTTTTGAAATAATAAATATTTGACTGCCTTGGAGACAATATCAAACACTTCCTCTAAACGATTCTCCATATAAGCATCTTTGAAATTGTAAAGTTTTTTAATCGCCAAACGAAAACTTGTGGGGAACCCACACTTTAAAGTCTAAAGCATTATAATTTATGTCTATGGCCAAAAATTAGGAATAATACGTACACAAAATTTCTGAAAGCTCATGGGCCGGGACTTGACTTCCTAGCTATATAGATGTGGATATTGCTCCATCTAATGCATTGCCATCTTCACTTCCTGTAGTTATTAGTAACCGAACATCGTTTTAAAATAAACTTACCTTACCTTCTATTATATATAAACTTTGAAATAATATTTGTTTAATGAAACTTCCCTCCCTTGGTAGAATCTGAAATACTGTAATGGTTGTAACCTCCCATGATAGATTCTTTGATTTGGAATTCACGCTCACTAGCTTACTCCACACTCATATATGCATAATAAAAATTGCAAACACCAATAAACGTTACTATACGTACACTAACATGTTGGTAACCGTCTAGTGTTTACAAAGAGTTGTTACTCTCAGTAATCTTGTATGCCAAACATACCCGTTCTATTTTTGATAAAAATGAGTTGTTAAAATTAATCCTGCAATCTCTATAATCTTTTTTTTTTGTTTTGTTTTTTTTTTTTTGTTTTTAATAACTCAGTAACAAAATTAGTGCGAAACTACATCTCCAAGGAAAGCATATCCGATGTCGCTTAGAAGCAAAAAAAGATACCAAAAACTACAACTAAGAAACAGAGAATATTCTTGGTAACAACAGCATATTAAGATCACAAGTCAAAACAACACCCAAAACACTAAAAACATAGCATCCACACTCGATATGTGACTTCATATGAAAAATATGATGACCCTCATCTAACAGCTTTTGTAGTTTAAATAGCTTTTACTCAAGTCCGAACGAATTAACCCTCAAATTTGATTTTTACTGGCTAAAGATTACTTTATTTTGACGCATGTCAAAGTGGGGTTATCTATTGATTCAATTTAATGAACCGTGTAAGCTTTATGGGTTCAAGTTCTCTTGTTGCTATCACAAAGTGCGTCACTGCTTATGCTTCCCGAGTATCTACAGCTAATAAGGCTGTCGATGAACGCGTCACCTTTCCATTTCTTAATAACCATGACGACAGTAGATGCCTCATTTATGATTCCATTTAAGCAACAACGTCATTAATATTATATATTGATTAGTTAATAACCATTTGATGAGACAGTCAAGGGTATTGTTATTATTTTTGTATACGCGTATAGTACTAAGAATGCAATCAATTTTTTTAGTTAACTATGGTTTCTTTTTTATTTACCGATAACCTACATGATTTGAATCATCGTCACACAAATTCAAATCAACGTAAACCTCTCTCATTTCAAAAAGTTGTCATGATCATTTTAACTATAACTGTCATAACACTTTTGGCACTAGGTCACCTTGAGTGGTTGGAATGCAATCACATTATCCATTCGTGTAAAAGCATCACGTCTATTAACGGTGGATAAAAATACAATACTATTCACAACTTGATACAAATTTTGTTCACATGTTTTTTAGATAGAACGGTGCGAATTTGTTCACTTATTAACGATGGATAAAAATACATACTATTCACATAAGACTTTTGGCACTAAGTTTGACTAACTTCACGCCTTTCCATCAATTCATCATATGTGTGAGATCAGATATCACATGTAGATCCCCGCCCAATCTTGATGCATTGGAGGAGCATCAGTTGTTTCCTTACAGTATGGCCAGCAACCATTACCTCCTCGTCTTGCTGATGATGTTACTACACGCGCGTGTCTGTAACACATGGCATAATTAAGTTGAACTCTAAACAAGAAAGGATAGTTCTTATGCTCATGCTTGCGAGTATGTCTCCTAACCTTCAAAAGGACATGGAGAACTGTATTGCATACGACATGCTAGAGGAACTGAAAATGATGTTTCAGCGACATTTTAATTAGAAATTGTCTGATATTCTTAAGCTATTCCATGCATGAAAGATGTCTGAAGGACAATTGGAGCTTATGTTTTTAAGATGAAGAGCTATGTTGAACAACTTGAGAGTCTTGGATCTCCCTTAACAAACAACCTTATTATAGGTTTCATTTTGAACTCAATACCAAGGAGCTATGATTGATTTGTGATGAATTATAACATAAATGGTTGGGATCGGAGAAGACTATTTCAGAAGTTCACCAGATGTTGGTGACTGCTGAGAAGAATGTTCCATCCAAGACTCGTGAGGCCTTGCATGTTCAAGCAGGAGGAGTTAAGAAGAAAACCAAGAGTGATTCTAAACAATCAAAGGTTAGAACATCCAACCAAACAGATATGTTCATAAAATATTAAAACATTTCCTAAAAAAATTTAAAGTAATTGTTACTAATGAAAATTTACTTTTGCAATGATGTGCAGGAGCCAAGAGAAAGATGGAGACACGAAAGGCCGAAAGGGTACAAATTAAAGCTCGAAGTACATTTGAAGCTGATTGACAAATGATTATTTGTCTAGTACAGACTGTGATTAAACATGATACAACATATTATTGTGGTTTTATTTTCCCGCCTCTTGGTTAAGAGACGATATTTTATTGGAACATCTTTACTCTATTAATCAAAGTATCAGATTTTATGATGTTTGGTTTAAGTGACAACAAATTAAGAGTTTTCTACTATTTTGTTTGGTGACATGATTCAAATTGCAGCAGCCTAGTGCAAGAAATTAGCAGCAAAGTAGCAGCAGTACTTTGCTTTCTATTGATTGGTTTTAGTGAAATGGTTCAAATGACAACAACAAAGCTTTCTTCCGTTTGGTATGAGTGACATGTTGTAAGTGAATACCTTATTATATTTGGTTCAAGATTCTTTTATTTTATATATGTAAGCAAGAACATCTTAATATTACACACTACACATTATAAATCTATTGTCAATGGCTACATTTTAAGTGATATATACTGTTGAATCATTCTGCTATAATTATAAATTGTTTGGCTCAAATGGGAAATAGAAATTTATAGGCAGTAAAAAAATTGTTTTGCGACAAGCTACGACTAAGTTTGCGACATCTATATGATTTTCTCACGACATTAGGCGACCTCGGGTGAGAAAAGCAACGGAACTAGCACCAAATATAGCGATAAAGGTGATCTTTGAAATGGAATGGGCGACAGCTAGCGACGCCATGGGACGAGTGAAACAATAGTCGCAATTCTCTTAGCTTCATCTCGCGCTGCTATCAGTGGTGCCAAAATCTTGACATTGACATGCAACTACCCGTCGCAAAATCCGACGCAATGATAAAATCCGTCGCTAAACGATGAAAATCTTGTAATGATTTAGAGGAAACATTTAATTTTAATCTCTAAAAGCAGTCAAACTATTTACTCCGTATTACTTTAAAAATTACACGTGTAATCAAAACAAGTTTTTTTTATTACAGGTTAACATCCATACCACCATCAAGAATAATAAAAAGTTACTTGTCCTTTGGGGAGACATATGATACACTTATTTATACGGAATGAAAAAATTAATTCATTATGCATTTCTGTTGGTGCAAACGTATAAAATTGATCACACATATATGCATATGAATCATATATATGTCAGTCACATAGGTTTAGGGTGATGGAAATGTGTTAAATTCGAAACCCTGACTAAGAAAAGCCCCAGAAAGCCATAACTTCATATTTGGTAGGTTTATATCAAATTCACACGCTGTAACCTGCAGATTTACCCACATAGGTTATTCATCCAAAATTAACGAAAAATAAAATTTTTTTTCTTTTCTTTTTCTTAGTTTTAAGTTGAACTTACATTTAAGGTGAATGTCAACACAAAATTGTCACCGACAGTTGCCAAATTTGAGCTCTGAATCCGAAAGCTTGTGATCGACTCAATTGCTCTATGAAGACCCACAGCAACACCTCGACCTTTGTTGCAAACTAATCTCACATAATATCCCTTTTCTTCCACATTAAACATGTCCATCTAAACCCCCACAAAAAGAAACAGGTTGATATTGCATGTATACAATTTCATAGATGTGTAAATTAAATGACAAAATCTTTTTATTTGGTCTAACCTTTGATATCTTCTTCGATACCGGAAGAGAGTTTGAAACATTTTTCTTATTAAAATTCTGGGATGACATTTTTTGGTTTTTAGTTGCTTCAATTGTTGCAATCTCAGACCTTAAATTCCTTGCTTGTGTTTGAAGATCCTGAATGTACCGTGCTGCATCCCCAACTATGGAAGCTTTATCCATCTACAAACAAAGAAATTTACTGTTTTAATACTTGAAACCTTGTAAAAACATTGTAGTATGTCTTAAGGAACAAAAATACATTGTTCATATATAAAACATTGTCTTACTAAAATACATACAAAATTAAACAAATCGGCACAATTTAAAATTCAAATTTCTTTGTAACCATGGATTACATTTAATTTTGAAAAACAAAAACATAAAGGAATATCTAAATTTGTAACATTATTATAGCCTTACGTCCTTCTAATTATTAGGAAAGTTGCGGCGTATAGAAATAAGGAATTTTAAATAGCTAAATTTCACATCAGTTTATTACTAGTTTAGGAAGGTATTTGCACGCCATACAAATATTTTATTTTTGATGAATTTACTTTCACAGAAATTACCCTATAAAAAGATATATATTAACCTTAGTGATGTAGGGCACCAATGCACGCAAGGCGTAAAGCTTCTCCTTCATCCCGGTTCTCCTCTTCCTCTCAGAAAGCAAGGTCCTTGTACGATCACCTTTCACGCCACCATCACTCCTTTGTGTATCAAGATTACGGGTAGTCACCGTCTCAGAGGAATCATCGTCTTTGGATACCTTCACATCATCCTCGTCTTGGTTCCACATTAAGTTCAAATTCGGATCCATTGCATCATAACCACCAATCCCACTATGATTATCATTATCAATACCATTACCATTACCGCTACCACTACCACTATCAACATCAAAATCGATACCATTACCAATACCAGTGCCATTACTACTATCAATATCAATACCCATACCATCATTGCCTTCGTTGTGGGCATACAACTGTGGTGACAACTGCATTGCCATACATGAATTGGTAAAGTGATGGCATTCAAGGTCTAGACAGAATTTTTCTATAGGATCCATGGTCTCACATCGAATAGTGGATAGTAAATTTTCAAAGTCGGTTTCTGGTATGAAATCGGGTTGGAACATGTTAAACTTGCTATTATTGAAATGGCCAATTGAGTACTCAAAGGATTCCATTTTTTGCGAGATTGTTATGATGAAAGTTTTTAGATCTAATTATAGCTGATATAAACATACATGCACTTACTATGCTATATATACTACATGAAGTTGATGTCTAAACAGAATAATAAAAAGAAAAGTCACTTAATGTTGTAATTAAAGGTTATTAAAAATTTGGAAGGTGACGTGTTGACATGGACATCTTGTTAGATGTACGTAATCGATCGGGCAATATAAGCAGTGCCACTTATAATAAAAAAGTTCGTAGACTATTAAAATAAGAAACGAAGCAAATGATCTAGTAGTAAGGTATTTGATCTCGGCATAAGCTGTCAAGAGTTCAAACATTATTAAGTACAGACTTGCCCTCCGGATCGCTTGAACATGAAAAAAACTCTCATCCGTTTACCCATTTTATTATTAAAATCAGGGTTTCTCTAATAACCGTCAGTGTTTAAAGTCATGCATTGTGATCGAGGTTTAGAGTCATACATTAAATTTAAGTTAAAGACGTATTTAATCCAAAACACCAAATAAAATTATAAACAACAATTGGTAAATGTAATTTTATAAACTCGCATTCTTTCTGTTTAAACAACAATTTGTTCCTTGAGACTAGTTGTGAATATGAACACATTTGAACAAGAACAAGCTATCGACACTAAATGGTAAGACGTCTCAAGTTAAAATGTTGTCAGATGCAAACATCTCTGAAATGATACGATAATCTTCCCAAAAAGGAAACCACTTTATATGTGGACGATGAACTCAAACTACATAAAATAGTTAACTCAAGAGTAAATATCACCTTCTAATAACATACTTTCAAATTTCAATGTGAATGTGTATGGGCGAATCTTATTATGTGTACCAAAACCAATAGTTATAATATTGGAAGTTCATGCATGCGATTCTTTCCTCTATACTCCACAGTTAATTTTAATGTCACTACGAGCTTCAATTCAGTATCTAAAGCTATTAGACGAGAGTCATATTTTTCAAATGAAGTCACGTATAGAGTGCGGATTCTCTGATTTTTAGTGTCTAGGGTGTTGTTTTCATCTTAATATTCTTTTGTTACCAACTATACTTTCTAATACCTAGATGGCTGACTACTTTATTTTAGAGCACCCGGTGCAGTTCTTGTTGTGGCTCATCACTGCCACGGTAGCACCTTCGCCATGGCTCGCCACCACACCGCCCCTTTATTCTTTTTTTGCCACTTGAGCCCTCTTCGTCTGCACGGCGAGGGTAGTTTTTTGAAATGTTAGTTACTTTTTCCCCCTTTTTTTTTAAAAATATGTAATGTGTTTATATTTGTAGTTTGTAAATATGTAATGTTTTGTAAACTTGTAAAGTTTTTATAAAACTTGTAATATTTTATAAAACTTGTAACATTTTTTATACTAGGAAATGAAAATACAAACTACGATTAAAACATTAAACTATGATACGGTAATTAAAATAAACTACGAATTAGAAAAAAGAATCATCTGAGACCCAACCCTCCTCACTCAAAGTCTTTGATTCCTGAGGGCTTGGACCATCGGTATTCTACTTCTCTTTGCTCCCGCTCCCTAAGAGTAGCTACCTCAAGTGCTTAGGCTTGTTGATACTTGAATACTTTTTCATCTTGCTCCAGTTGTCGAAGTTGTTCATCAGTAAACCCATACGGATTGGGTTGGTATTCCATCGGTGGAGTGTTTGCCGGTGGAATGTTTGCCCGTTCATTCTCAGTTTGTAGTATAGAAAAGAGAACTTCCGATGGAATGTTTGCCGGTTCATTTTCATTTGGGAATACTGGAAAGAGATCTGCAGATGGAGTGTTTAGTGGTTCATTTTCATTTGGGAATACCGGAAAGAGATATTCCAGTGGAGTGTGATAAACAGATTCATTTTTCGGTGGAATAGGGAATTGTTGAGATAAATCTTTGTGTGATATTGTTGATAATCCGTGTGTGAGTTGCGTGTATGAGTTGTGTGTGAGTCTGTGAATGGGTATTTATAGGCAAGTTTTTGAAATTTGAATTTGAGTTTAAATTATTTGAATTTTGAAATTTGAAAAAATCTCACTCGATTTTGAATTTGAATTTATCCCAGATGTTTTTTTTTAAATTTGAATTTTCTTACACAACTTCTAATCAAACTCTCTCACAAGTATCACTAATTTAACACAAACATTAGGCCTAACGAACCAGCAGAGGTGCAAAAAGCTATCCTTACCCGATTACGTAATGAACAAAGAAAAAGAACTCAAGCTGATTAACAATTTGCTAGGTGAGATAACTCGCATTATGCTATAGATGCATGATCGTCTTCTAGAGGTCGAAAGGTTGCATGAGATGCCTCAAGGTCATCCAGCTATCAGGGTCAGTCTATAAACTCTATTAAGAAATTATGAAACAGTTTTGCAACTTCATGTCGCTTTGAAAATGGTTAGGAAATAAGTACTGTTGCCAGTGTGGGAGAAGAAGTCAGATCTCATCGACAATTATAAATCTATATAAAAGCTTCATGAGAAACGTTGGATGATTTGTGTGTTCGTATCGTATTGTTATTTGTGTTTAAATTTCGTATCGTGTTTTTTTCGTATCGTTTTTTTAACTGTATCGTTATTTTCCATTTCTATGTTTTTTATTGTGTTGTATTATACTTTTATAGTAGTATTTAATAAAATGAATTTAGTTTATTTAATTAAATGAATAAAAAAATAAAGTTGTAAGTGGTGGGCCTCAAATGAGGAAGTTAAATTTAGTTGTTAGTGAGGGTGGGTTAGTTGATGAGGTTTGTTAAAGTGATGTGGCACCTCTTGGGGTCCAAATGAAAGAGGTAATCTTTCTCATTGCACCTTGTGCTCTTAATGCCACTACAAGGTTAACCGTATATTCTCTGTTTTTCAGTTATTTTCTGCTCATGTTCCAACACGTCTAGAAAAAAGTGTCAATAGCAACAAAAAGTTAGCAACACCTAGTAATTAGTTACTGTAATAATTTCTTACTTTAGCAACAACTATTGCTACAAAAATCACTAAAAATAAAATTATAGTATGGCAATGGAATTTAGTTGCTAAATTGGTTTTTTTTTTTTCATAAAACATTGGAGGGAACTTTCCCGCCAATCTTTTAGCAAAGACTTATTGATTAAAATTTTTAACAACGAATTTTTGTCATTGTTAACACAATCAACCATACTTCGCAACGGAAAATACATACTAGTATCTAGCAAGGAATGCACAAATTTAGGACTTTAAGGTTCTTGCTATTTACGCTATAGAATGAATTATTCGTTGCTAGATATGTATTTTTCGTTGCTAGGTATGGTTGATTGTGTTGCCAACGACCAAAATTCGTTGCTAAAATATTCCAATCAATAAGTCGTTGCTAAAAGATTGGCGGGATAGTTCCCTCCAAAATTTTAGTAACAACAACGAATTTAGCTATTAAATTTCGTTGCTAAACTAACATTTTATTTTCAGTGATTTTTGTTGCAACCCGCAAAGTAGGAACTTAGCAACTAATTACTAGGCGTTGCTATTGATACTTTTTCTAGTAGTGACATCACTTGATTATATATTTGGTATATTTATATATTTTGAAGTAACCTGTTTTCATCCTTATGTGGCCATATGATAAAATTGGGTTTATACATAAAATATTAGATCATTCACAATGCTCAAGTCATTACAAAGATGCTTTAGCAAAGAAAAAACTATTGCTAAAATAAGATTCAATGCAAGAAAAAGTTCTTGAAAAGCTTTTTAGGTATAGCATATCAAAGTGTTTGGGAAATGACTTGGGTCCTCAATTCTTCAAAGAGAAAAAGTCTACCTCTCAAAAGAGATGCTCTTAGCCTTATCGATAAATTATTTACAGATGTTAAGGGGATGTTTGGTAGAGGGAAAATAGAATGGAGAAATGGAAATGAGTCAAATTCTTTTGTTTGGTAGGTAGAAAAAAAATGGAGAAATATGGAGAATTGAAAGAGAATTGATAGTGTAAGTTTTAAAGTTTCATTTTCATTCCTTTTAGTTGGGAAATTGGAGAAATGAGATTATTTTGTAACATTTTTTTTTTCATGATTTGTATTTTAGTTGTAAAAATATTTACGTGAATATTTTATATAATAAAAAAATCATGAAATTCATTTTTTTACTTAAAAAGTTATGTAAGTTACATTTTTTTATTTGTTATTAAAAAAATTAATTTAAAAAAAAACTAATTTTTATTATAAAAAAATAAAATAATATTTAAAAAAATTCAACAAACAATAAAAAAATTTTGTTTTTTAAAAAGAATATAAACTATTTTCATTTAAACAAAAAATAATTTTTTTAGAATTTTTGTTTAAAATTTTTTTTTTTTTTTAAATCAACCAACATTAGAATTGTTATTTAAAAAAATAAAAAAATATATTACTTTTAAATAACAGACATTAGAATTTTTATTTTTAAAAAATGAAAACTAATTTTTTTTAAATAAAAAATATTTTTTTAGAATTGTATTTAAAAAAATTTTAAAAATAAAAAAAATTTTAAAAAAATCAACCAACATTAGAATTTTAAAAAAATAAAAAATAATTTTAAAAAAATATAGAAAATAATTTTATTTTTAGAATTGTTATTTAAAAATAACATTGTTTTCTCATTTTTCAGGTCAAGTCTCTATTATTACCAAACATTATAATTAAACAAAAATTCTTTACTGATTTCTATTCCCTGAATTTCTATTATCTGCTTCATTTCATTTCTCTGAAATTCTCTCTATCAAACGTGTCCTAAGTACTTAGCAAAGTGGTAAAAGACTTGTATTATTAAAATATAAATGTGACAGGTCTTAAGTTTAAATTTAGTTTGACGCAAACAATATTAAAATAAATTTGTCAAGTTCTCTAAAAGTGTAAAAGATTACTAGGTTTGAGTTTAGAGAAGTGATTTGCATACTCTACAAAATGATTCACACTGTTGATATAAATAAATGACTAAAAACGTTATTCATATCTTTCGATATCTCTATGTTTTGATAATCACAAAACGTAAACTCATTAAATCCAAAGGTTATGACGTAAACAAGTATTTAGTAGTAAATACTCACTTTCACCATTTAATCACTTAAGGTATGAATAAACAAAGTGATTAGTGCATTATAAGATCAAAGGAAATCTTGTCTTAAGACATAACATTTTATAAAATGATTTTAACATTTTATATATATTTGTAAATCATTTTTGGTAAAGCTTTATTAAACCACAAAAATATGATTTCAAATTTTCAACCAAAAAGGACAAATTTTATTCAGAGAATCTTTTCAAACGTTCAGGAGGGCGGCCCCCTTAATTTTACTAGGCGGCCCCCTTAATCATTAAGGGGACCGGCCTATAATTAAGGGGACCGGCACGCTCCAGAACAGTAAAATCTGACCCTTTAAATACTGGATCATTTTGCACATTTTCCTCACCTTTTTGCACCAGAAACTTTCAGATCTAAACATCCATTTCCTTTCTCTAATAATCCTTTGATCTTATATACTTTGATCTTTATTTCAAAGTGATTCAAGCCTCAACATTCAAAGTGCAAAGAGAAGAATACTTCTATTAGGAGTATTACAACTTAGTATCATCTTGCTATCTAAGTTGCTTGTTTATATTTTCTTGTAAATCTTTCATTCATTGGTGAATAAGGTGTATGTATTAGTTAGCTAGATTTGGTTGAAGATTCTAGAATTGGTGTAAGTGTAAAGTGGAACTTGAAGTGGAGAAGAAGGGTTAGATAGTATTGGTGATAGGAGATTGTAGCAATAGGAACTTGTTGTGAAGATATTGAGGGTTCCTAGTGAAGAAGACTTGAAGACATTAGTAGATTGAAGTTGTGAAGACTTTAGTAGCTTAAAGGCGTGAAGACATTAGTGGCTTGAAGGTGTCAAGACATTAGTGGCTTAAAGGTGTGAAGACATTAGTGACTTGAAGGTGTCAAGACATTAGTGGCTTAAAGGTGTGAAGACATTAGTGACTTGAAGGTGTCAAGACATTAGTGGCTTAAAGGTGTGAAGACATTGGTGGCTTGAAGGTGTCAAGACATTAGTGCCTTGAAGGTGTGAAGATATTTGTGGTGTGAAGTAGTATTGAAGTAGTGCAAAGGTGTGAAGAAGAAGTGGTGTGATATTTGGTGTGAGATTGGTTTTAGCTACGATTAGAACTCGACATCTTGCTTTGTGTCGTTAATTGGTGTAAGCTTTTGGTGTGTACGGTTTTCTCCGCCATAAGGGAGGTTATTGACTTAGTGAAGAAAACTCTCGAGTTCGGTGCTCGGGGAGTGGAGTAGGGCAAGGAAGGTGTCCTTGTAGCCAAACCACTATAAATCCTTTGTCTCTCGGTTTGATCTTTCCATCTCTCACTCTTTACTTGTTTACTTACTAGCTTTTCATATATTGCTAATAATGTGTGTTGTGCATATATTGATTTCACATAAAGATCAAACTAGGTTACATTCAAAACATTAATTATACTTTGGTAAAATATAAGTATAAACAATTACTAAGACACACACACACACACACACACACACACACACACACACACACACACATATATATATATATATATATATATATATATATATATATATATATATATATATATATTAGTACAAACTTGTAATTAAGTGAGATATATGAAATTATAATTTCTATTCAACACTTTAAACAAGTAGTGTATATATATATATGATATATGTGAATTAGGTTTGTATCTATACTTTAGCTTCAAAGGTTTTTACAATTAATATCAATTCTTTGAAAAGCAAATTCTTATTAAACGAAAAAGACGCAAAACTATTCAACCCCCCCTTCTAGTTTTCCACAGACACATTCTAATTTATTATGTTTTGATATTTATACTCTTACATGAGTGAAAATGATTAAAACTGATGTAAAAATATAAGCGTCAATAAATAATAAATTAGAGTGTGTTAAACATTTTGTAGATCGTACAAATCACTACTCTTGAGTTTACGTAGTGGTAGACGAAACCCGTGAACTTGTCGCCCAGTTAAGTCGAAAATAATAATTAACTAACTGCGTTTAGATTTCATGAAAAAGACAAAGCGTGTCAACACATTATTAGTCACTCCGATATACTTTTATTTCTTAGACCTCGTCATCCTACTAAATACTCTTTGTGAAACCAAATATATTATTAGATGCATTTCCAATTTCCAAATATATGTATCGAGGGAGGCTATAACCATTATTGTAGGTTTTATCAGGGGAGGTTCTATCAGACATTGTTAAATTAAATGGTTGACGAATAAAACTATGTTTGTTTATTTCTAATTAGTAGATTTTATTTATTTATTTATTTATTATTTTATTTTTTTTGGTAAACAAATATGGATTATATATGGGGAGGTCATTCAATTTTTCAGTTTCTCACATAGGCTATTATTAGTTAGACCATCCAACAATATGTTTATTTTGCTTACATCATTTGGGACAAGTTTTTCTGGAGTTAAAAAAAAAAGGGCATAAATTGACCTAACAGTATCATATCAAAACACAACTAATATAAATCTCGACGTGAAATTTTAGTTATACCCTTAAAAATCACTTTAAACCACATACGGTCACATATAAAATAAGTTTATCTTTTCTCTCGTATTACTTTCATAGGTTAGATTTGGCTTTGTGATTTATGTTTTACAGATTATGGGCATACATTTGCCTAGAATTGATGTAAACTAAAACAAACACATATTTGATGTCTTGTAAATTTATTTTAGTAAATTGGTGGCCGAAATGATAAAAATTGAAAAGTTTGGTGGCCTCCGTATACAATATCCTTTTAATATTAAAACGATGACATGTTACCAGGGTTTGGAAGTTACAAAAAGATATTCAGTGAGTAAAAACTAATCAAAATACCCTAACCGATGTAATTTAGGACTAAATCACAAATGTAAGTTTCTGCTTACAACACAGCTACGAAGCACGGGTAACCAAATCGTCATTATCTATACTATATAATAAACCAGAATAATTTACAAGTCCTCTAAGCATAATAAATCATTAATGCGCTAATGTGTCTCAATTATGATTGGCGGGAGATTTAATGCGTACAACATATCATTGCCTTCTTTCTTCATCACGGTTCATCAAAACAGCTTTGGTGACATTAAATGATGCTATTTTTGCTAATTAATTATATCATTCAAATTCTTTGTAACAACTTCCTCTCCATAAACTGCTCCAATATCAATTCATATTAGTTTCAAAAAACCCAAAAAAAGGTGTTTCAAAATAAAATCAAAATCAAATTCAAAACAAAATCAAAACAATGATTCAAAATCTCCCTTCTATTGCAATACGCATTTCAAAATACAACGAAAACCAGATTCAAAGGTGGATAATTGGTGTTCAACTGCCGTGGATGATCTTGAATTCCACCCAATAATTTCGGTAAGTTCTAATTGTATTGAATCGATTTTGTTTATATTATTGATGTTTTTTTATTGTTTTGTATTCAGGTGATACTACAAGTTTTAGTTTAATTTGTTTTTATGTTTATTGAAAAATATTGAGGGAAATCACATTAATGTGTTTATTTCTAATATCTGTTTTGATTGGGAACTAAATTTTTTATTAATGGTACAGGTAAGTGAATGACGGCCAAAGCTAATTCTTTATATATTTGATTTAAGCATTAACACCAACCCTAACAAAGAGAAGATGCCTAAGGTAAATTTACTACTTTCAAATTCCATTATTATTGAGCTTATTTTTTTTAATAGTTGGATTTGGTTGTTTGATTTGGTTTTTTCTATTATTGAGTTGGCTATATGTTTATTCATTTGATTTTGACCACAGATACTGGGCGCACACCAAAAGTTTGAGGAAAGGCTTGAAAGAAAAATGCATGCTTAATATGTAAGTGGTGTTTTTTCTTTGTTTTACTTTCTCTTTCTGTTTAGGTTATTGTTTTATTCTTGATCTTTTTAGAAAATACAACTATTAATTGAGAAAAATAATGTTTTATTAACTTTCAGATTCATGTTGTATCAATTTGTAGACATATTTTAATGTCGTTGCTGCATTAATAGTTACAGCAAGTTAAGAGAATGCTTGGAACAACCTACAATGAAGTTTTATTAATGAGTTGGGAAGTGTTGGTTACACTACTACGATTAGTAGTCCGCTTCATTCTCCGGAAAAAGGTGGAAGGGCAGCTGGACGCCTGGAAGGTGGAAAGAACAAGACCACTCCTCAGACCCCCGTTCTAAAGACTGGTGAGGCATGATCACCATTGGTATATGACCTCTATAACTCTATTACTTGAAATACATTGTTGGACCATGTGGTTTGACTTGCAGGCAGTACAAGGGTGCTTGGGTGTGTGTTTTCGAAGTAATTCACGAACATGAAATTAGCATCAGATTAAAATTTTACATTGTTTATATCTCCAATACAAAATTCTGAATATGAAAGATGTGATAAACTGATAATATACTCCAATAAAACTGTCTGTAAGAGATACTGTCTTGGCTGTTCAGAACTTTTCAATATTGGTTGTGCATAAATGGAAAGAGGACCATATCTACTGCAAAAAGGAGTAAAATCTTATAAGAAAACCAAATTGAGCTCTAAAACTAATACATTAGCTGTGATTAAATGGCGTTGCCTCAGATGTTTATCTGATCTTTCACATATACAGTAAGAGTTTGGTTCCTTCAGTTGCTATTTTAATCACAGCTAATAATGTTTGGTCTATATATAGTATACCTTAAATCTGATGCTAATTTATATAAATTAGTTCTCGGTTCTTAAACTTGGCACAGGATTTTGTATTTTGATACTAACTTTTTTTTTTTAATTTTTAAGCAAGTGGTCATTACTGAAGAGACCTCAAAAACATGTCAAGATGTGACTTCAAGATTACTTTGCAAAGATCAGTATTAGCATTTAAGATATGAAAGGTATTAATATCCTTTCATGTGAACTTGAGTGGTTGTTTGAAAATCTCGCTTGGAATTGGTCACAAACACGATCTAAAATCTTAGTATCATTTCAATTTTGGGAAATTCCTATTTACTATTCAAGTAGCTTTTAATCCTAATATTTGCTAAATGACTTTCGAGCTGCTTGACCCATGTTACTTGGTTCCTTTCATACTAAACTTATTCTAATTTTTAGAGTATTTTGTTCTGTTTTTTAAGTATTAATTTTTTAATGTAGGTTCACTAAGTTTGGAGGCGTGGTTGCCAGCAAAAGACTTGGCATTTTCCATGGCTAAATTTATTCAAACGGGTGGACCATTTATAAATTATTATATGGTAACTCTAATGTTTATTTTGTTATATTTAATATCGGACTTGCTTGGTAATGTCATATAAAAAAGTGTTATTTTCTTTAATTCTGACAGTACCATTGAGGAACTAATTTTGGTAGGACTACTGGTGGTCCGTTTATTGCCACAAGGTACGACTATGATGCCCCTTTCGATGAACTTGGTACATTCCATATTGAATAATATATTGATCCATGCCTAAAGTAGGATGTAGAGGTGAAAACATGGACGGGTTGTGTAACGGGTCAAATGGGTAAATCTTTCGTCGGGTCAAAAGTCGTAGGGGTTGGATAATGTTCAGTATTTCTGTTAAGCATCGGGTAAAATGGCAAACTGCATTATGGGTCAGGTTAGGCTGGACTTATCTGGAAAACTAAATTTTCAGGCCATTTTTTGCTACATTTTTGTTTAATTTTATAAATAATAGTGACAACATTTAGTTTCTTATATAATCATTTTTAGTAATTAATTGTGGTGACATTCATTCAACGTAGAAGTATCGATCCTCAAAAAATGGTTGGTATCTTACTAATGTTATTAGTTATTGAGATTTTCTTCACCTACAAAACACGTGCCAGAATATACAATACTCCAAAAACTAATGTGGGATTTGGTTATATAAAGTTGTATACATTTATGCAGCTTTCTTTTCTTAGTTTTTTTAATCCTTACTAAAGTGCTTACATGTGAATGAAAACAAGTTTCAGTGGACTGAAACTAAGGGTTTTTCTCCAGTCAAGTGTAGGAAATGGTCTGCGTAGAATGAAAACAAGTTTCAGTTAATACCATGATGGGACTAACTTTGGCCGTTACTGGAGGACCGTTTGGTTCCCCTGTAAACTTGGAGACCATTTGATATTTTTTAGTTTTTTTACCCGTGTGATTCTTAAATATGAGATATAACCAAATTCAAGACATTAATAAGTATTGGTCACCAGGTCACAAAACTAATTTGTTGCTCTTATTTTAAATTAATTCAATTCTTTGTAGTTAAACTTTCATTTTAAATTGGATGCAGGTGTATAATAAACAATCAACGGATTTTGTATGCAATCGATTTTGACTTCTACGAAGTTTGTGAAGGAGTGAGCTTGCTAACGTACTTCTATTTGTTGATTGTTCTTTTGGAGGTACTAATATTTTAAACCTTTGTTCATTGTACAACAAGGTGAATGCAATGTTACAAAGTCAATTATGTGTCTTCGAATTTTGTTTGGATTAAACGTTGCTCAAATTTCTAACTTACCTTTAGTATCCCATACATAATACCCCCTTTAGCCCATGACAATACCACTCTCTTCAACCTTGATCTATTTTCCCCTCTGTAGCATCTTTCAAGTTTAAAAGAGTTATCTACTCATCGTCATCGTTATGAAGAATTAGTTATGCTACTGAAAGTTTGGAAAATAGAACTAATTATTAATAATATTGAAAGTTTAGTGATTTATGCTTATTGCTTCAAAAAAGGAGCAAAATATGAACCGTAGAAATGCAAATCTTTTACTGAATCCTATGCGCTGCGATTGTTATAGGTAAAGGCCTTCATTCAATAATTGGAAAGTTTCAGCACTATTTCTGACCTGGTAGTTGATTTTTAATTGGTATTTGATTTATATTATATGGTTGCTTTATGCGAACTGTTGTACTAGCAAGAGGCAAAATTTTCATGTTACTAACTCATATTTTGTGTTTTGTTTGTGGGTACCTTACAAAGGTTTGAGTGTCGAGCATGAGAAGAAATTTTAGTAGCCACACCTGGAAGATTTATTGATCATTTACAGCAAGGAAACATCTTTCGGGTGTAAGTCGTGATACCTATGTTTAATCCTTTTGTTTTTTTGTGACATATACATCTGATTTGTTGTATCTTTATTAGTTCTAGGATAGTAAATTTCCTCTTCGTTAACGCAGGTGGTGATTCACTTATGGTATACTCAAGTAGGTGACCTATGATAACTCGACAAATGAAAGGCGTATGCTATGATATTCGGTAGAGGGGGTGGTACTCCCATGACATCACAACCACAATTACAGTTACAACAAACAAGAAAGAGCGTCAACCGAACAATCTTAAGAGTATTAGAGATCTCGATGTTTTGGAGCACATAGTTGGCCTCAATAATCAACCTAACATTTGCGTTAAAGGTCTCATTGTTGTGGGTACGTGACTAAATTTCAAATTGTGCAGAGTGTTTATAAGTAATTAATGTATATTTTGTAGCATACTTCATGCCTCTGTTTGTTTTTAAACAATATATGTAGAACCGTAGGGGGGTGAATACGGTTTCTTTGGCTTTTTAGATGATAAAAAACTTTAGGCCAAAAAGGAAACCAAGTGGTTGTACAAACGATCCAACAACCACAATTACAACCAAAGTATATAAAGCAAGTAAAGAACACAACGATATATACTAGTTCGGGATGGGGGGTTTATACCATCCGTACGTCCAGTT
The DNA here is from genome assembly GCA_030686995.1 of Artemisia argyi. Lineage (NCBI taxonomy): Eukaryota > Viridiplantae > Streptophyta > Magnoliopsida > Asterales > Asteraceae > Artemisia > Artemisia argyi. The sequence continues at coordinate 35,546,027 of CM060687.1, forward strand.
GCGAATCCGCGACTCCGATACTATTCACTAGTATAATCCTTTCGGTGGACTACAAACCGTTACAATTCACTCCACCGATATTCACCAATATCGATGCTCATAAAGAAAGAGTTACTCACCAATGGTATTCCGCCCTCGGAAACCACCCAAAAGAATCTCACGATTCGACTTAACCTAAGGATTACAAAGATCTCTACCAAGACTTCCACCCTGAAGTATCAAACCCCAACTAGATCCCCAATGATCTAGGCTTGGTCACCAAGACACAAGACTTCCCTTACAAACAATTGAATGAAAGAATGAATGTTTGTTCAATCAAGTCCTAACCTAACCTAGAGACTCGATTGTAGTAAAAAAGGTATAAGAAAGAATACCCTCGACACAATCACAAGAGTGGATTAGGTTCTTGTGATTCTTCCCTTGCAAATATATGTGTTCTTCCAAAGATGTTAGTGTGGAAATCAAGAACACAAGATTAGAGATAGAGAGATTTGAGAGTGTTTAGAGAGAAAGAATCTAGAGAGAAAGAATAATGGCAAGGGATGAGGAATACAAGAGGCAAGGGTGGTATTTATAGGCCAAGAACCCAAACTTGAGAATATTTTACCGAGGCCGGCGCGTCAACGCGCGGGCAGCGCGCCAAGCGTCTGTAAAATTTTCCCAAGTGTTGGGTGTTTGGATCTTACAAATACCTATCCTTGCTAAACCCCTAACTGTACTTCACACCAAACCTTAACATTAATCATTCAAAGGTTTACCAACTCAAATAGCCAATTTGAAAAATCATTTGTCAAGTGTTTAAAGAGAAACCAAATTACCAAGGGTTTAAAGTGTAGATAGGGTAATTTGGAAGGTGTATGATTGTACAATATTTTGCACTACCAGGCCTTCGATGGTGATCAAAGGAAATGAGGGGTGTAGTGATTACGCCAAGCTTGGATATAACCTGAAATAAGAAATATGAAAACACTACGTTAAGTGATTGCGCAGGGGTTGGGCCCTGCGAACCACCTCCGGCGTGTGAATAAGTGATCGGTATGAGAGTTTATGTATAAGCGTAGTAAAGTAAGGTGTGAGAGATTGCATACCAGATTTGTCATCGTCCAGGACTATTTATAGGTGAAGAAAACGGTCCTGGAGAGTGGTCACACGTTTGAGAGAGATCATGGGGGCATCCCATGATTTGTGGTAACCGCTAGGGGTTAGTGTCCCACTCCTCCGGGTTTAGTGGGGGTGCTAAAGAGGAAGAGGCGACGTGGGTAAGACTTGGTCTCCCCAATATTGGACTTGGCATTGTTCCGTCCATAAAACTTATCGAGAGATACCCCGAAGGGTTTAATCCTTCGATTGGCGAATTCCCACTTGGTAACTAGATCATTGATGATTAGTTTTACGCCAAAGAAAGTTTTAGGAGGCTAGCCAGAGCCTTCGATTATGTAGGTTACGTTTAACTCGAAGGGATGTCCTTCTAGCTAATCGGAGGGTACATCATCAAGCCCCCCAGTTGAAAGTTAGCTATGCGCACAAGAATATGTGGTTTTCAATGTCATAATTATTGCTTTCCACCATATTCTCGAAAATTGGATAAGGTGAAGTTTTTGAAATACAAAAGTGCATTAAATGCGCATGCTATCCGTTCAACAAAAGAATGCAACGGCATAATTATCGGTAAGCGCAACAAACTTTCAGAATTTAAAGGGTTGAGCAGATATAATTATGTGCAATATAAATACCAGTTCACCGCAAATTCTAAATCACAACTCTTTCCTCTGCAATTTTCACAAAGATGTGACCTGTTAATCGGCAACGATAGAAAGGTAATCTCTTCCCCCATCTTGTAATTAGGCCCTTTAGGTATTATCGAGTAACCATGAGTATGGATGCTAAACGTATTATAAGACAACAAAAATGTACTCTTTCCAGAGAAGCCTTAGCCCTGTTTTTAGATGATTTCCCCATACCCAAAAAACACAAAGTTATTCTCCCAAAAAATAATCAGAGTATTTATGACGCCCCTAAAGGGTATGTGGGCCTGTATACTCATGCTTTTACCCGGTCAAATCTAAGAATACCCCTGCACCCCTTGTTCCTAGAATTGTTACAATATTATGAGGTGCATATTTCAAGGTTTAACCCGTTTGGACTTGCCAAACTTACCACCTACATAGTAATGTGTAAGGCGTATGGGTATTAGCCTACACTACATGTGCTTCGAGGTTTTCTTAACCTGTGTCCCGGGGGAGATTGGTTGACATTGTCAAAGAGGAATGATGAAAATGTGCCCGTGCTAATCACCAAACCTTTCACAAATATAACAAACTGGAAAGGAAAATTCTTTTATGTCCAAGATACCATCATACCTTCTGGTTATCTAGCACTCTTGAATGAAGCATTCCGTTTTGACCGCAAGAAGTTCAATGATCAACTTCCCCTTAATGTTCAAGCTGAACCGCTTTATCAACGTCTTGCTAGACATCCCATTAATGTGCAGACTTTTCCAGAGCCCATCCTTTTTATGGCTGGTATTGTAGACCATTGGGAAGGATCTCCTTTGTTGCCACAAATCCATTGTGATGGCCAGAGTATGTATATGCAACTTATCATAAATAAGTAACATCTCTAATTATATTTATGCATCTGTTTATATTGCAGTAATGGCATTCAGAAACTTCATCGTATCTGATGGTGCAAAGGAGGCTAGCTTCATTCCCAGGGAGCCTAGAGAGTACAGTTACTGTGTGCGTTCTCCATCGAAATCAGTCAACAATAATGACGTAGATGCTATGGCGCTAGAGCCAACAGTGATGATTAAAGAGGTTGTTCCTCTTAATGCCGAGGAGGTGCCTTTGACAATCAAAGCCCTTCCTGACATGGAGATTCTTTCCTCCGATGATGTCCCCAAAGCGTATGTCGGCACCTCCGGAATAGCTGACAGGGTACGTGAGAGGAAAGGGACTGACATGAAGGCTTCGAAGCCTCCAATCAAAAGAAAACTTGACATACCCACACTCTTATCCAGAGCGTCGAAGAAGAAAAATTCCCAAGAGAAGGTTGTTGCTGCCACCGAAAGTTCGGATGATGAAGATATTCATGGTAAAAGCGCATTACAATCCATATACTTCTATAATTATTTGAAGGTTTCAAACCGTTCTTAATTCGATAATGTATAGGTTTATCAAATACTGAAGAACTCCCCAATTCTCAAGCTTGTCACCGATTAGTCAAACGTGTTGTTCAAAGTCAATGGAAGGGAGCCCTTGACAATATGTCAATAGAGCGACTGTATGACCTTCATGATAAAAGCTACACAAGGCAGGCTGTGCTAGACAACCATCTTAACAGTCAAACAAGGGAGCTGGTACAGACTGTTAAGAATTCTAAAGAAGAGTTGAATGTAGTTCTGGCTCGAGAAAAACATAGAGAACAGTTAATTAGTGACTTGAAGTCAAAGTGTGACAGAGCTACGGAGGATATTGAGAAGAATCCCATTGTTAAATGTCTTCGATCAAACGTCATGAAACTTGTTACTCGACTAAAGGAAGCCCAAGCTGAGTGTGGTATGCTCAAAATGGAGGAGGCCAAAGCAATTGGGCTAAAAGAGAGAGTATTTGTACTTGAGTCGAAGTATGCAGGTCTTAAATCTGAAAAGAACAGACTTATGGAACAACAAACCAAGTTGCAACAAGAGACAGGTGCTCTAAACCTTCGATGTGAAAGTCATCAGAAAGATAGGGCAGATATGGTAGCCAAGGTAATACCTTATATTGCTATGGAGTTGTATCATAGTGATGAGGTCGGACAGGTTGTGGCCAACTTAGTTAATGCTGCTATGTTCCATGGGAAATGTACCCTAGAGGAGATTGCTGAAACTGGGAAGCATGTGGTCCTATCGAAGGTTCCTTACTATCATACTTCACATGGAAAGGAATATGATGATGCCAGCAATGCATTTGCTTCAGCAGACTTTCCCTTTCTTTCGAAAGTTACTAAAGATCCGAAAGCTTCCATTGAGGAACTGCTATCGAATAAACCTATTAGGATTCGGCCATCTTCGCCAAGTAGGAGGGGCTCCGGTGTGAAGGTTCCCGTTCATCAAGAAGATCCCTCCTTATCAAAGAACACATAAAAACTGCCTTGTTAGCAATGATTTATCCCGAGGGTGGTTTGTACCCTCCGACTATGTTTCCTTTCTGCTACTTTGATTTTTAGGTTGTTTGTTTATTTGATATCTACTTGCTCTAGGATGTTTTTCATTTATCCTTTGAGTATATTATTCTTCTCTCTCAACGTTAGTTATCAACATTAGTATACAACCTAAGGTTACCGTAGACAAGTATCCTTATTGTGTGTATTTTGAACCAAGATTTTTAAGCAATCGTATAATTTAATTGCTGACAGAGGGTTGCGACCCACTCCATCTTTATCCTTATAGTCATAGGGCTCTTTAGTGCCCTTAGACGTTTTAGGAAAGTCAATGTGAATTATAATGGATGTCATGTACGAGACATAAATATCATCCTTCGAACATTGAGACTTGTAGTACTTGGCTGAATAAATCTTTGTCGTAAAAAATGAAATAAGAGATTCAAAGGAAATACGTTGTATCATTAATTGGGTAGGGAGGATTACATCATTTTATGAAATGAATACTAAGACGCCTACCATTAATGCTTTTTTCCCAAATGAGAGGAGTTCAACACGTGAATTGGTTAGAGATATATTCTCTAAAAGGTTGTAAGTTTTATATGTAAAACTTACGAAGGTTGGTGCCATTCCATGTCCTGTCAACTTCTTCTCCGAAGATTGTTGCTAACTTATAAGCTCCATTAACATAGGCTTCGGCTACTACGTAAGGCCCTTCCCATTTTGCTCCCAACTTTCCTTGGTATTCGACTTTGCTTGCGCTGTTAAGTCGAAGTACATATTCACCTGGTTTGAAACATGAGGGTCGAACCCTACTGTTGTAATATTTTTCCAACTTGTGTTTGTACGTAGCTTCTCTTATAGAGGCTATTTCTCTTCGTTCTTCGAGTAGATCCAGATTCTCTCGAAGCCTTTCCTCATTTTCTGAGGATTCGAAGTTCATAATGCATTATGTTTCCACGCTTATTTCTGATGGAATGATGGCTTCTGTGCCATAAGTGTGGCTGAAAGGTGTTTCTCCGTGACTTGACTTAGGATGTGTCATATGAGCCCAGAGAACTTGGGGTAATTCGTCTACCCATCCTTGGTGACTTCATCCTAGCCTCCTTTCGATTCCATTGATAATGTCTCTGTTTGTAACGTCTACTTGACCGTTGCCTTGGGAATGGTATACGGATGTGAATGATTGTTTGATTTTTAAACCGTTGCAAAAAGTAGGAAATCCCCCTTCGGCAAATTGCTTTCCATTGTCAGAGATGATGATGTGGGGAACTCCGAAGCGACAAATGATGTGTTCCCATATGAATTTCTCCATGTGCCTGCCTGTCACAGATGCCAACGGCTTGGCTTCGACCCATTTGGTGAAGTAATCGATAGCTACGACCAAAAACTTTACTCCTCCTGGTGCTACTGGCAGAGGTCCTACTATGTCAATTCCCCATTGGGAAAAAGGCATGCAGATGTGACAAAAGTCATATCTTGTTTAGGTAGTCTCGGAACTTTCGAATGGATCTGACAGGCTTCGCATTTATGTATTATTTCCATTGCATCTCTATGCATTGATGGCCAGTAGTACCCCAGTTTCATGATTTTAGAGACAACGGAGCGGGGTCCTGCGTGTAGGCTGCATGATCCCTCGTGAACTTCATTGATTATGTTAGTAGCCTGTATAGGTCCGACATAGCGAAGCCACGGGGATAGGAAGGATCGTCTGTAGAGGTGATCTCCTATTATCTTGTATTGAGGAGCTTTAACTCTAACTTTTCTTGCTAGTTTTGGATCTTCCGGCAAAATGCCGCTTATTAAGTACTCTCGTATCGGAGTCATCCAATTGGCTTCTTCTTCGGATATTATATCGGATACTTCCTTCCTTTGGATAGATTTTTCAGCTAGTACCTCGACTAAGACTTCTTTTGTTAAGTGGGCGAAGGCCACTGAGGCTAATTTGCTTAACGCATCTGCCTTCTTGTTTTGATTCCTTCTGACGTGCTCGATGGTATAGGATTCAAATCCCTGTAGGATTTCTTTTGCTTTATCCAGGTACTGTTTGATTGTGGACTGCCTTGCCTCGTAGGAGCCTTTGATTTGATTGGCAACCAGCTGTGAGTCAACAAAAATCGAAAGATTGCGTACCTCCATGTCTTTAGCTAGGCGTAGGCCTGCTAATAAAGCTTCGTATTCTGCTTCGTTGTTGGTTGCCTCGAATTCGAATCGCAGTGCATAAGTGTATTCTTTCCCTCCTGGATTGACTAACATCAGCCCTGCCCCTGAGCCGTCGGAGCTTGAGGCTCCATCTGTGAATAACTTCCAGTTGTCTTTTTCTTTCGAAGGTCCTGTTTTGGGAGTTTCTTTGTTGTCACCAGGCTCGGAAGGAGTTTCAGGGAGAAAGTCTGCGAGTATTTGACCTTTTATGGAGTTTCTCCCTTTGTACTCTATTTCATGTTCCCCCAATTCAATGGCCCACTTAGATACCCTCCTTGATTTCTCGGGTTTCGATAGTATCTGTTTGATAGGTTTATCGGTTAGTACTGTGATGGGATGAGCTTGAAAGTCTCTTCGGAGGCGCCTTGCGGCGTGGACTAGAGCAAGAATTAGCTTTTTCCAATTCTAGGTTTTAACTCAGCTCCTTGCAAAACCCGACTGACAAAGTAGATCGGAACTTGCCTCTTTTCTCTTTCTGCCAAAAGTACCGCACTAATGCATTCATGTGATGCTGCGATATACATATACAGTACCTCTCCATTAATTGGGGCTGTGAGTGTTGGTAGGATTTCCATGAAGTCTTTCAATTTTTGGAAAGCAGCTTCAGCTTCGACACTCCATTGAAACGTCTTCTTATCCATACATCCTTTAAGGGTCTTAAAGAACGGTAATGATCGATCTGCGCCTTTCGACAGGAACCTGCTCAAGGCTGCGAGCTTTCCGTTAAGGCTTTGTACCTCTTTCAATGTCTTTGGGGCCTGCAGATCAGTGATAGCTTTTACTTTTGAAGGGTTTGCTTTGATTCTTTGTTTCGTGATCAGGTGTCCTAGGAATTGCCCCTCCTCGACACCGAATGAGCATTTCTTCGGATTAAGCTTCATATTTATGGCTCTTAGCTGGTTAAAGGTTTCTTGAATGTCGGAGAGTAAGTCCTCCTCTGTCCTACTTTTTATGACCATGTCGTCGACATATTCCTCCAAATTCCTTCCTATCTGCTTGTCGAAGGCCTTATCCACTAAACTTTGGTACGTTGCACCTGCATTTTTCAAACCGAAGGGAATTTTCTTGTAGCAGTAGACGCCCTTTCCCGTGTAGAAAGCTGTTTTTTCCTCGTCTTCGACTGCCATTTGTATCTGATGGTAGCCTTTGTAGGCGTCTAAAAAGCATTTTAGGCGAAACCCTGATAAGGACGCCACCTTCCAATCTATTTCTGGGAGAGGGTAACAATCCTTTGAGCATGCTTTGTTGATGTTAGTGATGTCGACGCACATACGCCATCCCCCATCACTTTTCTTTACCATAACTGGGTTGGCCACCCACGTTTGGTATTTGACATCTCTAAGTATGCCTACCTGTACTAATTCGTCCACCTCTTTACAGGCTGTGGCTTTTCTTTCTGGTGCGAGGCTCCGGCGCTTTTGTTTGATGGGCTCAATGTGCTTATACTCATTGAGTTTATGTTCCATTCCGAAAGGCTTATCATCAATTACGAGGCTTCTTAGAACCCCCGTCATATCGGAGTATGTCCAAGCGAAGATGTCCTTGTTGTCTATCAAGAGTTGTTTTAGGTTTTCTTTGAAAGTGGCAGGGAGTTGTTTCCCAATTACTACTGTCTGCTCCGGATGGAGGTTAATTATCACAATACGCTCTCCGGCGTCCCCGCAACTTAAGATAGCCTTCGGAGGCTCCTGGGGACTTTCTTTAACCTTCTTTCCTGCTTCCGGTGTCCTTGGTTTATTGTAATTGGATAGTACGGTCCCTATTCCATTGGCTGTTTGGAACTTGATTGTTGCGTGTATTGTGGATACCGCAATGCCCATCTTCTGCATGGCGGTTCTCCCTATCAACAGGTTATAAGGAGAATCTGACCTTACAATTGCGAAAGTAAGGGTTTCCGTCCTTGCCAGTCTACCCTCACCAATGGTTATGTCTAAGGATATTTCACCCAGAGGCCATGAGTGTTCTCCCGAGAAGCCTACTAAAGGTATCTTCGAATCTACTCTTTGTGTCTGTATGGAGGGTTTGAGTTTCAGGAAACAATGCTCGTATATGATCTCGCAAGAACTTCCGCAATCCATATAAGCCCTATTCACTTCTCGATTGAAAATGAGGACCTTTATGACTACGGGGTCGTCTGAGGGAGGTTGACCCTTTAAGGGTGGAAAAGTAACCTCTCCTACGCTGAGTGTTCCCTCCTCAGTTTCTTTTCTTTTCTGGCTTGGGCCTCCCCTGCGAACCATTAGAATCGGAACCTCATGGGTATGGTCTTTGGTGTCGGTGACCTTTTCTTTTCCTTTTCTTATACCTTTTATTAGGTGTGTCAGCTGCCATGATTTAACAGCTTCCTCTATTTGCTTCTTCAATTCTCTGCAGCTGTTTGTTTCATGACCGAAATCTTCATGAAAATGGCAATACTTGGTCATGTCTCGACTCCTCCCGTTGCTTGTCATACGAGGATGGAGTTCGAAGGTTTTGGCCGCCTTTTCCGTAGCCAGAATTTCCTTTGGGGACTTCGTCAGGCCTTCCCATAAACCAGAGTTACTACTCTTATTGTAAGGGGTAAACCTATTATGGTTTTTGTGTTTGTTCTTTGATCCTTCCTATGAAGACGGTTTTGTTCCTTTGTTGTTCTCCATCGGAGCCCCATTGGTGGAAACTTCTTTGGCTTCTATCCATGTGTATGTTTTTTCCACAAGGCCCTTATATATTGCCGGAATGTCTGTAGATAAGAATTCCACAAGAGTCCGGTTGCGTAGAGATGAGGCGAAAAATGAACCACTTTTAGGGGGTCATTTAAGCCCGGAATTGAATTTATTTGATCAAATATTACCCTAAATCGTTCCTTTTGTGATTTTAGGTACTTTGGGAGAGAAATTTGGAAAAGGAAGCAATTCGGACATTTTTGGAGCATAAAAGTAAAGAAACCGCCAAAGACTTAATTTTCCATGCTGAGAACAGTGTATGACGACGCAAGAAGGAATTCCTGACGGCGTCAAGAGTAAAGTCCATGACGACCCAGAAGAAACCTGAAGGCGTCACAACTAGAGCGTCAAGAGTTAAAATCATGACGGCCTGCATAAGGGGACTACATGACGGCGTCAGATCCAGATCTAGGCAGTCCGAGGAACTATTTGGCGGAGAGATGACGGCGTCAGAAATTTGTTCTTGACGCCGTCAGCTTCTAAAATCTATATATAGTTTTCTAATTTTCATTCATAAAAAGGAACTTATGTGGAGAAACCCTAGGGCCGAACCTTGTACGTATTTTACAGCTTTTTCAAGGGTTTTCAGCCCTTGAATCCTTTCATGTGCTATTGAGATAAGTCTTCTCTTAATTCAATCAATATGTCTATGTGTTGGTTGTCTATATCTTGTGCTTGTCTTGATTTCAACATGCTAGGCTAGATCTATCTTGTGTTTGCTTAGATCTAATGAAACCTAGATGTTAATTATGTGTTGATTACTTGTTTATAGGTGTATTGGATTAATGATTTCAATGTTAGGCTTAAGAAAACTGGCAGATCTCCATTGTGTAACATGCTTGAACGTCTTAGGAAACATGAACCGATGTGTACTAGGTTTTATTGGTTGTATTTAATGCATGAGTAAATTCTAATGATCCCATGTTAGGAGCTTCTTAGCTGGCTCGACATAGGAGTGAAGTAGGCACTCATAGGATTGGGGAAGTAAGTACGCCACCCCATGAATGGTATTAAGGAATACAATCCATCATCCACGCAACTATAACAAGTAATTAACGTGTAAAAGATATCTAGGGAGTAGTGAAATCTAAGTAAATACATTTCTCCTATATATTGCTCACAACTTTAATATAATTTAGTTTAATTTCATTTCTAGTATTTTATTTTGATTGCATCTTAGTATTGGGTTAGTTGACTAGCAACTAATTCCGCCCAAATCCTTCAAACCCGAGATTTTAATTTGCTTTCTAAAAAATATAAAAATACAAAAAGAATCATCCCTCATCTCTAGACCTAATCTTTAGGTTTTCTAATCCTAGCGACACTATTCCTAGCTGAACGATCAATCCCCCGGTACTTGTCATTACACTATACTACATCGATCAGGTACACTGCCTGGTGGGGGTTGTAAGCTTCTCGAGATCCCTCGAGAGGTAAAGCCTGGTGCAATTCCCACGCATCAAGTTTTTGGCGTCGCAGCCCGGGGAATAGTTATTGTCTAGGTTAGAATCTCTTTTTATTAGGTCTACTTGCTAGATTCATTTCTAGTAAGATTTTTATTTTTATTTTTATAGGTCTTCTTTAGTCTATCCTTCCTTTGTGTCTTTGTTTGTAAAAACCTTTCCATTAACTATTCCGTTAGCCATTATGGAGAACGCGAATCCACCATACTACCAACCACGAAATTCACCCACTCCAAATGACATCTTGATGTTTAAACAACATGAGGATGAACCTATCTATGATGCATGGGCTCGTTTTAAATATTTACTCAGAAAAGTCCCTCATCGTAATTTCGATCTGTGGTCCCAAATTGAAATATTTTACCATCGTGTCGACCACTATACCAAAATGGACATTGACCATGCCGCAGATGGGGACCTTTGGGGATTAAGTGTTGATGAAGCATGGGAAACCATAGAGAATTGTGCCATACTTGCCAAAAAAATGGACAACCCAATAAACGTTGTTACGGATCAATTGATAGCAAGTTTAAGGGAACAAGGAAGAAGATTGTTTGGGGATAAACGTATAGATGAGATAACTGGGTGCACGGGGTGGTTTGATTTCACCACATTACAAGCTGAGCACATTGGAAATCTTGATAAGATGGAGGATAGAGTTGAAAATTTAAGCCCACCAAGTACCCCACAAGTCCTACCATCATTTGAAGCATACACACCGCCCGTGACTTATCCGGATGAAGTAGATGAGACTTTAGGAGTCCCAATAGAGGTAGAACCCTTGTACCAAACGCCATTAGAGGATATAGGTTTAAATATTTGTAGTGATAACCTTACTCTTAGTTCTATGGAATTACCTAGTGTTGATGAACCGGAACCTCAATCTTCACATAACTTTCCATCCTTAGATATACATCTAGGAGACAAAAGAGGAGCCGACCCACCCATCAACCCATGTAGTCCGGGTAGTCTTAGGATAAAGGTAGTGGACTCTAAGCCTTGTAGAGAGGAAGCCAATATAGGAGTGGAAAATGACCTTACATGCTTACATCACCCATTTATGATTGATCACAAGAAATATTATGGGTTTAAACCGGGTTTATTAGGTCAAGATGGATTCCCAACTAGGAGTCTCTTGAAGTTGATTGAAAATGATCCATTTCTAGGAGAAAATCTTAATCCACCCATTAATCCGATTGAATTTGGTAAGGTTATGATGATAGGAGCACACCTCTTTCAGCATATAATCCATCCACCACTTTTTCCTCACGTAGCAGATTTCCACCCTAAGGGTGTGTATCGCTACTTCCACCCGCACTTAATCCTAAGTGTAAGGAAAACCTCCCCTATTTCCGTTAAATAAGGGTAGAGTCAGGCTCGTGACTCGAACAAAAACAAGCGCTTATTGGGAGGCAACCCAAGCTTTATTTGTTTGTTTGTTTGTTTATTTGATTTTATTTGTTTCCGTATGCATGCTTTATTTTTATTGTTGGTAGATCATGTTTCAAACTAAAATGGTGAAAATACTTTATTTTGTTGTTTGGCTTAGTCTTAACTTCATCCAAAGGTATTTCGCAAAAGATAAGTGTAAGGGGAAACCCCAAATATGTTTTTAAGAAACAAACCGATCATGATTCTCCGCAATATTAAATGAACATGTATATTTGTATTTGTTAGAGTCAAATGCTTGTATCGAGTCATAATGAAGTTTTGCAGGATTTTCCAGGAAGTAGAACCAAGTTTTTCCAGAAATTTTCCGGAAACTTAACATAAGAATTTCTGCAGGTCACTTCTGACGGCGTCACGAGTTTACTCTTGACGGTGTCATGTGTAAAAATCTGGAAATTTTACCAGTTTTGTTTTTCTAAAGGAGTCTTAAAGTTTTTGTTGAATTATTAGTTTTATAATCTCCAGGAAATCTACAAACATCATTCCACAAGCATTATATCTTATTTTATTTTCTAGGATTTAGTAACTTATGTAGATTGCCGCCGATTTTATGCGAGGTTGCCTTGTCTGTTTTCTCAGGATTTACAGGTTATGTATGACAAGAAGATGATTATTATTCAGGAAGGGAAGCTTTGATTGTTCATTTTCTTGGAGGAAGATCTAACCTGGCCACCTTATTATCCATACCGAGCGAATCAGGGGAGTATTTGATTTCATTTGTTTTACTTATTCACTTTTACATTCTTTACTTGAACATTGGTGACAATGTTCATCCTAAGTGTAAGGGGAGGGTAAAATGATGATACCTTACAGATACACTTTTGCCTGATTTTGTTTGTTTAATAGTAGATGTGTAATAAAACTATGAGAAATACTTGTTAGTGAAATTTTAGCGCCAAATTTAAAATATTTTACAACATTTAGGAGTGAAACTTTAGCCATAGCAAGCGTCTCATGGATAGGAGATTGTATGACTAGCACAAAACCGTACTATTCAGAAAAATTTTCCACCCAAATATGTGAGGTTCGCCTTTAGATTTGATAGGAAAATCATTTACTATTAGTGCTTATGAGTGTACCGGTAGCATTTAGATTCTAGAATTTGCGTTAGTGATGCATCCCGAGACCGCTAGTGAGACTACATTCGTGTAGTAGGATTTACTACATGATAAGATGCATTAGGATCACCCTTGTGTTAAACCCGTATCATAATTACTTGACCATTTAAGTCATATTACTTGGCAAGTTAAGTCAACTAATTTTTCCTACACCTTAGCGTTGTACTCATTTTTAGTACACGAAACCCCTAATACACCCCTCCGAGCCTATCTTTTCGTTTCTAACTTTAAGCATTTTACTTAAAGGAAGAATTTGTTACACCCCACTTAAATGTACACCCAAATCGCCTTAGCCTTCCGTGTATGCACTCATCTTTAGTGCATTATTGTTATTTGTTAAACCCTAAGTTAACTATCTAATTGATTACATGGTTGCTAAGTCGAGTCATATCCTTGTACATATTATTTTGGGACGATTGGGACTCATGGGTAAAGTACTTATTTTATGGAGTAATAGGGAAGAACATCATATTATTACCCCCATATGTACGTTAATTTTAAAAGTACTCCAAGTGTTTTGATTATCCTAATTTGAGTCATTAGATTAGTTATTTGTAAAGTATGTAAAAATTCAAGTGTAAGGGAAATATTCATTCCCTATGATATATTATTTTGGATGGTAGGGTAAGAGTGTATGCAAAAAAAAATAATAATAAAAAAAAATAAAAAATAAAAAAAAATCAAGAAAAAAAGAAAAGAAAAAAATAGAAAAAGAAAAAGAGAAAAAACATACGGACTACCATCCCCTTTTATTCTATGTTCATTTTATGTTTTTGTTATTTTTGATTTATTAGCTTAAGTCGAGTCTAGTCTTGGCTTAGCAATGTCATATTGTACATGTAATTAACCAAGATTGTTAACTCGCCACCAGTAAAGACTGCCTATATCCAACAAAATCGTGTATTCCATATCCCTACACCTAACGTTACAACCCTTTAAAAAGACCTCTTTGATAGTTTATCCTAGGTGCTTACGCCATGTGGTGGAGGTTTGATCCTTTCCCAAGCCTATGGTAATCTATTTTGCTATGACAGGTAGTGAGAGATATCTTTCGTTTCAATATTGTAATTTATACTTTTTTACACCCGAGAGATGTGAGTATCTAAACACTATTTGTGAGGTGCTAGCGTATGACCTCCGTGCTTATCTTTGGTCTTTAGTGGAACGATTATTTGTTGTAATTACTTTTATATTAGTGTTAAATAACCCCTAACTTGTCTTTTGATTAGAATAAAAGCGCGTTTGCTTGAGGACAAGCAAATCTCAAGTGTAAGGGTATATGATGAGGCGAAAAATGAACCACTTTTAGGGGGTCATTTAAGCCCGGAATTGAATTTATTTGATCAAATATTACCCTAAATCGTTCTTTTTGTGATTTTAGGTACTTTGGGAGAGAAATCTAGAAAAGAAAGCAATTCGGACGTTTTTGGAGCATAAAAGTGAAGAAAACGCCAAAGACATAATTTTTCATGATGAGAACAGTGTATGACGGCGTCAAGAAGGAATTCCTGACGGCGTCAAGAGTAAAGTCCATGACGACCCAGAAGAAACCTGAAGGCGTCACAACTAGAGCGTCAAGAGTTAAAATCATGACGGCCTGCATAAAGGGACTACATGACGGCGTCAGATCCAAATCTAGGCAGTCCGAGGAACTATTTGGCGGCGAGATGACGGAGTCAGACATTTGTTCTTGACGTCGTCACCTTCTAAACTCTATATATAGTTTTCTAATTTTCATTCATAAAAAGGAACTTATGCGGAGAAACCCTAGGGCCGAACCTTGTACGTATTTTACAGCTTTTTCAAGGGTTTTCAGCCCTTGAATCCTTTCATGTGCTATTGAGATAAGTCTTCTCTTAATTCAATCAATATTTCTATGTGTTGGTTGTCTATATCTTGTGCTTGTCTTGATTTCAACATGCCAGGCTAGATCTATCTTGTGTTTGCTTAGATCTAATGAAACCTAGATGTTAATTATGTGTTGATTACTTGTTTATGGTTGTATTGGATGAATGATTTCAATGTTAGGCTTAAGAAAACTGGCAGATCTCCATTGTGTAACATGCTTGAACGTCTTAGGAAACATGAACCGATGTGTACTAGGTTTTATTGGTTGTATTTAATGCATGAGTAAATTCTAATGATCCCATGTTAGGAGCTTCTTAGCCGGCTCGACATAGGAGTGAAGTAGGCACTCATAGGATTGGGGAAGTAAGTACGCTACCCCATGAATGGTAACAAGGAATACAATCTGTCATCCACGCAACTATAACAAGTAATTAACGTGTAAAAGATATCTAGAGAGTAGTGAAATCTAAGTAAATACATTTCTCCCATATATTGCTCACAACTTTAATATAATTTAGTTTAATTTCATTTCTAGTATTTTATTTTGATTGCATCTTAGTATTGGGTTAGTTGACTAGCAACTAATTCCGCCCAAATCCTTCAAACCCGAGATTTTAATTTGCTTTCTAAAAAATATAAAAATACGAAAAGAATCATCCCTCATCTCTAGACCTAGTCTTTAGGTTTTCTAATCCTAGCGACACTATTCCTAGCTGAACGATCAATCCGCCGGTACTTGTCATTATACTATACTACATCGATCAGGTACACTGCCTGGTGGGGGTTGTAAGCTTCTCGAGATCCCTCGAGAGGTAAAGCCTGGTGCAATTCCCACGCATCACGTAGGCCGTGGATGAAGCCAGAAATTCGTTGTTCTTCGTGTAAGCCTAAGATCTAGTTTCGTCGGTGTATCTAGTAACGAAGTTTCTCGTGCTTTCATTCTCCTTCTGCTTAATGTTGTGTACTGTGAGGTGCGTCCTTGTGAACTTCTTTTGTTGGCTGAAATGAGATCGAAACTTAGCCTTCAAATCATCAAAGTTGATGATGCTTTCTGGTTTTTGTCCATTCCACCAAATACGTGTAGAATCCCGAAGGGTGTATGTAAACATGTGACAGGCTACGGGCATGACCCATTTCTGCATTCTAATGGCTCCTTCGAACAAATGTAGGAAATTGTCTGGATCCCCTTTTCCGTCGTAGGTGCCTATATGCGAAGGCATCTTTAGGCCATCCGGTAATGGATAGTCTTCGATCCATCTCACAAAGGGCGTCGAAGGGCTAGCGGGCTCCGCGTACGAGTGGGTGTAAGGTGGTATGTTCATAGGGATGCCATGATATAGATTATGAGCAGGGGTACCCCTGAAGAAGGTTGACCAGCGTAGAGAGAATGAGGAGTACTCGTATTTGGAGGGTAACCAGGATACATGGCGTACGGAGGGTATATCATGAGGTGATTATAAGGTACGGCCATTTGTGAGGGATACTGATTTCCAGGTTGTCCATTAACGGAGGGATAAATATTTGGGGGGTAACTTTGAACCGGGAACTGAGGATACAGGTTGACGGGGGGGGGGGGGGGGGGGGGGGGGGGGGGGAACTTCCTCCTGTGTTGACCGATCCCAGGTTACCCCCCACACCGGATGCGTGGGAGGGTTGCAATGGAACCCCTCCTTCAGTTCTCCCTAAATGTGCTGCTAATAAGGGAGGTAAGTTCACCTCTGTATTCTCCCTCTGTTGGCTTCTTCCATGAGAACCTTCAGTAATAGTCCCTTCTCTCCTCGTGTGAGTTCTTTCAGGGATTCCCTCGAAGCCCACATTCCTACCTCCAGCTCTTCTACCTGTAGGAGACCCAATCCGTAGGACGGGGTGTTGAGCCCTAGTTATCGAAGGTCTTGGCTCCGTCTATATTTCTTCATCATATTCGTCACTGGAATATTCTAACTCCTTTTGCATCTCTGTGTTTCTGATTTGTCTCCTTCGAGCTCTTACTAAGGACTCTAGCTCTTCGTAATTAGCATCGACAAAGGCGGGGCTAATGGTGAGCTCTGGATTGGCTGACGTGGATGCGTGATGGTTGGGAGTTATTTCAGGGTGAGATCGTGTGGTGAAGGTGGAGGCCGTGATTGGCGGAAGGTCGTTGGTGTCAGTTGCGGGTAAAGGGGTTAAAGACGAAAAACCCGGTGGGGGTGTAATTTCTCTTTCTGTATTCATGTCGGAATAATAGTGGGTGTATTTGACTTGCTTATTTTACTTGGAAATAACGGGACTAATTGTAGCGGGTACCACGGATGGCGCCACTGATTGTACAATATTTTGCACTACCAGGCCTTCGATGGTGATCAAAGGAAATGAGGGGTGTAGTGATTACACCAAGCTTGGATATAACCTGAAATAAGAAATACGAAAATACTACGTTAAGTGATTGCGCAGGGGTTGGGCTCTGCGAACCACCTCCGGCATGTGAATAAGTGATCGGTATGAGAGTTTAAGTATAAGCGTAGTAAAGTAAGGTGTGAGAGATTGCATACCAGATTTGTCATCGTCCAGGACTATTTATAGGTGAAGAAAACGGTCCTGGAGTGGTTACACGTTTGAGAGAGATCATGGGGGCGTCCCATGATTTGTGGTAACCGCTAGGGTTTAGTGACCCACTCCTCCGGGTTTAGCGGGGGTGCTAAAGAGGAAGAGACGACGTGGGTAAGACTTGGTCTCCCTAATATTGGACTTGGCATTGTTCTGTCCATAAAACTTATCGAGAGATACCCTGAAGGGTTTAATCCTTCGAATGGCGAATTCCCACTTGGTAACTAGATCATTGATGATTAGTTTTACGCCAAAGAAAGTTTTAGGAGGCTAGCCAGAGCCTTCGATTATGTAGGTTACGATTAACTCGAAGGGATGTCCTTCGAGCTAATCGGAGGGTACATCATCAGGGTAGAAGTGTATCTCCTCACATGGCATAGAAAAGAGAGAAAGAATATGCCAAGGAATATTCCAATGCTTGGGGGGAAGAATGTGATAGAGGGTTGAGATGAAATGCTTTGAATTGGATGGCTAGGATCAAAGGGAGCCTCCCTTGGTTTTCAAACAATTTGGCATGTAGAGAAATGTGGATGGATGAGATGATCTCATTAGGGATGGATGGCTAAGATCACACTTGCCTAGGTTAGGGTTAAAAGGATGTTCCAAGGAATATGCTTTGCTTGGGGGGAAATGAGAAATGAAGGGTTGAGATGGTTTCATTTGAATTGGATGGTGGAGATCAAAGGGAGCCTCTTTTGATTGGGGGGAAAGGTTGGATCAATGGTTAGGATTGTTTTGGTTTGAATTCAATGGCTATGATCAAACACATGTGGTGGTATAGGGAAGAGGGATTAGATGGATGGTTGAGATGTGTTTGATTTAAATTCAATGGTTAGGATGAAACCCATGTGATGATATAGAGATGAGAGGTTGAATGGATGGTTGTGATTTGTTGTAATTTGATATCAGTGGCTAGGATGCGAGGAGCCATATTAGGGTTTCCAACAATTGACATGTGTTGAAAGTGAAGGGTTAGGATGTGTTGTAAGGGAATGGATGGTTAGGATGTAGTGTGTAAGGGAATATGTAAGGGCGTAAGAGATTGTGTAAGAGAATATTTGATTTAGATATGATTGGTTTTGTCTTATGCATAAATGGGATTAAGAGAGGATTAAGACATAATCTAATTGTCATTAAGAAGAAAAGGTTTAGACAATTAGGATTATAAGTTGAGAAAATCATAGGTTACTTATAAGTTCAAGTAACACAATGTCGAGAATCCATAGTTTCATATCTCGTGACTTTCCACGACTCGACGTTCTCAACTAATACCTTGGTTCAAACAAGTTAAGTGCTTTGCCTTGATGTAAAGCATAACCCAAGTGGGAAAGGATGCGTTTACGCAAAGTGACTGTAGGACTGAAAATATGTATGATTCGTGTGGTTCGGGAGGTCTTGGTTGATCAAAGAAGATGAAATGATACATGTTTCTAGTGAGAGAAGTAGAGAGAGGGTGGAGAATAAAAGGAACTTTGATAGATAAATGAAACAATACAAATGACCTAATGATTTCCCACACCTCTCATGGAGAGTCATGAGGGGTATTTATAGGCTCATCACAACATTACTTTGCCTAGTGTACGATAGTAGTCCCTGCGGGTACTACATGTAACTAATCTAGTCCAATTCACGTGTGTGACGTTGTCTTTATAAAAAAGCGAGGCTAACAATCTCCCTCCAAGATATTGTCACACGTGAATTGTTACAATGAGACCTATAAACAAAATAGATTACAATAATAATAAACTTTGTTGACGTTGTTGAAGCGCAGAGTCTCTGTAGTCTAGATACTGAGGCAGACTTGAAGTTCTCTCTTCCGACGATCTCAGCGTATGATCTTTGACACTGACGACAAAGGTCTTTGTAGCTCTGAACTTCAACTGTAATGGTCTAGTTAGTTTATTACTCCCTCCTAACTAGTGAGCCTTTATTCTTTTTCCTGCTCCCTCCTGAACCGACAACTCTCTTTTCATCACGCAGCGGATAAAGTAGATTCAAAAGTGTAGGCACATGGTTGTCGTTCAGGGAGCATCATGACAATATAACTCACATAACATTGCATCCAAGTTGGCAATAAGGCCTGATGTACACACACTACTTCTCCATTCACGATGTTAAGCACAATTCTCTCGGTCAATCCAATCATTGAAGACGAAACACTACTTCTTTCGGCATGTTCTTCTCCCTCCTGATGGTTGCGAGTTATTGGAATCATCATAATGTTGTGTACATGTCGTATAATCACCTTGTACTTGATGCAATTTAGAAGCCATAACAGCTCTTTGAAGCATATTCTGTGAGTATATGTTGCAAAAATACTCTCTATACTTATCTCTCAAATCAACCTGTAATCGAACCTCCTTTGAATTCGCCGGCTACTAGTAATGACCCCATATGGAGACAGCCCCATATGACCAGCTTGAAAAAGAAGTAATCATCTCATCTTGTGACTTAATGCTTGTACGATAGATGTGACTTAATACCTATACTGAGCACTACAATGTAACTCCTTTAAGTATGAGGTTGCACGAAATATTCGCTGCTCGAACAATCCACTACTTCGTGTGACACTGAGTACTACAACGTAACTCCTTTAAGTGATAGCTATACTGTGAGCACTACAACGTAACTCCTTACATCAGTAATAACTAGATTGTCAAGACTGAATTTTTTAATTTGCGCAGACAAGTTATCTTCAAAAGTTGTGCATCCAACCACCCCTAGACTTTGAGATAAATAAGTACACTTTTGAAATGCCACTTCAAAATCAAATCAATTATACCGTACAAAAACCCCGTAGTTATTTTTGTTAGAACATACCAATTCTAGCCGTGAAGTGTGTATCCCCGTGAAATTATGTATGACCAAATACCACTCATTTACCAAAATTAATAAAATTGTATCCAATATTTTGTAACAAAAATCGGATAACAGTTTTTACTTTCAATTACAAGCCCGGCCTTATGTTTTATACATCAGCCCAATTCCAATCCATCCTATCCACGTTTAATCTTTGTGACATATTTATGCAGCACAAAAATTTAGATCAATCCAAAGCCCAAATCCAGGACATAACCTGATCAACTTGCACGAGCCCAAATCCAATTCACATGCTGATTAACTACCCCATAACGTGAACACACTCAGTTGACCTAAACCTATACACACACTTACGTTATATTGTCCGCCCCCATCTCTAATAGCTCTCCCAAGTCCCAACTCAGATCTTTTCCATCAAACAATCCAAAACTAAGACAATCCCTTCATCATTACTCTTGTTAAACGAAACACAATCATGGTCACAAAAAACCCACCATATCTTACTTGCTATGACTTCATGCGTTACAGCTTCAAAGGAGAACGTCTTTAAGATCATCTAATTGATCTCGGGTAGGTGATTACTTTGTTGTGATTTACAATTGAAACAAAGAGAGATTATAACACACTTGTTATAAATCTGCCTTGATTGGTTTCGTATATAAATGAAAGAAGCTAAGCTTCTCACAGAATCTGTGATGACTAATTCGTTTCAACTAAAAAAAATCTTTAAGATTGTGGACAAAGTTGAAACTATCTGAGATCCATCTTTCGATTGTATGATATTAGTTTAATAGATTGAGTCTTGTAGATGGAGTTGGATTTATGATGTTGTAGTTGTTGTGATGGTGGAGATGGGATTAGGAAAGTGGTTTAAGGATCGGCTGTGTTTTTGCATATTGTTTTTAGTTTATCCTTCATACCATTTGGACTGATGATGTATAAACTGAGGTCATGAGTTGGTAAATGGTTTGTGCATGGTCGTTTCTACAACATCTTAATCTTCTTATTTTCGAAACTATAAATCTTGTGTTTTCGAAACTTTTTTCTAAAAATTTTGAAACTTTGTAAATCTTTAGTTTTTGAAACTTGGACACTTAATCGAGAATACACTTTTATCGAGAACATGTTTTCGATAAGTAGCGTATTGTGTTCTCGAAAACAAGTACATATCGAGAACTTCTTATACAAGAAATTCCGATCTGATTTCGGTGACCCATTTTCCAGTATCCGAAGAGTTTTCCGACTTTGTTTTGAACCTTTTTGACCACTATATTCACAGTAATGGAACAAAGTCTTAAAAGTGATAAAAGTTAACAAAAAACTGTTATTGGACATAAAGTTGAACAAAAACAGTTTGTGAAAACCAAGAAATAAAGCACGAGACCTTTGTATTTTGACCATTTGGATAGATGAGATATGAGATGAAACTGTTAATAAATAAAGACAAGGAAAAAAAATTTCCAGTCCGAAAAAATGTGTAAACAACCAGCTTCAAAAACATATTCGAACCACCAAAAATTATCAAAACAAACACCGTAGCTCTGATGCCAATTGTAGGACCGAAAATATGTATGATCCATGTGGTTCGGGAGGTCTTGATTGATCAAAGAAGATGAAATGATACATGTTTCTAGTGAGAGAAAGTAGAGAGAGGGTGGAGAATAAAAGGAACTTTGATAGATAAATGAAACAATACAAATGACCTAATGATTTCCAACACCCCTCATGGAGAGTCATGAGGGGTATTTATAGGCTCATCACAACATTACTTTGCCTAGTGTACAAAAGTAGTCCCTGCGGGTACTACATGTAACTAATCTAGTCCAATTCACGTGTGTGACGTTATCTTTATAAAAAAGCGAGGATAACAGTGACCTTTGACTTAGTTTGACCAATAAGGGAGTAAACCCGTTACGTAATTAGAGAAGACGTAAGCACGGGATATGAGCATATGAATGCTTCAACACGATGTCACGTGAGATATACAAGCTCCCTAAGTTTAGAAAAGCCTTGGCTAGAGGCGGTAGTTTGAAAACATGAGTTGGCGTTTTCCCGTAAATGGGTGTTTTAAAAGTAGGATTTCTCAAATCTCAAAACTCGTTTCGAGTGTTCTCAATTAAGCACATAACATATTCATACCTGTTTTGAAAGATCCACATTTGTCGGGTAAGGGGAAAGCCGACTTTCAAAATTCGCCCGGAACCATACAGACTCCTGGCGCGTCACCCGCGCGTTGACGCGCGGGCAGTGCGCCTGGAGCAGACATTGGCTCTGGCGATTTTTGAGCTAACGTTTGTTATTTTATGTGTTTCGATGGTTTATTTGTCATCATTAAAACATAAAGAGATCTTGATCATGTTGCCTCAACAATCTCCCCCTTTTTGATGATGACAAACAAAAACCGAAAGCAAATAAAATTACCAAACTTAGCGAAGGCAAAGCGCGCCTTTGGTGTAGCTTGCGTCTTGACATTTGCCTTGTAATTTGGTGAAGCCATTTGAATGGTCTTCACGCATCTTGCTTTCTTTCTCCCCCTTTTGTCGAATCAAAAAGGCGGGATTTCCATTTGAAATGGGAAAGTAGCTTGTTTTCGTGCTCCCCCTTGAACATAGCTCTCCCTAGATCGTTGCTCCCCCTTATTTTAAGGCGGGGATCCATGGGTCAAGAGTCTCACCCTTAGCGGTGGCCTAGCTACACATAGAAAGCACAACATGCAACCAACAAGAAATCCTCACGTGTGAAGGTCCAAGATGGGTTAGGTTACCATTTGGAGACTTGCAACATGGGTTAGTCCAAAATATTATATATATATATATATATATATATATATATATATATATATATATATATATATATATATATATATATATATATATATATATATATATATTTGTCCCGTATGACTCCAATAACCAATGGTTGAGCATGACAAAGTTGATAGAAGTGCATTTGTTATTATAATAAAGCATGAGAGCTTAAAGTTACAACAAGATCATAGTACCAAGAGATCAAAGAAACACAAAATGCACATAATGCATCTAACAAACACACTTAGACAATACATATTATAAGGAGACTATTCATTGCGATTTACAAGATTGTCCTCACATGTGTCAACACCCCTATCTTGATGCACAATGCATGTCATATTTGAGGCTAATGCTTGAAGCATTTTAACACAGTCATGAAGAGATTTGAGCATCTTACGGGTTTCTTCTCTATGATCCTTAATAGCATTAAGCATGTCAATTGTATTTTCGCAACAAATTGCATGATTGCCTTCACGAAGTTTTGGGCTTAAGGGCTTCCTTATCTTTTCCCAAACTTCTTCATCACCAAATCCCTTAGTAAGGGATGATGTGGCTTGAACATATTGTGGATTGCTCTAAACATCATCTTGCAAAAGTTTTTCAAGGTTGATCCTAGGATATTGTTGTTGATTGTTTAGCATAAACCACTCATTTCCAATCCCATCATTCTTGGTTGTAGCTTGAGGGACAACATTGTTGTTAGCAATTTCTTCACTTCCATTGTTTCCACTCAAGGAATTAGTGTCATTACTTTGGAGGATGAAATTGTCAAGAACATTGTTTGGAGAAAGTGGTTGGTTATTCATTTTTAAATTAGATTGAGATTTTAGATGTAATACTAGACAAGATCTCTAATTCTTAAATAATAGTAAAGTGAGATTTAGATATGAGTGATGACACTTATTATCTAACGGGTATTAAGGCAATTAGTACCAAGATTCCTCATTAGGTGTACAAATTGTGGGGATCAAGAAGAAGAGAATATATAGGAAAGGTAAGTGAGCAAGGATCACATGATCATGATAAAAGAAATTCAAAGAGCAATGAGTGATCTAGTAGATTATAAAGTTGTGATATGTGGACAAAATACATATGCTACCTACCATTAAGAGTGCATCATAAATCGTTAAGCTATGCATCAAATTTTAAACAATAAGGCATTATTCATCAAAATTTGTGTATGTAACATGTAGTATATCATATAAGAAGAACAAGATGAATTTGATACAACATTTCGAACACAAGTGTGAGTTGTGAAGAAACGTCATATTTGAAGCAAAATTTTCAAGATGAATCAAGATAATTTTGTGTCTAGTTATCTTGTTCAAGCACACAGTATAGACATGTAGAATCTTGGATATTTATCAATCATAGTTTGAATAATGAATTGATGCATATCTTTCCTCTTGGAAGACATTTGTTAGATCTTCCATCCATGCCTCCACATAAACCTTAATAACATAAGCTCTAATAGCACCTAAAGATTGTTCTCCTAAGATGCATGTTTTAGCATCAAAACTATCCCAAAGCAATTTGGACTTTTGAAAAATGTCATGCCAAAAACTTAGACTTATTTGTTTTGTGACCTAAGTGTCCTTTTATTCAAGTCACCAATGACTTGCTGTATAGGATGACCCCTCGCTTTTCTCAATTCCTTAGGATTGCCTTAATCCGAATCATTAACTTGTAATGTTGGCGACCTTTCTTGATCTTGAACTAAAGGTTCGTTGATCACATCATCTTCTACCGAAGGAGATGATTTAGGCTCGGGCATGCTCTCATCAAAGGTTACATTGAGAGATTCCTCAATCCTCATTGGTTTCTTGTTAAGCACTATGTATGGTTTACTAGTTTGAGAGTATCCTAGGAACACACCTTCATACGACTTTGGGTCGAATTTGGTGAGATATTCTTTGGTGTTAAGTATAAATACTTTGCAACCAAATACTCTAAAATACTCTAGGGATGGTTTTCTATTCCTAAGTATTTCATAAGGTGTTTTATTAATTACCTTTCTTATGTAGACTCTATTAAAAATGTAACAAGCGGTATCTAGGGCATGACACCAAAACTTTTGTGGAATGGATTGCTCGTCAAGCATTGAACGACTCATCTTTCTTAACTTACGATGTGTTCTTTCAACAATCTCATTCAATTGAGAAGTGAACGGGCCCGATAAGTTATAAGATATTCCATGTTGTTCACAAAAGGTTCCAAATTTCATTTTATCAAATTCGCTACTATGATTTGTTTTAATTGAAACAATTGAACAATCAAGTAGGTTTTCAAGTTTCTTTCTCAAAATATTGAATTTATTTAAAACTCCATCCTTGTTTTATAAGAATAATATCCAAGTGTAATTTGAATAATCATCTATGATCATTAAAGTGTAGAAGTTACCTCCAGAACTTTGGATCGGAGATGGACCATACAAATCCAAATGAATTAATTCTAAAACTTTACTAGTTGTCACTTCCTTTATATTCCTATTATTGGTTTGTCCTTGACTCCCTAGACATGTATCATAATAATGCCTTTCAAAGCTCAACTTTGGTAAATTTCGTACTAGTTCGTTAGAAGCTAGGTTTTGAACTAACCTCATATTGGCGTGACCTAATCTCCTATGCCAAAGCGTTGAGTTGTCCACCATGGACGTAAGACATATGTGTTGCTTAGAGTTATCACCTAACTTGCATGTATATAAATTATTTCTCCTATGACCTTTAGCTAACACAACACCATTTTTACTAATGGTGCAATCTACCTTAGTAAATTTGACCTCACAATCATCATCACATAATTGACTCACACTAATCAAATTGAAGCTTAGACCCCTAACATGCTCAACATTGGAGATTTCTATAGAGTCATGAAGGACATTACCTTTGCCGACAATTTTGCCGTTAAGTTTGCTTCCAAAAATGACTTGATTGCCATTATACGCCGTGTATGATGTGAACAATCTTCTATTCCCGGTCATGTGTTTAGTGCAACCACAATCCACTACCCACTCATCCGGTTGTAGATCACTTTTGCGGCAAACCTCAAATTTTTCTTGGTCTATAAGACATGTAGCATCATTATTTGGTTGGTCTTCATCTTCACTATCACTCCATGCTCCTCCAACGAATGCCTTGTTTACCTTCGACTTGGGACATACATTGATGAAATGTCCTTTCTCACCGCAATTGTAACAACCTTGTGTGCGTCTTGAGCTTTCACCGACCTTGTTGTCACCACTTCAGTTCCCCACAAAGTTCTTCCTTCCACCATTATCTCGGTTTCCAAACCGGTTTTTCCTACCAAAGTTACCACCTTTCCTAAAGAACCTCCGAAAGTTCTTGGCCATGAGATTATACTCTTCGTCATCCATATCATCTTCTTCATTGCTATCTTCTTGACCATCACTATCATCACTAGCTTGAGTACTAGTGACTTTAGCTTTAAGAGCCAAAGACTTAACCTTCTCCTTCTTGTCTTTGGTACTCGCCTTGTCGTTCTCAAGAATCATTTCATAGACTTTGAGATTTCCAATGAGCTCGTCAAGAGGTAGTTCTGCCAAATTCTTGGCTTCTTCTATGGCCGTCACCTTTGGCCTCCACTTCACCGGAAGTGCTCGAAGAAACTTTCTCACATGGTTCTTGTTATAGAAGCTAGGATCAAGAGCCGTGAGACTAGTGATTATAGCATTGAACCTTGTGTACCCATTATCAATGGTTTCTTCATCCGAGATCGAGAATTTCTCATATTATTGTATGAGTAAATCGATCTTGCAATCTTTCACTTGAGAATTGCCTTGATGAGTGATGATGAGAGAGTGCCAAATTTCCTTGGCGGTCTTGCAAACATGAACCCTCTCGAACTCCCTTCGAGGTAGAGCACTATAGATCAACATCTTGGCTTCATCATTCTTACCAAGCTTTCTTCTTTCATTATCATTAAGATCCATATGTGGTTTTTTCACCAACAACTTTGTTTCCGAGTCTTCCACCATAAACTCAAAGTTGCCATTTTAGATGATTTCCCACAAATCAAGATCTTTGGACCTAACATAGGTCTCGAATCGGGTTTTCCAAAAGCAAAACCCATCGGTTTCTAGCAAAGGTGGTCTTTGCATAGAACATCCCTCTACATAGTTCTCTTGAGCCATGGATCTATACTCTACTTTTCCAAAAACCTTAGTTAGAATTTTAGATTTTTGGAAAAGAAGTTTTTGACTTAAAACGACTTCTCGGGAAGGCTTTAATGCTCAAAAACTTGAGTATACCGCTCTGATACCAATTGTAGAACCGTAGAGGGGGGTGAATACGGTTTCTTTGGCTTTTTAGATGTTAAAAAACTTTAGGCCAAAAAGGAAACCAAGTGGTTGTACAAACGATCAAACAACCCTACAACCAAAGTATATAAAGCAAGTAAAGAACACAATGATATATACTGGTTTGGGATGGGGGGGCTTATACCATCCGTACGTCCAGTTGCGAATTCGCGACTCCGATACTATTCACTAGTAAAATCCTTTCTCTCTAACCAATATCGATGCTCACAAAGGAGTTACTCACCAACGGTATTCCGCCCTCGGAAACCACCCAAAAGAATCTCACGATTCGACTTAACCTAAGGATCACAAAGATCTCTACCAAGACTTCCACCCGGAAGTATCAAACCCCAACTAGATCCCCAATGATCTAGGCTTGGTCACCAAGACACAAGACTTCCCTTACAAACAATTGAATGAATGAATGTTTGTTCAATCAAGTCCTAACCTAACCTAGAGACTCGATTGTAGTAGAAATAGTATAAGAAAGAAGACCATCGACACAATCACAAGAGTGGATTAGGTTCTTGTGATTCTTCCCTTGCAAAGATATGTGTTCTTCCAAAGATGTTAGTGTGGAAATCAAGAACACAAGATTAGAGATAGAGAGATTGAGAGATTTGAGAGTGTTTAGAGAGAAAGAATAATGGCAAGGGGTGAGGAATACAAGAGGCAAGGGTGGTATTTATAGGCCAAGAACCCAAACTTGGGAATATTTTACCGAGGCCGGCGTGTCACCCACGCGTCAAAGCGCGGGCAGCGCGCCAGGCGTCTGTAAAATTTTCCCAAGTGTTGGGTGTTTGGATCTTACAAATACCTATCCTTGCTAAACCCCCAATTGTACTTCACACCAAACCTTAACATTAATCATTCTAAGGTTTACCAACTCAAATAGCCAATATGGAAAATCATTTGTGAAGTATTTAAAGAGAAACCAAATTACCAAGGGTTTAAAGTTTAGATAGGGTAATTTGAAAGGGGTAGAAGTGTATCTCCTCACATGGCATAGAAAAGAGAGAAATAATATGCCAAGGAATATTCCAATGCTTGGGGGGAAGAATGTGATTGAGGGTTGAGATGAAATGCTTTGAATTGGATGGCTAGGATCAAAGAGAGCCTCCCTTGGTTTTCAAACAATTTGGCATGTGGAGAAATGTGGATGGATGAGATGATCTCATTAGGGATGGATGGCTAAGATCACACTTGCCTAGGTTAGGGTTAAAAGGATGTTCCAAGGAATATGCTTTGCTTGGGGGGAAAGGAGAAATGAAGGGTTGAGATGGTTTCATTTGAATTGGATGGTGGAGATAAAAGGGAGCCTCTTTTGCTTGGGGGGAAAGGTTGGATCAATGGTTAGGATTGTTTTGGTTTGAATTCAATGGCTATGATCAAACACATGTGGTGGTATAGGGAAGAGGGATTAGATGGATGGTTGAGGTGTGTTTGATTTGAATTCAATGGTTAGGATGAAACCCATGTGATGATATAGAGATGAGAGGTTGAATGGATGGTTGTGATTTGTTGTAATTTGAAATCAATGGCTAGGATGAGAGGAGCCATATTAGGGTTTCCAACAATTGGCATGTGTTGAAAGTGAAGGGTTAGGATGTGTTGTAAGGGAATAGATGGTTAGGATGTAGTGTGTAAGGGAATATGTAAGGGTGTAAGAGATTGTGTAAGAGAATATTTGATTTGGATATAATTGGTTTTGTCTTATGAATAAATGGGATTAAGAGAGGATTAAGACATAATCTAATTGTCATTAAGAAAAAAAGGTTTAGACAATTAAGATTATAAGTTGAGAAAATCATAGGCTACTTATAAGTTCAAGTAACAAAATGTCGAGAATCCATAGTTTCATATCTCGTGACTTTTCACGACTCGACGTTCTCAACTAATACTTTGGTTCAAACAAGTTAAGTGCTTTGCCTTGATGTAAAGCATAACCCAAGTGGGAAAGGATGCGTTTACGAAAAGTGACCTTTGACTTAGTTTGACCAATAAGGGAGTAAACCCCTTACGTAATTAGAGAAGACGTAAGCACGGGATATGAGCATATGAATGCTTCAACACGATGTCACGTGAGATATACAAGCTCCCTAAGTTTAGAAAAGCCTTGGCTAGAGGCGGTAGTTAGAAAACATGAGTTGGCGTTTTCCCGTAAATGGGTGTTTTAAAAGTAGGATTTCTCAAATCTCAAAACTCGTTTCGAGTGTTCTCAATTAAGCACATAACATATTCATACCTGTTTTGAAAGATCCACATTTGTCGGGTAAGGGGAAAGCTGACTTTCAAAATTCGCCCGGAACCATACAGACTCCTGGCGCGTCACCCGCGCGTTGACGCGCGGGCAGCGCGCCAGGAGCAGACATTGGCTCCGGCGATTTTTGAGCTAACGTTTGTTATTTTATGTGTTTCGATGGTTTATTTGTCATCATTAAAACATAAAGAGATCTTGATCATGTTGCCTCAACAATATATTTAATCACTTGTGTTGCAATATCTATATTTAAAGAGCCTATTAGATGGCAAGTCTATGTTAAAAGTCATCAACTATATATATGCATGAGGATCTGATTAGGTACGTCTATATATTTTAATTGGGTTCAAATTTGAGCCAAAGATTAACCTTAGATTCCTAGATGTAGTTGATGATTATGAAAAAATTATAACAGTTTTTATTCATGTTTACTATGATATTCATTTTTATGGAGATTACAAATATGTTAATATTAAAACCGGCAAACCCTGGTAACACATTTGTAGCATGGAGGATTTCGACTTTGAAATTGTGTAGTTAGGTCTCTCATTGTTTATGATATCGCCAAGTTATCAACAAGTTGTCTACATTGCCCTGCGTTAAAAGTATTCAACAAATGGACAACAAGAGACATGCATGTTCCTTTCTTTAATGTATATGCATTATGACATGATAAGTTAAGTGATTTTCATTTCCTTATTGTTATATAATTTCATTATGATATGTTCACCATTGCATACTAAACAAGGATTTCTATAATTTCATAAGAGAAGAGTTGGAGGATTCATTGGACGAAAGGTTAGAAATACGTAATAACTACTCTTATGCTTTCGTAGAATGTTGACCCGTTTAATCTTTAGACAATTTATTAAATTTGACATGTATGAAGATTTTGTTGTTATCTTTTAAAGAAGGAAGCAATTTATCAAACCAATGCATGTCTTCAACTGACATTGAAGCAATATTTCAAGAAGCGAAGGAAAAGTAGGAAGCTTTAGATAAAGCTTTTGAAGAAGAGCATTTACAAGGTATTGTGTCCAAGATTATAAATAAAAGATCACTACAACTTTAAGTAAAAATGCCACTGTTAACGCAACAAAGCGATCTAGAAAGCCTTCAAGGCCTCTTTTAGGGTCATCTATTCGAGTTTTATATAAATGTGTTTATTTCTCTTCGTAAAGAAGTAATATTAGTTTCAGAAAAAAATAAACACTTGTGCTCCCAATTATTGGAGCTTCGTAATGAATAAAATGCTTTGACCATTTGATTGTTTAAACAATTGTGCTCCCGACTATTGGAAGTTCGTAGTGAAAGTCTCCCGATTATTGAAAGTTCGTAATAAAGTTGGAACTTTCTTCACCTTAAATCTTACTCCGTAGCTACAATGTACATATGAGATGTTATGCCATTTTTTAAATTTACATGTATTATAATTTACAAACTCCTTTTATTTACACTTTTAACTTTTTTTTAAGCTTATTAGGTGCTTACAGGATAAACATTGACTTATCACTTCATTATAAAATTTCTTTTAAAAACCTCATGGATCCACGGGTCTATAAATGAATGACTAAATGTTGTATATAAAGAAGTTCTTCAAAGTCTATGATGAAACGATCGATAGGTATGTACATTATACATATTAAATGTTTTGTCTTATTTTTCTTATTTACAGTTATTATAAATCCAAAAAATCTATCAATCTATAACTTATATTTTTTTTATACTTATTAGGTGTTGACGGAAATGAGCTTTTCTTCAAGTTTTAGAATGGTCCCTACATCCATTTTGCTTTTCAAGACAAACATATTGTAGATCAAGAGGCAATCAACGTTTATTACACAGATATTTATAACCATTGTATTTTATGCTTTCAGTCACTTATAACTTTATAGTTTTGTTAAAAGAAAATTTCACATCGTTTACGTTCTTTATTTTTTCTTACTTTATTCATGTACTTACGTTTTCTTAATCAAAAACCCTCTAAAATCCTGTAGATGCCACGGATCTATAAACGTTTTCTTAATCAAAAACCCTCTAAAATCCCATGGATGCTACGGGTGTATAAGCTAGTTGTATATAAAATACGATTACACAACACATATATAAAGATATACTCATAAAGGAAAAAAATTTTGATTTAGGATTCACCAAATAAATTGTCTAATTAAGTCAAACTTAAAGTGATTCCGATGTTTTTTATTTAAAAGCCCCCATTAGGCCATTATCAACAATTTTTTCCAGAGAATAAAAAACTACAGTATTTATTACATGCAGCTACTATTATTATAGAATAGTACCCGCACAATGCGGCGGCAGATACTGATTACTATTTTTATGGCGAACACATATTTTTCATTTTAAAACTTCATTATTTATCATGTTACAAATACTTTAAAGGAAAAATGTCTAACTTATTAATAGTGTGAATATTTATCACTTATATTTTTTTAATTTTATCATTAAATTGGTGGTTATAACTTTAGTGAGCTTTTCTTATAAACAATTTTATTAAAATATATCATTATTGGGGGTTATAATATGGTTTAAATGACATTTAAATTTTAAAATTTTACATAAATGTTCTAATTTTTTTTATAGTAATATTTTTTGTCTTAAAATTTTACGATTTTTTCTTTTATACGAAGTCTCAAATGCTTTATGATGAAGTATAAATTATTATTATTATTGTTATTATTATTATTATTATTATTATTATTATTATTATTATTATTATTATTATTATTAAATCATCACTTTATTAGAAACTCATAGGATTTTACAAGAAGTTAGTGGGAAGCCGAGAAACTAACTGGGCTCCCACTCTTTTAGCTATAGAAAAACTAATCATATTATTATTATTATTATTATTATTATTATTATTATTATTATTATTATTATTATTATTATTATTATTATTATTATTATTATTATTATTATTATTATTATTATTTTATTATTATAAACCGTCACTTTTCATTGAAACCAAGGAAATTACATGAGATTGGAGGGGAGTCTAGACACAATCTGTGCTCCCACTCCTTTTTGAATACACAAACTAACTCGATGAAAAATGAAAGCGCCGCTCTTAACGTTGTTAGAGTGGCTGCGGGCAATAGTCCCGATGCGCGAGAGTGTATTCAAAGCTTCCACATCAAGTTCCCCAAACGTGGAAAAAGCGAAAGGGACGAACTTGTATCCATTGTCTTCACACTTGGACGCATACTTCTTCCTTTTCTTTTCCACAGCATTACACAACGCAACCCCAGGAGCCCATGTCGTTATCCCAGTCCCAGCAAACGGAGAGACCCCAGTCACATCCAGACATGCGTCCTTACCTTGAACCAGTTAAACAATAGCACATCTGCAGGTCGTAATTCTCTCCATTCCTCCGAAAGAAATCCCATTGGAGCCTCTTTACGCACCATAATCCCGGCTTTGGAACATATATCAACAAGGACATCACGCACCAAATTATGCCGGAACTTAACACCCACTTCGCTAGCGCAGTGAACCGCGTGATCCCCCCACCGGTCCATACGGTGTACATTGCAACTCGGGCATAAGCTACCTTCAGAGAACATAGGAACCGCAAGCCTGTAGCATAACACCGATCGAAATTGGCGAGGATTCATCCTTTGTCCGAGACCGTCGATAGGGATGGCGAAGAGGAAGTCATGCGCATGTGGGGCGCGGATGCTACTAAGTATAGCCACCTGCCTTGGACTTAGTGAGTACTTGGAGACAAGGTCTTTCTCAATGACACCGAAATAACACTTTGCCAATGTTTTCATCATTTGGGGGGCAGAAGCGCCCCCGGTGCCAGTGAGGAAGTCGGTGTTACAAGTAGCGTTGAATATGTCCAAAGCATGCTGGAATGAAGGGCCGTGTGTAGCAATACCCGTCTTGGTGAGTATCTTATCTTGTAAGTCGTTCGTTTGCATCCGAGAAGCGAGGAAAGCGTATTGGACGATATCCCCCGCTGAAAGGATGCCAAGCCCACCGAGCTTTATTGGAAGAGTAGCAAGCCTCCACTGCCAATCACCAAACCCTGGCCCTGAGGCAGTAACAATCTTCTCCAAATAGGCACGTAACGTCTGATCGAACTGAGCTTGGGCCTCTGATAAGTGCAAGGGGGGACATGTTCTCAAAGCATACGATAGTTTCGAAACTCCTGCACAATTACGCAAAAGGAGAAGCTCACATTACGGATCATTGAGTTTGTTAATTGCCTCGATTAAATGTATGGTTTTGGAGACCCTTTTGGAAGCCAAATCCCGACAGAAACCTTCGTCCAAACTAACCGGACCACCAAGGAGTTTGACACCATTGATTGGGCGGGCAATATTTATAGGAAATACACCCTCCGCTCTGCTTCTAGGGTCTTCGACAGGCCAAAAGAGTTCAGTCTTGTCAACATTTAAAAACAAACCACGAGCGGGGCCCTCTATCCTAATGATATCAAGCGCCTTGGCGACCATGAGCGTATTTCCGACAATAGTTCCATCATTGAGGTACCACGCCTGAAGGGTAAGTTCACATGACTGATTGATAGCATGAATCAAAGGGTGCAAAGCTAGGGCAAACAACAAAGGGCCCAACGGATCACCTTGTTGGACACCCTGACATGACCAAAGGATGGAGTCCTCATAATAGAGCCTGGCAGGGCGCGCATAACAGAACTCAACCCATGGTGCAATAGAAGGGCATCGCCCCCTAGCTTCCTGAAGCAGGACACTCCTGTCAACAAGATTAAAAGCATTCTTGAAGTCCACTAAAAGCATGGAAAGTCCAACTTCACGCCCCTTAGACTCAATGAGCCTATTTACAGAGTGAAGGACAGCCTCGCACCCCCCAGGGACTCCAACCCCAAATTGAAAATCCTGCAAGTAAGAGTTCATGGAGTCACCAACCGAAGAGGAGGCAACCTTTGACACAAGCCTACGCCAAACAGTGCCAACAGCAATAGGGCGTATACCACCGCCGGGTTTGACTAGGGGAGTCAAGGGAGCACTAGCGATATATTCCCCCAGTTGACTAGGGCACTTTCCACTAAGGAACAGATTAACAACTCCAGTAATGGACCCAAGCAGGTCATCAGCAATAGCAGACGCCGCCCCTCCCAAAATATCCATCAGATGTTGTGCCCGTAGCCCATCACGACCACATGACGTCCCCTTGGGGAAGCTGCGGATCCTGTTAAGTACCAAGTCCTTGTCGACAGAAAGGGCGTCCTCATCAAGTGACAATGAGGACGGGGTCGGCTGGGGGGCATAAGGGTGTTTGGCCTCAAGCTCCAATAGAGTGTCAGGTGTGGGTGGGGCGATTCCAGAGGACGTGAGCACCTTAATAGCAGCAGTAAAATGCCCGTCCCCAAGTTTACGTTTGCGCTGACCCAGGTTGACCCCGTTGTGATCCTTGTGTTTCGTCCCCCCAACGAAAGATGAAGGCACTTCGACTAACCGATCCATCACCAGACCAAGCCTGTCTACGGGATCCCTCCATCTGAGGATGGCACGGGAAATACAGTCGAGCTGGCATCGTTCTCTTTCACCGGAACGTCGTTGAGATCTGTTGGTTGGCACAAAGGCGGAGAGCACACGGGATGGTAAAATAAGGAGTTGCACCCATGCAGATAAGTCCCCCGGTCTTAATAGTACCATATCCAACGCTCCACGAAAAATCTTAGCAAATCCAAGTCGCGTCCTGGGGGGAATACATTTAACCGTGCGTATTTTTTTTGAGAAAACCCGATCAAGGAGGTTGATGTCATAAACGGGTTCACCAGGCACCCCAGAAGCATCTTCCCCAAAACCCCTATCAATAGTGAGAGTACCATATGACTCACCCGCGACCCTCTCCTCGACCATATTCAGGGCCGGCCTCATGGGTGGAGGAATACCGTAGATTGCTATATCGTCAAAACGAGGTGCCGGAACCATATCACCTACGGCATGTTTGCAATTCTTACTGAAGGTATGAGTGCAAAAACACTCCCCACAAAGCCAAATACCCGCTTGATGAAGTGCCTGGTCAAGGTCAGAGAACAACGAGAAGTCACTCGCAATACGCGTTTTGTGAGAAGCCTTCAATTCATCAGTCTTAAAATGGCGGGTGCCTAGGTGATCAATAAAATATTTCCTAGTGAACCCCTTCTCATTCCCGCCACTGCACCCTTCATGCCCTTGTAACGGGCATGATATCCGGAATGCGCCAAGGTTAGCCATGATAAGGAATATAACGTTATTGTCGAACAGAGTCAAACCCAAGGACCCTTCCTCAATATGAATCACAAAGGTAATAAAAAAAAAGGCCCAATAGTTTCACGTATCACTCACGTTAAAAACCAAGAGCCCCCTTATGTGCCAAAAGCCCAAAGACCCAAAAGGAAACACTTTAGTAATAATTTGATCAGCCTACAAGGATAAACAACAAAGGAGTGGGCCCCACCTGGAAAAAATATACCGCCCACCAAGACTGCAAACACGTAACAGAAAACAAACCAAACCGCAACCAACACTACTCGCAGTCCTAAACTAACCGCAACACACTAACTAATACAGGGGGGACCACCAGGAAAAACAAACCGCAAACAGCTGAAGTTCAAAATAAGACCGCAAGAGCGGGAAGAGCAAACCGCAGTCACCATCTCCCCCATCAAAGGCCTGCTACCTCAACCATTCACCCAAGACCAGGGACGCCAACTGCCCCCCAGAACCAAGGAGACCCACCAACGTTGAGTAAGGGAGAACGCAAGAGGCACGCCGCACGCGAAACCACTGCACACCCACGACCCAACGACACACCAACAAAGGAAAAGCAAAACGAAAAACCCCACAACTACGGGGGTGACGATCCAACTGAAGGTTGAATCCCAGGTGGTGGAGGGGACGACGACGACGAAGCCGGATCAAGGTGATCCCATCGTCAAAATCGCCAGAGGATTCTCTCCGTCCCATCATTATTATTATTATTATTATTATTAGGGTTTTGTTAAAAAAAATTCGGGGTTCTATTTAAATATTTTTTAATTAAAAATTAGCATTAAATGAACTGTTGTATTCCATTTATTATACATGGAATGCTATGTTAAACATGAAATATTTGGTGTTCATTAATTGTTAATTTTTAAATTATGAAATGTTTAAACACAATCCCGGATAGTTGTTAGCAAAAACCATCATTATTATTATTATTATTACTACTATTATTATTATTATTATTATTATTATTATTATTATTATTAAATTAGCTTTAATATAGAAACCTATATTTACATAACTTGTACAAACTGGTACTAACAATAAGAAAAATATATCTGAAATATATATACACACACGATCCTCCAATTTTTATGTTGTAATTTTTTTATATGTCTTCAACAACTTGAATTTTTGAGGTAATAAATTTTCTTAGATTTGGGGAACACTTGATATAATGACTTATGATGATTCTAGAACAAGTTAAATAAAACTATATCAATTCTTAAATTATAGTTGACTTTAAAAGTCAAATGTTATAATAAAACTTTGTAGTGTATTTTGGTGACTATCATGGAATATATGGAAAGCGATAGAACAAATTATATTTTGTAACTTCTTTTTGGTTTCGGGCTGTGGTTAACGATGGCATGAATTTTGTTTGGAGTTTATGTGAATTTTAAGATTATGATATGTTGCAGATACAACATATACGGTGTATTCAAATCAAAACGAAAATCAAATCACATTTTCTTGATCGGTAATAATTCTCCATTTCTCCTCAAAGCGATATACGGTCATGCCAAGTTAACTTTGTTTAATACTATATAGAGAATGAGTTATCATGCTTCGTAAAACAAGTTAAATAAAAACTAAAATAATTATGAAGTGATACTTGACCTTTTAAAAGTCAAATGTTTTAATACAACTATAATATGTCATGATGTTTTGGTATAATATCATACTCGCGATTAGCACAGTATATGTGTAAAGTGATGGGTACTAATGATTTACTGTAAATAACAACACCTTCAAATATATATACATGATCCTTAAATTTTGTTTTGTAATTTTTCTATATGCCTTCAACAACTTGGAGTTTTTGCGAAGCACTTTTCTTAAGAAGATTTGCGAAACACTGTAGTGGATTATGAAGTTTCTAAAACGAGTTAAATAAAACTAAATTTATAAAGAAATGATTATATTGTTGACCTAAAAAGTCAAATATTATAATAAAACTTTAAGGTTCCATGATGTTTTAGTACAATATTTTTATTAGTTCCAAGCATGGTGTATGCGTTAAGCGATAGCATGGTATATGCGTAAAGCGATAGAACGAATAATTTTTTGAAAACTAAATTCTTTGGTTTAGAGTAGTGGTCAACGATTGTATCAGTTTTGTTTAAACTCAAAACAAAATTGATATCATTGCCGACTACAACCCTAAACTAAAGAATTTACTTTAGAGCCTATGTGACTTTTAAGATCAAATTAGGTTGGATATATAGATCGGTTGCTTCAAAGCAAAATGATAAGCAAATTTTCTTAATTGGCAAATAATACTTTTTAGACCATATACGGTCAATGCTAATATAATAGATAGTTTGCTCATTCCCTGAGTCAGATCAAGTTACTTTGTTTAAGATACACATAATGACTTATGACGCCTTTAAAACAAGTTATACTATAAATATATCTAAAATTATTATTAAATGATAGTTGACCTTTTAAAAGGTCAAATGTTTTAATAAAACTTTAATAGGTCATTATGTTTTTGGTATAGTATAGTATCTTACTCGTGACTAGTATGGTATATGCGTGAAATGATGGAAACGAATGATTTTTGTTGGATGATTAGTTTAGTTAGCTTAAATATAATTGTAGCATGATTTATTAGCTTTAGTGTTAAAACGAGTGGGGTATCCGCGCGTTGCTGCGGGAATGTTTTGTTTAATATAAACTATTAATGAAACGGTTCTAAAAAGGTTATTTTTGTTATTAAAGACTAAATATGCAAAAGGTCGATAACCGCAAGTACTACTTTCGTAGAGTGTTTCTGAAAATAGTATGATTTTTCACGGCCTGAGATTGTCGGTATGTTGCAAAGTTAATCCTTAGGGACTAACTTTGAAATTAAAAGTTAACTTGAGGGGCTTTTCTGTACAATATTAACGGGCGTAAAGTACTAACTTTACAATAGATCTATAACCTCATGGTCAAAAAGCAAAAATTGCGCAATGAATAGCGCAAAACAGTGTTTTTACTATTCATCCTAATGATTTTTATTATATATATATAATTTCTTATTCACAAAGCTATGTATTTATCATAAATACATATGCAATCTTTTTATGTGATCACAAAAAATATCAGCGATAATACATCTTTGCTATTTTACATAGTATCGGAGTTTTAGGTTCAACCAATCAAAAAACAGCTATCTTCCAGTCATCGGCTACTCGTTGGTGATTCGGAGGGAACCGACTATATTTACCTTCTTTCGCTATATATTTTCGCTTTGTTTGTCCTTTCATCTCATCCAAATCATAAACCCTAAAACACAAAAACTCTAACCCTCATAACGCATCTCATATTATGCATGTGGAGTTATCAACACAATACAAAAGAGTAAGTAAATGAGACATCAAATTATACACGATGATTTATAATGGTTCGGCATAAAACTTTTGCATATGTATAATAAGAACTTAATAATGTAGGGAAAAATATTTTAAAAGGTAACATACTTGTCACGTATTCATCTTCTGGGTAGTAAACTAAAAATTTTCAGATATAACACCATTAACTTGTTATTTTTTCATCTTTTGGGTAATCTGTCACTTGCTAACCGGTGGTAAAGTTCCACCACTACCCAAAAGGTGAATATGTGGCAAGTATAATACTTTTTTTTATAATTTGCCCTACCCATCACTCCGACGACCACCGCCGCTCCGGCCACCTCAACCCACCACCCACCTTCTCCTTCCTCATCACACAAACCTTAAAAAAATAATAATAATAATAATAATAATAATAATAATAATAATAATAATAATAATAATAATAATAATAATAATAATAATAAAAAACCTCCACCATTATTCGCCGCTGTTAGTTCTTCTGGAAACCACCACCACCATCACAGCAGCCGCCGTTATTTCTACATGAAACCACCACCACTAAACTAAGGATTTACCAATAGGGCAAATTATTAAAAAAAAAAAAAAAAAAAAAAAAAAAAAAAAAAAAAAAAAAAAAAGTATTTTTACCATAATAGCAATTCAATAATTTTTACGTTAATAGCAATTCAAGAATTTTTGTTAGTAAAGCAGCACATCAGATATTTGGGTAGTGAACTAGAAACATCTCTACATGCCTGAGTGAGATGTGGGGTGTTGGAATACGGTTATTTCGTGTTATTTACATGATGGGAAGTAAATAACGGCGGCTATTGTGTTAGTGGTGGTGGTTTCATGTAGAAATAACGGTGGCTGTTGTGATGGTGGTGGTGGTTTCCAGAAGAAATAACAGCGGCGAATAATGGTGGAGGGATTT
This sequence comes from Artemisia argyi, assembly GCA_030686995.1. Lineage (NCBI taxonomy): Eukaryota > Viridiplantae > Streptophyta > Magnoliopsida > Asterales > Asteraceae > Artemisia > Artemisia argyi. The sequence continues at coordinate 35,586,275 of CM060687.1, forward strand.
TTTTTTTTAAGGTTTGTGTGCTGAGGAAGGAGAAGGTGGGTGGTGGTTTGAGGTGGCCGGAGCGGCGGTGGTCGTCGGAGTGATGGGTAGGGCAAATTATTAATATATATATATATATATATATATATATATATATATATATATATATATATATATATATATATATATATATATATATATATTATACTTGCCACATATTCATCTTCTAGGTAGTAGTGGAACTTGCTACCGGTAGAGCAAGTGACAGATTACCCAAAAGATAAAAAAATTACAAGTTAATGGTGTTAAATCTGAAAAATTTTAGTTTACTACTCAGAAGATGAATACGCGGCAAGTATATTACCTTTTAAAATATTTTTCCCAATAATGTAACAATAGTTAGAGTTGTTATGCATTGTAGCTAGTGTTACGAATCAAAAAACGGAGTCAGGTCAACTAAAAATTAAATATTATTTGTGCTAAGAGCTAAAATAAATAATTCATCATTAACACTCTGTTCCTGAGTTTATTTTTTGGAGTGAAAGAGAAAGGTTTGGGATGGTAATAAAAAAAATTGTGTTCCTGAGATTTTTTAAGAGGGGAGAGGAAAGTAAAAGATAGTAAATTACATCAAAATTACTCTCCTAATTTACTTCCCAAATTGGGATGAAATGGAGTGCAATTGATTTTAAAGCTCTTTTTTTTGTTACTTCCTTCTCTTTTCTTTCCAACTAGGGAACACAAGTTAAAAAAATAATTTCTTATTCCTCTCCTCTTTACTCCACTCCTTTTTCCCTCTCCATCTCTGTTCTTTCCGTTTTATACTCGGGAACAGAGTGTAATGTTTTAATTTATTACAAGAGCTAAATAATCATATAATAGATAGATTATTGCAAGTATTTAAATATACTTAGAGGTGTTTCTTTTTCCTTTAGTTAAGGGAATGGGTTCACATAAAGTATATAATAATGTTTTTTTTTATGTGGAACCTGCCATTTTTTCACTAATGTCTCTATCCCCATATGAGTAGTATAATGGAGACTCTCCCCATTAAGACCATTTAACAGTCATGGGTCACACATAGGCCCCACGCATCCCTTAGCTAACAAAAAAAAAAGAAACACCCCCTTAGTTAGATGTTAAAAGAATTTAACACGCTTCATCTATAATAAAAGAGGAAATTTCTATTATAAACGACTTAAAAACCGTGTCATCAATTTCGACCATAGAAATTTGTGTCACTAAATACGACATAGCGAATTAAATAAGTTTGCTCGTCATATTATTTGCTCGTCATGCCTCATTTTACTTGTAAGTAGTAAACAAAACAAGTTTGCTCTCCATTTATTTTCTCTCCATAACTCATTTTGCTTGTGGCAAGCAAAAGAGCAAAGTTGGTCTATTTAAAGTGGCGAGCAAATAGAGAAAAGAGAGATACAAAATAGCTTATTTTGCTCGGCATGTTGTACTATTTTTCTTTTGTTTATTAAATAAAGTTTTGTTGGTATTATAAGTAGCGAGCGAAAGAGTTTGGCAGGTAATTGTATTTGCTCGTCATGTAGAGATTGTAAAATGAAAAAAAATTGTCGATTTTGGTTATTTGATTTGTTATGAGTAGAGTTTCGTAATTTTGTTATGATAAAATATGTAATTTTGTGGATTGAAGTTGTCTAGCTTGTTGCTATGATCACTTTGTGCGTCATGCACTACTTATGCTCCCCAAGTATCTACAGCTAATAAGGTGTTGATTACAACGTATCACCTTACAATTTCATGACGACAATTGATGCCTCATTCATGAATGTATTCTAGCATTTGCTTAAAAAAAGCATGTATTCTAGTATGTCCAATTAGATTCATTTCTTATACTATACCAAACTCACAAAAAATAAAACCTTCAATCAGACATTTCAATAATGCCAAATTCAATGCTCCAAACATTTTTTTTCTCTGCTAAAGAATATATGCACTCACTTTACCAATTTGTGTAAGAGCATCATGTCTATTATCAATGGATAAAACTCACCGGAAGAAAAAGTGCTTTTAGTGACGAATAATTTTTTGACGACCCGTATTCTCGTCACTAATCAGATCATTTAGTGAGATCATTTAGTGATGTAATAAACTATCCTCACCAATATTTCGTCACAAACTAAAAACTAATGACGAAATAAATTATCCTCACCACTTGTCACTAAAACCAGTTTTTCTTGTAGTGACTACATATTATTCACTACTTGATACAAAACTTATACACTATACTTTTTTTATAGAAAGGTTTATTTTTATTATTATTATTTTTTTTAATTTGTACTTGAAAGGTGTAAATTTGGTAGCTCCCTTTACGTGACTATCTCCGCTTATTCCTTTCTTCTAAATCCGTTAATTACATACGGGAGGAGATACATATCGCGGACACCGCTCTGAAACATGTAGCAGCAATCGTATGGCTACAATGAAGCCGTTTTTGGTACTTAATTGCATTGCATCTATCCGTTGTTATGGACTTATGGTATAAAGGTTACTTAGAAAGAGGATAAGTGGGATGATGGAGAAGCTTTACCGTTGGTTTGATGGTACCCCAATATCACAAGGCTATGTTTTGTCAAGAGTGCCAGAAAATCGTAATTAGAAACCATCACGAATGCAACATTATAATTGGTAGCTATGGTGATTAATTAACGGTATATTAAAATTGTGGGAAACATAATCTTTTTAATGATGTACGCATATCTTCCTAAACTATAATTAATAAGCTAATTATTAAGAACTTAACTATTATATTTTCTTATATACTTAGCCACCAACTTTACTAAACTAATAAGACCTAAACAAAAAATGTTATAGAATTTGCTTGTTATGTGAATGGTTTGTTTCCAAAAAGTTAATGTGATTTTTCATATGTTATACTCCAATAGACAAGGTTTCGAACATATATATGTAGATTATAGATAATTTTCATGCATAGATGGATAAAACTTCGATTGTTGGGGATACGATGCAGCACATTCGACATCTTCAAACACAAGCAATGGTTTTAAGTGCTGAACTTGCAATAACAGAAGCGACTGAAAAACAAATGTGACGCTAAATTTCGAAAATGATCAATGTTTTAAACTCGCTTCAAATATCGAAGAAGATATCGAAGGTTATATGGAAATATTTTGATATTTATTACAGTAGTTTTTATATAAGACTCATTTACACATGTTTCAAGTTGAGGAAAAAGGATACCATATGAGATTGGTTTGTAACAAAGATCCAGGTGTTGCAGGTTAACCTAATAACACTTAAGTCGATCCATTACTAGCTTTTAGTTTCAAAGCTCATGTTTGGCAACCGTATCCGTTAGTGATAACTTTGTATTGACGTTCACCCTAAATGCAAGTTCAACTTTGTATAGCATATTTTCGTAAACTAGGGTTTCGAATTTAACACAATCCCGTATGTGAAGGATGTTGAAATTTGAAATGATTCATATGAACTTATGTGTAATCAATTTTAAACGCCCACGGACATATATCATATTCAGCAATTTTATGGTATCATGATACTAAGCAAAAACATGTCGAACATTCATAGGGGTCTTTGCAGACAAATCTTGCATACGATCTTAACAATAGTATATCATTATATGTCATTGCTCGAATATAATTCATGTTGCTAATAACCTAAGTTAGTTATTTAGTAATTCCTAATGAGTAGTATGCAATAACTGTTATAATGCTTGACCTTTAAATCTTTCAGTAAATGATCACATAATTGCTCTTAATTAACATGTGTAACAACACATATAAGAGATTACTATACGTATAACATTTGAGTAGAATCTTTCGATCTCGATTCAATAATTCTATGATTCCGGTCTTGCATATATATATAAAAACAATCAATAGTAAAATCTCGATCTCGACGGCCATGTCTGTATAGATTTGGTGGATTTTTTAGAGTGGACATGTTCTATAGGTGTAATCCTAAATCAGAAACTGGTTTGGGCTTATAGTTAGACCAATAGACATTTAGCTGACTAGGAAAACTGACTTCTGGTTTGGGCTTATAGTTGAACTTACGACAACTCAAATTTGAAATAATAAAAAGCTAAACTTTAGATACCATAACTTTTGAAACTGCAAATGCGAATAGACCAATGGGAGATTCCAACATTTAGATACCATAACTTTTGAGCCAAGTGGGATGGAGCTAGAAAATTTACCAAATATGTTCACAGTAGAGTTTGTGTTTAAAATCGACGGGTTCATAGCTAAACTTCTAAGTATTAAAACTACGCCAAAATTCAACTTAGATAGTTTCCAGCGGCCGCTTCGCTCTTAGCCCTTTCTCGGGACACAAGTGGAGTCAAGTATTCCACTAAAAGCAGCCTACAGAAAGCACATGACAGGACATACATGTATGCGAAAAAACTTATCAAGATTTCTATTTGAATCCCGTGAAGCACTAGAGAGTAACGCACTATCATCCTAAGTTAAGTTCAGTTATTGAATGTTTGATTTAAGTGTTTGATCTACTTTGAAGTTGTCAAGAATAAAACCAAGTTTGTATAGATGTTGCAGTGGCAAATATCTTACCATTAAGTATTATTCTCCCTTAGTCGTCCCTTGTATAAATGAACGTAGCATTACTATCTCATTAGGAAGGTTACTCCAGTAATCATATCCTGTGGACTTGTGGTCAAGTTTGTTCGTGTAGGACCAAACGCAAATGCTCGTGCCATCATTGAATGGGTCGAAGCGATACGGGCCCATATCGATACACAAGCCATGTGACCACTAAAGAACGAGCACATGTGCATCACTTTCACCTTTGCAGTTCATATGGCTCGGGCTAATGGACCCATTAGTCACTTTCATAGCAGTTATGGTCGGTGCACACCATATCTTCGGCCCACTTTATCATCTTATGTACACGTTGTTACAAACATTACACTAGTAACCGCAAATATTAGATATTATTACGATATGATACCTAACAAGATCTACAATAAATTATAAGAATACAAATATCAAAACACAAGGCAGTGAATTATTTGTTCCGATCCAAAGTTACTTTTCTTCTCTTTCTTTATCTTTTGCTTCTCATATACAATATTGTAGATATGTGTATTGCGAACATGTGTTCATTGCACACATGTTATTCACAGAATTTGGTTTTATTTTAAAAATTGCATTGATTAGTTTGTTAACCAAACCTGTAAATTGCTTAAATTAAACACATTATCTAATTTCCTTCACGTCATAGACATAACTTGACAAGTTTGATTAGAGGGGCTAAATTGTAATGTATTAATTTTAGGGGGGCCAAATTACATTTTTATTTAACATTCGTACTAATAATGTCTACCACTAAAAAGTGTAAAGGTTTAAAATGTACTCGTGGCTAAAAATTTTGAGGACACGACCCCTCCTAGTCCCCGCTAAGTGTCGTCCCTGCTTCACGCTTTAATATGTGTCCAATACGCACATAGCAAAACTCATAAAAAGGTCATCATGTTAATGATTAATCAGTCATTTTCAAGTTTCAACTTAATCATAATAATGCATAATAATCACGTGAAGAGAACAAAATGTACTAGTACTTAAAACCCTCTTGAAGGATTTATAATCATCTCGTACAAAAACAAGCATACAACAACGTGAACCCGAAATAACTAGCAACCTTGAAACAACGCACATATTACACGATGACCGGAACTAAAAGACTCGATCCCTTTGGGTGAAACTAATACTCAGATGTGGGCAATGGCTCGTGAGAACGACCAATGAATAGGAGCTCATAGATGACCCCAGCAAGACCACCACCAACGATAGGTCCAGCCCAGTAAACCCAGTGGTTGGTCCAGTCCCAGCTAACAACGGCTGGTCCAAATGCGACCGCAGGGTTCATTGATGCACCTGTGAATGCACCACCCGCTAGAATGTTGGCACCAACAATGAACCCAATAGCAAGGGGTGCTATTGTGCCAACGTCACCTTTTTTTGGGTCTAGTGCGGTGGCGTACACTGTGTAGACTAGTCCAAAAGTCATCACTATCTCGAATACAAATGCGTTCCATACTGATACATTGGCACTCAATGCGAAACCAGCAGTAGTCTGTACGTATAAATTATACGAGTATAAAGTAAAATAGAAAAAAAGTTAAAACCTTCAGTTTGATGTTCAAAAACCATTATTTTATAGTGTTACTGGAAATAAATTAAACAAGAAAAACATATACATATAGCATGTTCTTGCAATGAATAAAAAGTGCATAACTTACCATAAAACCAGTCGAAAAAGCTAGTAGCAAACAAGCAACAACCGAGCCAAGAAGCTGAGCAATAATATAAAACACTCCACGTAACAAAGTAATATTACCACCAACAAAAGCACCAAAAGTCACTGCAGGGTTAACATGACCACCAGAGATATTAGCTCCAACCGAAACCGCAACAAACAATCCAAAAGCATGAGCCAATGCAGCTGCAACTAAACCAGCTGGAGTACTAGCACCATAAGTAAGCTTAGTGTATGCCATTCCTGATCCTTGGCCCGCGAACACAAAAATAAGTGTGCTAATGAACTCGGCTACAAACGCCTTTATGGCGCTCGAGCTGTGTACCTCGTCTTGGTATCGACCAACTGCGATACGGTGGAGTGGCATTGTTGTTTAGAAATTTTGTGAAAATGGGTTGATATGAGTTTAGGTGTATGTGATTAAATGCTAATATGCATATGTGTGATATGTGACCGGTTGTTTATATTGGCGATCGAGTGATGGTTAAAAATAGAGCAATTTTCAGAAGTAGTCCATTTTTTAATTGTGGGTTCATATTTTAGTATTTATTAAAAAATAAATAGAATAAAAAAAATAATACGGAGAAGTAAAAAAAAATAAATAAATTAGTCTTGTGCATTGTTAAACCGTGCGACTTTATAGATTTCTCAAAACGTGTTCAAAAGTTACTTGGATGTGTCCAAGAGTTAGTTTGATGTATTTTGCTATACCGAAGTGACGTTTTGTGCGACCACTTTTTTTTGTTAGACTTGTATTACTTTTTTGTCTTATTAGAAAAGTGAGACTCATTTTTGAAATATTTTTTTCATTTTAAAAAAATGTAGTGGACCCAATTTTTAATAAGATAAAAATATCATGTCGATCTATAAATAAAATAAAATAAAAAATTGGTAGAAAAACGTCACTTGATCAAGAAAAAAAATCTAACTAAAAGCATCTACAATGCATCAAGTATTAAAAGACTTGATGCATTTACTGCATTTGATGCACAATACATTCAATAACTAAAGCTTGAAAGAAAGACTTGAGGTTTACCAAATCAGGTATAGCCCTTGACTTGGAGGGGAAATAGGTTCCTAACGATGTCTTCCACCTTTCCTACCTTAATCATTGTAGTGGCAGGTTGAATGGTCTTGTGTAAGGGTGGTGTGAGGGAAATGTAGTTAAATTGTAAGTGCTTATCATGGTGAATTGCTAGTGACTGAGATCTTGGCTACTATGGAAAGGATGAAGCTCTCTTGCAACCCTGTTTTGTCAAATTTGTTATCTGAGATAGAGTGTAGCTTCATCAAGATATCGGATAGTCTGTATTTCTCTGTTTCTTTTTGTATCTGATTAGGTGATGTCCAATCAGTAGTTGTTATTCTTATATGATGTACAAATGCTTTTGGAAGTTAATATAATTCACCTTGAAAAAAAAAAAAAAAAAAAAAACCTTTTGATACCATGCAAAAAACACATTCAAAAAACTTTTTAGAATAGTAACAAGCTTTTAATAACTTGACCCATTGTGAATGCTCTAACTTTTAAACATCTATCGAGAAATCTATAGAGTGACAGTCCCAAAAGACTAAATTTGAAAACTTTTTTTTACCATAAAACGAACCCTTTTAGAAAAAGTAGCTTGTTTTGGAAATGACTCTTAAAAATATAGCTTAGAAGACCCTATGGTTTTAGTTTTATTTGCTTTTTAGTCCTATGCTTTAGTTTTATTTGAAAATTTCAATCCTCGACATAGAGCTATGAGCCGATTAGAGGCGGAGATACATAGAGCCGAGCGGATTAACTGAACTCACTAAACAATATAAATATTTTTATAATTTTAGTAAGTTTAGTAAAATTTAGCATTAAACTCACTCGGCAAAATGTCTTTGCTATTACCTGAAGAAAACATCCTACATGTGTGACAAGATTCTTCACAACCATGTTTTTTTGTGACAAAGTTTAAAAGAGTTAGGGTGTGTTTGGTAAATGACTATTGAAATCAAGAAAACACTATCATATTCATTGCAAATGTTTGGCTGAGAGGTGTGAAAATCAAGTAATGACAGTACGATCATATAAACATAATTTTAGAAGGAGGTAGGTTTGGTTGGATATTCATGTAGAATCGTTGTTTTTTTATTCTATTATTTTTTTTTTTTTTTTTTCTCTCTCTCTTTGCCACAAATTATTAATGACTCGTACTTTCATCCACAATTTTAATTTTTTATCTTGTTATTGTCATATATTTATATGATTCATTAAGCAAACCAAATAACAAGTTATAAGAAAGGATATAAATTTATGTCCCATCTAAATATCAAATGGGAAATGATTTGCGCACTCCTAAAATTTATTGGCACACTTCATTTAATGCATTAGAAATTTGTATTTTATGTATATCTTGTTTTAACAGTTTGTACAGTTGAGTGTGCCAATAACTTTTGTGAATGTGTCAATCACTTCTCATATCAAATACATAGCCATAGTGATTCATATATGCATACCAAAGACACCCTTATTCTATAGACCTAAAAGGTTGGTATATTAGTATGTTTCAAAATTATGTTTAATGTTACTCTTTGCCCTATTTTTAAAAGAGCAATGATACATCCACATAAAAGTATCCACAAAAACAATCCACTCGCTGAGGTGTCAGCGGACGATTGTTTTTGTGGGATTATGTGGGTGTCGCAAAATTTCTTTTAAAATAAATGTTATTCAACGTTAAATTGAAACATATTTTCATGTTAGCTCTTTACAGAGCGGTAATTCTTGACACGACAAGAAACATGGTCCTACACTGACATGAAAATAAACATGTTTGAGTTAGGGATAAATCAGGTTTAGGTATTTTTAAAAAGATAATAAAAATAATAATAAATAAAAAATAGATAAAAAAAAAATTATTGCTTACCCTGTTTAAATAAATGGGTACAAGTTCAGGTTTGTTAGATTTAAACATGTCACTCTTCAACTTGTTTTACTATATAAGCTTCTAAAATTAAAGACATAA